>VZSV01000105.1:2138896-2176209 GCA_013398735.1 Nothocercus julius
GAGTAGTTTTTTGTAACTGTAGCCATAATAAAAAAACTAAAGAATATTAATGATCGAATTTGTGACTATATTGCTGCAATAGTTTCATTGTACACACACTTGAGCTACTTAATGCTTGTTGTTAGATGCCTTATAGCCATAAATGGATACATCACTGTGGCAGACAGATATCGAAAAGGAAATGGGTTTATTCTGGAATTTAAAATGTGGAGAATAGCATGCTTGGTTTGGAGAAATTGAGATGCAGAGGGATTTTTTTTTTTTCAGTTAAGATTTATGATAATTTGCTTTTAGCCTTTTTGTTTTTAAATTTTTAATTTTATGACATAATTTAACATCCAAATGTTGAGTGTCAGATACTGTAAGAATTACTGTCTGACACTTGCACAAAATCTTTCTCAGTTACAGAATCTACAGGCGCAGTTGTACTGTTTCTGGTTAATACACGAGTCAGATGAACAGCATGGTAGCATTACATGACAAAAATGGGACTTCTTTTAAATCACACTTCAGAAATAAAAAATGCTGGGATTCTTTTATAAGAGTCTTAACTAAATGATGTTTTTATTATCAGAAAACTAAGCTGTGCTTTTAACTCCTGTATTTTTTTTTTTTGATCAAAGCTAGATTTTATGTTATCACGTAGTTTTGCCTTGCATTTTGACTAAGCATTAAAACTACAACTGTTCTAATTAGCAATTTTAAGAAGAAGTAGTGATTCTCTGCAAAAGCTGCTAGAAGAAAAGTTGTTTTTTTAGTTTATGTGTTTTCCCCTTGAAATTTTGCATGGTAACCTTAGATGAGCACTTACTAGGTTTAAGACTGCATTCAGTTTTATGTTGAACATTTAACATTTTTTTTCTCTCTGTCTGTCTTTACATCTAAGCAGTTTTTTTTTTTTTTGTAAAAATAGTTGTATAAATATAGTGTAAGGGCATTTTTGTGAACTGCAAAAATGAATGTCTTCTCTTTTTGCCTATACTTGCAGATATTTCCAATACAGCCATGAGACTGTAGTCTGTCAATTACTGTTACTGACATAAATACTTGGCAACTTCATGACATATATAATAGATTTCAGTTCAGTGTCATAAATATGCTGGAGTTGTGACTTAGCAGATAGGAGCTTCCTTGCCTGGGAACTGGGATTCGTTAAAAAAAATAAATCTGATTTTTTTATTTTTCAGTGTATTGAACTTCTGTCTGATTTACTGTGTTCCCATGAATAGCAATAGAGTTTCTATTTTTAAGGCTTTATGATTTTTTTTTCCTAACCCTGTAGAACTGTAGAGTGCTAGGATTATAATATTACATAACCACTCTTTATTAGCTAGTTCTATGTGAAAGACTTTTTGGATGGAATACAATGTGAATATTAGCTATGGAAAAATGAAATAATGCCTATGATCAAAATAATAATAATAATAATACTATCATAAAAAATGGAAGAAAATGATTACAGTGTCATTTTTAGTAATTTACTATCAAAAATACATTATTATTTAATGTTCTTCAGAAATTGGATTGTGTATTGTGAAGGAAATATACAGCCAAAATAGAAAATTGAGATGGAACAGAATGTATATATATATATACATACAAAGGAGTACTTCATTAGGGATTTAATCATGTTTTAAGTGCTTTTTTGTGTATATACACACAAGCGAACTTAATGTTGTATATTATTCTAAAGGAAAGAAAAGTTCTAAACAATTAAAAAGCTCTTTGACCTTTCTACTTAAAAAAAAAAAAAAAAAAAAAAAAAAAAAAGATAAATGTTATTAACACATGCCAGTAACAAAAGCTTTGGACCATATATATACTGAAGAAGAGGCAGTTAAAACTGAAATACTGAAATGCTGGTTTTGACCATGACCTGCTAAAATTTTAAAGGTGAAAAATGCATTTTGATATTTTAAATGTTTAATTGAAATCTGGAACCCAGCATCAGCAAAGATAGAATTTGAATCCTTGCCCTAGGTCTTGCGAATTCCTGGAGTGTGTTTAGCAAAGGGCCTGTTTCTACATTCAGATTCTAGGTCCTAGACCCTGCAATAGTGTAGATTGTAGGCATTTAGACATTGTAGGCAATTTGTTCAGCTCAAGCTTTAAGTTTGCACAACTGTATGCATGAATAAAACATGAGAGAGGATACTCTGATACTGCAGAGCACAGTGTAAATTTTTTTACTTCAACCTGGCAGGAATAAAATTGTGAAAGTCTATATGTGAACCATGAACAAAGGAAACAGAAGATGTTCTTGTAAGGCTTCTTGATTTAGTTTGAGGGAGCTTTATTTTATTTTTCTGGTAGTATTAGATCTTCATTTAGGTTTCCACTTTTGCTAGTGAAATAGGATTTCCTGCACATTCTTTAAAGAACAAAATGTCCAAAAGCATGTCAGAAACTGCTCTTTACAGGAAATGGGCACACTGCAAAAAGTACATTATTGTGAAATATAAAAGTAACATATCAGATTCGATTTGCATGCCTTCCTTACATCTGGTTTACAATTGAAATAAAAATGTAAAAAACAAAACCACTCTAGAAGATAGTCTTTTGAGAGTATGGGACAGAACTGCAGTTTGCAAAACTTCAAACCTTTGGTCGAGATTGTCTGAGTAACAAAAGAAACTTTCTTGGGTAAAAATGACCTTGTTGATTTGCATTTTGGTAAACATATATGATAGTTCTAATTATATTACATACATTCATGATAATTGACAGAATGCTTTCTTCCATCAGTGGACACAACTGTTAACTGATTTATTTTATGTACAGTACTTCATTTAAATGAAAACCAAACATCTATGTTGGCTTTCATCTCTTAAAACTACAGTACCTAAAGAAAAAAAAAAAAGGAAAAGAAAAAAGGGGAGTTATAATGAAAGCTCAAAAGGTTTCATTTTAACATTTTTAAAATCCTTTCTTTTTAATGAAATGTTATTAATTAAAAAAAAATGTGTAGGATTTTGGATTTTTTTTTTTTTTTTATAAGTAAATTCATCTTCCTTCCATGGAAATTCTCAGGAATGGAAATTGATAATTTTTGAACAGCTATATTCCAAAATTTGCTTTTTTTGTAATGTAACTCTACAGATAAATACTTATCAAATGCTCCCCACTGCACCACTAATTTATTTTCTTTTAGCATAATTTATTTGGAAGTGTGGTACAGAGGAGACAAGGACAGCGATCAGTAGTATATACTATTTCTATGGTACATTATAGAGGAATCTTTATCAATCTCCTGTACAAGATGTTTTACAAAAATGTCCTGTGGATCATTTTAATATATTCCAAACTGCACATTCAATTAAAATGAAACTGAAGCAATGAAGTCCCAGCTGCTCTGCTGCCTGAAATAAAAACTAAAATATTACTGAGCTAGAGTTGTTCGCATTTAGGGGATGCATGTATAAACAAAAAAATCACATTTGCTCTTTCTGAGTGTTCATGCATCTTTTGTTCATCCGCAGACCACAGTGAATACTGATCTCAGAACCAATAATTCACTTATAGCAAATATGTTCCTTACAGTTCTGAAGAGTTAAGAGTTTAAAAAGAAGAGAAAGAATACCTTTCCGTCAACTCTATTTACCTCCAGGTTCCTGAATCCTATTAAACCGACACAATGCATATAAATGAATGTATTTAAAAGAATCTCTAGTTTCCTGTCTAGATCACTCTTTGTTTTGTTCTGCATGTGAGCAGTTTACAAATAAGTAACATTGTGATGTTTTCACAAGGCCAAGCAAAACTGGGATCTATTTTCAAAGTGACCAAGGCCTAAATCTTTAAATGCTTTTACTCATTAATATACAGGTATTTAAAGTTATTTAATATTTGTTAAAATGCCTTTAAATAACTAGTGTTTAGTGACTTATGCTTCATTTATTTGCTGGGGTACGTAGGATAAATCTATAATGCTGCAGGTGTATACTTTCAGCTGGTTATTTCGTTAATGAGGACATAATGGCAGAGACGGGAATGAATACTTTTAAAACTAGAGGAAATACTGTCTTGTTTCCAATTACTGCAATGTTAATATGCTTCTGTTAACTTAGTTTCCTAGCAGTGTGCATGTCCTTATGAGCGGACTGTCGGGTTGATCAGCCACAGGAAAGGGCAGTCCCCTGGTAAAACACCACTGTTCATCCTCCTGCCGCAAAGAGAGAAACAACTGGCTTCTGATGCTTCTGATTGCAGAGCCAGCAAGGGACAGGTTTGTGTGCCACAAATGTAGATTATCCTGTTCTGGATGGCTCCATAGTGAGTGTACCAAGGGTTAGACTCGGGTTATAACTCCTGGTAATATGGATTTGCCGCTGTTCCCTTTGGGAATTGATCATTATAGCTTTTTTTTTTTTTTTTTTTTTTTTTCCTTCTCTCCTAGAAATATGCCAAGCAAGTACTAGATGAGCCACGGGTTGTTTGGTCCCTTCAAAAATAAGACATCTTGCCCAACAGCAATGTGTGTAGGGGCACCTGCCATTCTCTTGTGCAGGACTAAGTGTTATCCCTCTTTCTGACTGCTAGTGGTCTCCTTGTGTCATTTCTATTAACTTGACGAAATACAGGGATGTGACTGTGCTTTGGTTTATACCCCAGTGTTTAGAAGGCTCAGCATAAAGTGCAATGGCATGTGACACAGGACGTGTACTTGTCTCAGGTGGCCTGCTGTCTGTGTTTATTACTCCCTATTTGTGGACCAAGCAAGCTGACAAACTTAGGCATCCTTGGTGTGGTATTTTGTGACACTGGGCACTGAACTGGCAAAAGAAAAGAATAAGCTTTAGGTTTTGATTTAGCAGTCAAACTGGAAGGAGTAAATCTTGATGGGCAGTAGGAAATAGAGAAGCTGTTTGGGTTTTGATCTCAGTCATAAAATGACAAAGAAAATAAGATTAAAAGCTGGATTGTATTTGACATGCATCTGGGGAGCTGGCAACATATGTTGGGCCAGGACATCTTCAGCCAAGAAATCTGCCTTGACCACCATCACATTTGAAACAAACAGTCCTTAGGTCAGGATAAAGAAGGATATAAGCAGAGACTTCATTTGTTTAATAGCCTAAAAAACATGTTTTGGTTGAATGACATTAAGAAACCGTTGTTTGGGGAAACTTAACAACCACAGTATCTAGGGGAGTGAGGGTAGGGAATAGGCTACTTACATTGGTAGAGGTAACACAGCCACATTGGCAAGGGCATACCCTCAAAAATAAAAGATATGATAACAAGTTTTATGACTTGTTAGACAGAGCACAGACAAAAGTCTGTGACCTCTACTCACACAGTAACTTCAGGTTGCCGTTGAGCCATGACTATTGGAGTTATCGTTAGCCCCACTGTCTAACCAGCAAGATAGCGTTTTAAAGAAATGTGTGAGACATTTTATTTTTGTCTCAGCTTATATTGAAGGCAGTGACGGTTTTGCCACTGCGTTCAGCAGAAACTGTTTTAGACCAGCCTAGTACACTTTGGAAGAAAACCTTGCTGCTGTTTCTAAAGCTTTGGCTTTATCACAGTACCTGTAGGCATGCTGTCCAGTGATCTTTCTTTGGGTGGCTGTGCCAAAGCCAGATGAGAACTGATTAACTACAGATTCTAAAAGGTCTTTGAAAAGCAAAGAAACATCATCTCTCAACACTGAACTGTCTGCCCCACTTTGTACTTTCAGCTATCATTGTCAGTGGGCTGATACCAGACACTAAAAATGAAATGTAAGTGGCTTGTCAGCTCACCACATGCAAGGAAAAATTTAAAGATTGTGATAATGTAAATAAGTCTTCTCACTTTCTATTGCTCTTAGTTTTACAGGCGGAGTGAATTATTCAGTGAGAGTTAACCTCCTCCCACAGCACGCATATTTGAAACCTGTCAACTGCATCATCAGGTATCAGCAGCCAATCTTTCACACTTAAATTGATTGAAACACATTGACACCTGCACACTTTTTTTTTCTTTTTTTTAACATCACATGGATTAAGAACATGCAGATTTTTCAACCCTGCATGATCGTCTGTTAATTTTGGCATCCCTGGGGAATGTACCTTGAGGTACAGCCTAAGTCCTTTCAGCCTAAGACCTTTCAGCCTAAGTTCATGATGTGTCACAAGCATGTTAATAGCAGACTGTGTTACATTTCACCTGGCTTGTAGGAGGCTGCACCTATCTCATTGACAGGACCCTATGTCTACACACTCCTAATAGCTATGGTCTTTGGACATGAAGGATGTAGCATACTTCCCCTATTGATATGGAATATGTAGTTCTGTGGTACTGAAAAGCTCTGCTAGGGACCAGAAGCATGTGGTGATGAGAACTTCATGTATTTGAAGCAAAACAACTGACAGTGGTTTTGAGGCTTGTGACACATTCCTCGTATTGGTGCAACGTAAGAAATACTCTTACTGAATTTCTTTCTTTAATCCCTATCTCAATCAACATAGTGAGATGTAGAGCACTGTTCCCGTTCAGAGAAATGAGCCCTAGTCAACAATATTTCAGGGTGGGTGACCAGGTCTAATTAGAAATGAGGTGGGACTGGCCCTGTGCTGTCTTTGTATGATAGCATCTTTCAGCCAGCTGCCTACTTGCCTTTCAACATTGTTCAGGTAATCTGTTGATTGGTTTGGTCCCTTCAATGTCTTAGTCATTGCACTCGTTTTTTTTCAACGTAACAAATATTTATCTTTTGTTTCTTTTAGTGGTGGCCCAATGGTTTTATCTGTGCTTGTCCTAGAATTTGTCCTTCTCAGGTTCCATACAGTTATAAGGCTAGCATGAGGATTTTGGCACCTTACTCCTGTGCTTCCACTTCAGCATTTGTGGAGGTTCTTGAGTAGCCTATTTTAGTATTCATATCTCTGGTCTGATCACGATTCAACCTAAATTAGCATCGCATCCACTAAACTTTTTAAGACAGCTTGTGCCTACATTTTACATTAAATTAAACACTTTAATTCCCTCTGTAGTCAAATGAAAAATGTCTTACAAGTCTCTAGACAAAGATCGTGTTCTCATAAGTCTGCCTCTCTTATTGACTATAACACAATATGAGATGCTTTAAGAATTCTGCTTTTACTGGTGTCTCAAATACAGTATAGGCAGTTAAGTTGGGCATACTGGATATCAAATAAATAAATAACAAATAAATAAATAAATAAATAAATAACATAAACTATATACTTTGTTGTATTTTCGTATCTTGTCTCCATGGCACTTCTGGCAGCTGCCAGAGCCTCCTCTTTCCTAAATTGGTGTTTGTCCACGTTTTATGATTGGTTTTGTGTGGTATTTTTGTCTTCTGTTTTTCCACTGGTTTGTGACTTCCTTGCACTCTTCCTGAAATGGCTTTGTCCCATGGCCTGTTTGTTGACATCTCCTAATAATTTATCTTACTGTGTATTGCTTTCTTAAATATTATTCATCTGCTCAGCAGTAAGCCTCCTCATTATCACAGATAAAAGTCTTGGAATGTCCTCCAGTCTTCATGTCACCAGCCTCCTTAGCATAATTAAATTAAATGTGGCTTTGTATCAGTGTTTTAATTGAATATTAATTGATTTTTCTCTAGGTAAATTGCCATATGACAGCACTGTGATGGTTTAGTGTTTACTTTAGAAGTCTCTTAGAAAAAAAAACATGTCATGACATGCCTATTATTTTATGATACTTCTTGTACTGTCCCAAGTGATAATATGATTCAATTTGAAAGCCTATTATGCATGAGATAGTGAAAAAAAAAAAAAAATCTTTTTGATTTGTGAACCTAAAGATATGTATCTTTCTTATAGCTTTCCACATAGTTCTTTGTATTTGGTAACATTCCTGAATATTAGCTAACAGTATTTGGTTACATATGGCCTTTCATTTCCAAAATAACTTTAAGTGTGAATTTCTGCTAGTAAGCAATCTGCAAATAGAGTGCTGGTATGTTATGTCAGGTAGGGACCTCAGGGGAAAAATCACCTAGGCTCTTACAATTACCTGAAGTACATTAACACAAGTCAAAATTGTCAAGGGTTATTACCTGAACATATTGCTGCTTGCTGGGAGAGAGTCCAAGATGATGAAAATCATAATGAGCCTATTATTTGTTAATAGCTCGCATGTTTTTAGATGAAAGAAATAAGAGCAGATATTAAAGAAATTTATATTTAAAAGTCACTAACTTTAAGTCGATACATGGGCATTTATGTCTTTACTGTGTCTGTATACACACTGGTATAAAGATTCAACAAAATGTCAGGATATTTCCAGACATAAAATCCCACTGAAGTCCAAGATATTTAAGATTCCTTACTGGAGAATACTAAGGCTTTTCTATTAAAAAAATAGTTGCATATTTCTACATTTATCTTCATATTCTTGTCTTTATTTTTAGTAATTTAAAATAGCTGATATGAGTGATTTTTAGGGGAGTTTTGGAAAATATTTTATTCAAGATACTCAGATTTGTAATAAATATATTAAAACCTTTTTCATCTTCATTTTTAAAATCTATTTTAAAATATTTTATTTTTAGATTGACTTAGTATATGCCAATAATTGTTTGAAATCCACTGCTTCTGTGAGAACAAAATGCAGCTTCTGATGATCTTTTTATTTGCATTCTTTTTTAAAAATGAGAACATCTTGAAACAGTTCAGACAGTTGTCATTGATATTTTGAGTACTCATTTTCTGTATTTTATTTAAAAATACAGAGAAGTGGTTTGGAAAGTGCCTGTGGGAATTCATTATGCACTGTTACCTAGTTTTAGATAGAAAACACTATAGTGCAGCCATTTAAATAATATTAGCCTGTTACCAAAGTATGTTGATTTGCAATTAAGTTTAAATAAATGTGATAATCTTTTCTGCTAGCAGCTGTTAACTTATTCTTTTGTAGTAAATCAACTTAATACAACAAAATAGATATGTGTCTGTTTGAAGGAAAATGTCTTTGCATAAGTACGGTATAAATAAAAATAGGGAGAAGATTCATTCACCTTGTAATATAAATGCCACAAATAAGCTCTTCATCTCTTAAGTATCAGTACTTTAAAAAGGTAGAGGTAGTTGGATAAGATTTTTATTATGTGAGGTACTTTTTTGGTGTCTTTAAATCCTACAACAGTATTTTCACATTTTCTGACAGATATTTGAGTATGAGTGAAGGACAAATGGCTGATTAATAGCAGTTGCATAAATGAGTAAACTTGTCTTTGAACTTCAAGAATTGAACTTCATTCTGCAGAAGGTGCTGACCTGAGCTTCTTTCCTTGATGCCTGACCTTGTCAGAAGCAACTTAAGCAAGCATTGCCTCAAAACCTGTCATGATAATGCTTGGGTTTAGTACTTTAATACTCTGATCAGAACTCCTGATTCTGCATGTACCAGGTTATCTAGATATTTTGCTGAAATGAAATTGAGGTCCCTTTATAACTGGAGTCAACCATAACTGGACATTTTTGAAATTGCAGTTCTTTTCCTTAGTGAGGCATATTTCAACTATTATTTTAAATAAAATCAAAGCAACCATAAGCTAAAATGTGACAGGCATTTGTAATTCCTATTTGCCAATTAAAACCAGACATTGCATTAGTTCTGCTTAAAAAGCTTTTTTTCTTAAAAAAAAAAAAAAAAGAAAAGAAAAAGAAAAAAACAAAAACAAATTGCTGACTGCTTTTCCAGCTAAGTTTTCTCTGCATACATGAGAACTCAAAAAATGCAGTTATCCTCTTAACCTGCAAATGTGTTATATTTGGATAAAATTCTGGTATTAGCAATCTCACTTGAGAACATCCTAAATTGGATCCCTGGGTGCAATTTCTTATTTCCCTTGCCAGAAGCACTGCAGAGAAGATTCAATAACCTGTTCCTGATTAAAATAAAAGAAAAAATTTAAAAAGCAATCCATCACTCGGATGGTAGCTACGTCTGTTAGCCAAAATTAATGGACATAGGAGGAAATGATACCCTGCCTTTGGTATGGACACGTTGTTGTGTGGCTTTGTGGGAAGATGGCAGTATTACTGCTAAGGGCATGTCCACTCTTGAACAGTGATGTGTTAGGGGTGGAAAACAAATGGCAAGCAATACTGTGTTTGGGAAAAAACTCACAGCACTTTAATCTCAAATCAGTGTTTCTGATTCCTGCCATTGTGTTAAATAAACAGTTTTGCAGAGAGTTGATCTGTTAGAACAGACTTTTCTGAAGTTATGAGTGTGTTTTGAAATGTAAAGAGAAAATCTGCTCTTGAAGACCAAGGGTGTATTGCCAATCCTGTGAGAGGTCACCAGCCGCAGTATGAGAAGTACTGGGCTATTAGGCCTTACAGAAATCTCCTTCTTAGTGGTGTTTTGAAACATCACTTTAAATTAGGCTTTGTTTATGTAATTGATGAGATAAAAAATTGTATTGAAACAAAATGATGAGGAAAATAGTCATAGCTTCTTGAGGGGAAATAATTGGAATTGGGATTAGGGGAAAAGTCTATATTGTGTATAAATATTTGACAGTTAAGATGGACATGACTTCTGTACAACTCAGAATGAATTGCCTTTAGCGATACAGGCTGCAGTGCAAGCAGACAGTTATTCATGCATGAGGACCTCATGAATTATTGGAGGTAAAAGGGAGCGAGGGATAAAACTTCCAATATTTTGCCATAGCTCCTCAGCTGCTAGTTGCTTCACTGTAAGGGAGCTCACTCCTAAAATTATTATATTGTAAAGTCTGTAAAAGTAATTTTTGTGCATATTAGTTGAGTTGCTGAAAGGAGATTTATTGGGAGTAGAGTGTTTTCAAGTATACCTCTAAAAGCTTCTTTAAATGTTTGAGAGGCTGTTCTAAAGGGTCTAGAAGACTGGGAATGGCATAATAAAACAAAATCTTATTGAAAAAGAAATGGAGATGCAAGTGAAAGTCTCTTGGAAAGGCAGAATATATGTAAATTGATTCTTCTTTGGACTGAAAGAAGAAATGTTAATATCCTTAATATCTTCTGCAATTCTGTTTCATACAGTTGGGACACAGTTTAGTGGCTTCAAGTTCACAAGGTAAGAAGCTGTGAGTATCCCTCAAAGAGTCATTCATGGGGAGGAACAACAGCTTCAGCAAAGACTCTGAAAAGTACTAATAGAGCTCTTGTGTCTATAATGGCTGTTTTCACATCATTTCTTCTACATAATGCCACATTACACAGGCTTTCTGCAAAGTCTGTGACCAAACGCCTTTTTTCTCCAAGATGAGCAGGTCCAATTGTACGGTCCATTTATCTAAATAGTTTGGACCACGTGAAAATGCCTAGGCACTGTAGTGAGTTAAGGCAATGCTGAGTTGTGAGTGCCTACACAGACCATCTACACGGCCTTTGCAGTGAAACAATGGCATAAATGCAGGTATGGCATTGCATTGTCTACTTCAGCACAAGCACATTTATTATTCTCTCCTCAGAGACTTCACACCGACTGGGGGAATGACTCCAGAAGGTGCTCACTATTTCACAAGTTGTCGCAGGACATGCTTACTGTAAAACCACATCCATGTGAGCCTTGAAGAGACAAATACACTTTTCAAAGGATTAGCCAAGGTCATAAAGTCATCAGGGAATTAACATATTGTTTGGCTAAATTTTTGTAGCTCTGTGTGGACCTGTAGTGCCATATAAGCAAATTGTTAACCTGAGATCAAGGATAGTATAGTAAATCTCGCAACAGGCTTCCCCTTCCTCCACACAGAACAACAGAAATTACAACATGTCACATTCTTTCAAATAATTTTACAACAAACTGTTTCAGTCAACATTTGGCTGCAGACATCTTGTTAAAATAAAGCAATAAAACATAGCAATCAGAAAACAAGGAAGCTTGATTATAAAAAAAGAAAGGCGGGGAGGGGGTTGGATAGCTGAGGCACAGAATGATTGAGTTCTAATGCAAGAGTTTTTTAGGTTGATGCTTCAAATACATTCACAGTCCCCATTTGAATTTATTTCTGTAGTAAGTGTTCTGTTTTCCCTAGCTCTTCTACTGCAAACCCTAGAAAAATAAGGGAAGTAGGGAAAAGACAGAAAAAATAGATTGCTTTTCAGTAGAAATCTACACATCATTTTCATGCAAATTTTCTTTCTCTGTGCATATTTGATGAGTTATCTCTCTCACAAAAGATTTTTCTGCTAATTGTTGTATCTGCCACTTATGAAATCTGTTTGCTAAATTACAAAGTCAGCCTTCGCTGCAGGTGTACTGCCAGCCACTTCTTTCATAAAAGATCTTTAGTCTAATTGTTTTATCTGCTGCTTGCTAAATCTGTTTGCTAAATTATACCTTTCACTGAACTTACACCAAAACCTTCTCAGGAAGCCATTAGGAGTTACTGACATATTTTGTAGAGTAGCTTATACGTCTTTGTATGGGAGGGTCAGAGAGTTGGATATACAAACAATGTATCAGCCAAGAAACTACACTGAAACCTCACTGTGGGACTTTATATGAGAAGTATTGTTACAGGTCAGATATTATCCCAGAGAAATATATCTAAAGTTCCTTCAGAACGATGGTACCTTGTTTTACATAACATTTATCACAAGACAGGTTCTACCAACTTTGCTCATACCCAATGTATCTCACTACTATTAAAATTGTTAGGACTATAAGCCAATACAAAAAATGCCCTTCAGCAAGTGTAAAGAGCGGCGATATGTCACACAGAGAATAATCTTTGGCTTTAATCTGCGAAGTTTATATGAAAAAAAAAAAATCAAATGCTTAAATGAAATAAGGATTTTTTTTTTTTATTATTAGGCTATCAAGCCATCATAAGCCTCCTTCTACCCACTTACTACAGACAGGAGCTACACTTCAGAAGATCAGAATTCACTTGTTCTGTCCCACAAGACTGGGCCCTATAATAGAGTCCAAATTCTGTATTTCCCTGCCCTGAGTCTGTACCACATTATCAGAAACTGTCAGCTTCTCCTGAGAAAACATTTGCTAAATATCTCCCATAAGTCTAAGCTTTTGTTTTCCTTCATTTTCTAAACCTAATACACTCATAGCAGATAATAACTCTTAGTATTTAAAGCTAAAGAATGTCTACTGTCCTTTTGTATCTTCATTTGTATCCTTGCATTAAAATTGAACTGAACATCTAATTTTATTTTCCATGTAGATTTCATGGCATGAGAGAAGACCAACTGTTAGATCATCATTTCTGCAATAGTCCTACTGCAACACCATTTTTTTCCTGGAAACTTCCTTATTATATCGGTAAAGAAAATCTATATGTCTGTGTTTGTTAGTGTATGTCTATCGATACAACAAGATGGCAGTGTAATAACACCACAGGCTATATATCTTGTAAGGCCTGGTAAGCCTGAAATAGGTGTTAAATGCTCTGTTGACTTTAATGGGAAGTGGACGTAACCTTCACATAGCACCATAAAATCTAAACATGGGTTGAGGTGGTAGAGAGGTCTGAATCATGGAATCAAAGAAAATATGCTCATGGTGAGAATCTCACTTTATTTTATGCAACACTTTACTCATAGTAGGCATGTCTTAAGCCTTCATCTCGACATCTAAGATTCATTCTGCACATCTTAGATGTTACTTACTGAATGCCTGATTTGAAAACATATCATTTTTTTTTTTCTAGAGAACTTGTGGAATTAATTCACTGGAGGAGAAAAGCAACTGCTGTCTAATTGGCAAAAAAAGATGTACGGAAAGTTGCAAATAATGTAGCATTTAAGTAGCTAGCAGTGGCTCTGTGGATGAAGAGAAGACATAAGTTTTCCAGGTATTTCTGAAAATGGTTCATTCTGTATAAATATTATTATGAAAATCTACACTTCATTTTCCAAATACATGAACAGCCACACACTGAGAATATCAATAATACTCAGAGGGCTGGTTTCATCTGAGTGTAATGAGCATAATCAAGCTAAGTTGGCTGTACGGCATTACTCAATTTTCTTAGTCTATTATTATTTTTCAATCAATTCTAGGTATTGTTTATACTGTATCTATTTTAAGGTGTTTTTTCAGTTCTGAAATATAAATTTGCAGTCCCTCCCTTGTTCTTATGTTTTACTTTTGGTCCACTTAATATTCGTAGCAGATGGGATATGATAGGGTTGTTTTTCTGCATCCCAAGAAGGCAAGCAGTAGATTTCTTGTCAGTTCTAGGTTCATGTTGTCGTAGTTCAAGATTTGTAAGCAAAGAGTCTGTGAAGAGAGAGGCACAGCTTATGGAATTGTGGCCCCACGGAGCCAAGATTTCAGTCAAAGCTAGCAGAAGAAAATGGCAGAAAAAAGACAGAAAGTTAAACTAGCATGGACTGGTTATCCCAGGATAGCTGAGGAGAGATGATTATGGGACAAAACTGATAAAAATGATCTTGAAAGTTAAGACAGCCTGATGTTTTCTTCTTCTATCCTCTGTAACTGATGGATAATAAAATGAGTGCGTTTTTCTGTTTGTTTTTTTCCCTAGATTAAGGGAAATACAAGAGGAAAAGCTATACATGTATGTCTGTAATACAGGAAATTAGAGATCTGGGAACCCGTGTTTTATAGCTATCATTTATTTATATCATGTAGTTCAGGGTTGCCCTGTGTCAAGCATGGTAAAAGTGAAGAAGCTAAATAATTCCAAGATAAACAAGGTAGGAGTATCTTAACTTTTCAAGTCATACTAATGTCCTGTAACCTCTCTGATAACAAAGTGCTGAGTTTTTTTGAAGAAAATATATATTAGACATTGTTTTTAATGTTTATTAAGTAAGGCATGAAATTAAATTTCATGCTAAAGGATTTTAATTTTTCAGTCTCAGTAAACCACAAACATTAACATTTTAAACACAAAACAAGATACTGAGACAAAGCTAAAGTTGCACTGAAATGCAAGGAACGAGATTTATTATTTGCTTGTGCCTCAAAACATATTTTCTTTAGGAAATTTGACATTTGTTTAAAGATACAGACAAAACAAACATATGAGTACTTAAAGCCATGTCCTGGGTAAGATGCTCTAGAGGCCTTTACATACAGGTCAACTAGTGGAGTTCAGTTCTCACCTGTAATGATCTGCTTTGTAATTCTTTGCTAATTATGCCACAGTGGATGGAGATTCATGAAAGGGGGGGAAAAAAAAGTCAGTATGGACTAGGCTGAAATTACCAATTTAATTTGATATGCAGCCTAATAAAGGATTTTGTCTTTCACTAGTACAGCACTCCTTCCCAGGAAAAGCTATCAAATCAACACTTGTGCCAAATTGCCAACTCAACATTTTTTATTACAGACGCAACAATTTCAGTGATTTCCTTTTCCTGCCAAAACAGCATCACTGTTGTAACCACAATTTGAGCGGAAGTGTTTGGGAAACAGACAGATGCTATTAAAGTTGATTGCATTTGGCTATGCAGAAGGGGATGTATGCTATTCTAAAAGATGAGGCAGTATAAAAGCATTCTGTTACCTTTATCAGGCAGGGATCATTTAAGAACTGAAAATAATTTTATTTATTTGTATGTTTTTCTTCATATAGACATAAGCTTGGTTTATGTCTATGGTTTGTGTCTATTTCACTGTCATATTAAATGTGACTGCAAAAACACAGTAATATGTATGCATAGATTTTTCCAGATGGTTTTATTTAATCATTTTTCCAATTACTACTTACATAAATAATTCATACATGGTGAGTGGAGGAAAAATGTGAGACTATATAATGTATATATTTTCTACATACTGTAAAAAGACTTACCCTATACAGTGGTTTCAATTAAATATGAAGAAATTACATTCTGTGTTATAGCTGCTCTTAAGCTTTGCTCTAATGAGGTAAGAACATGCAGTGGTTAAAACACAGATTTTGGAAGATCCTCTTGCCCTGGAGTCTATGGCCTGACCTTGAGCAAGTTGCTTCTGTCTATAAAGAGTAACTTCATTCTTTATATGAAAATATGCAGCTCAAAATCTGAGTGTAGCATTTACCAGTTAAGTTGCCAAGGTGCTTAGTATTTTGTCTATGACATTCCTGTTTATAAAAGTTCATGTGGTCCTGTCAATAGTGATGTGGTGTGTTTGCTTCATACCTAAACATGGTTGAAAACCACAAATTCTGACCACAAATAAATCTGATGCTTTAGTGCTCTGAAAACCCAATCTAATAGTTATGTGCTTAGCTAGTATGGCTAACCTAAGTCAGTACACCCTGTTGCAGTGATTATTACTTTTGTTCGAAAATGTAGCCAGCCAACATGACAGAATTTTCCTTTCAAACCTTTTCCTAGTGGTGTCCACACTCACTTAGGATATAACTGAACTTCATCTACTTTCTTATTTTATCCACATTTCTTATCCTCCAGGGAGAAGTAGAATCCAGGGGGTGATTGCAGTCTTCTCTCCACAGACTATTTATGTATTTTGTTTATGTAAAATGCAGTCTTCAGAGCAGACATTGACATACAGATTCTTCTCCCAAGGATACAGAAACAGATTCTCATCTTTCTTTTTCTTGACTGGCATGATTAACCTTTAATTCTCTTCTCCAAAGGTAAACAATTTCAATGGGAGAGCTAGAGAAGGTTCTTGTCCCAGAACAACCTTTTGATGGGCAGTCTCCTATTAGATAAAAGGAAATGAAGAAATCAGTTTGCCGTCAGTGGCACAAGTGCTCTTGTCACCAGATTATTATATTCCCTCCTTTGTTACTTTATGTATGCTACTGCCTCTCTGTCAAGCCCTTTAAAAGAAAGATGCATATGTTTAACTAATGATTGGCCAATTAGTACTTTATTCAGAATGTTGGCTGAGTCCTTAATTATCAAAGGTCATACACTCTTTGCTTAGAGTGAAGGTATTGGTTTCATGAATGTAATTTATAAAACGGAGTGCATCACCTCAAAAAGTCAAGGACAAATGTCTCCAAAGGTGTGAGATGCTCAGATACCATCATAGGAAGGATACATAATTATTTAATATTTAGGTAGACTTCTAAAAATAATAACCATTGTACCTGTTTATGTTTGTTTTGACTTATGGCTTTTTTCAGTGTAGTTCTAGTGTAGTTTAAG
The DNA here is from genome assembly GCA_013398735.1 of Nothocercus julius. Classification (NCBI taxonomy): domain Eukaryota; kingdom Metazoa; phylum Chordata; class Aves; order Tinamiformes; family Tinamidae; genus Nothocercus; species Nothocercus julius. The sequence continues at coordinate 2,155,975 of VZSV01000105.1, forward strand.
TAGTGTGTGGTAGACCTGTGACATTGAATGTTTCAGTTTGAAATGGATGCAGAAAATGTGATTGCCTGTCTGTGGGTTAAGAAGATGGAACTAAAAATTTTGTACTGTCATTTCACTGAGTGCTTCACTGTTTCCTTAAAAATACCAGCTCCTAAAGCCCTGTGGTTGCATCAGCTGTGTATAAATATAAATGAAAAAGTAGAGAATTGCTAAGAAAAAAAATTGCTTGAACGCCTTCAATTATAGTATCTTGGATTGTAGTGGTTGCATAGTAATTATCAGGGACAGACACTTGGGAAACATTCTTTAATCAAAGAATTTTGATTAGTCTAATCACTCCTCTACAATGACTATGCAAATGTTAATGCTGGTGGTGTTTTTTAATTTGAAACCATAGGTTTCTTTATTAAGGAACACAAAGAAGTTAGTGGTGTTAATAACACTGTTGTGGCTACGGCATGAAATCTGCAAAACAAAAATGAAAGGAATATAAAACAGCAAAGTGCTTTTGGAATAAAAACAGTATTTCATACATTTGGCCAAAGATAAAATATGTTTTCCATTGCCACCAGATGCTTAAACAAAGCTGTTCCTAGTCTGATTTTCTATTTCTAGAAGTGACTCCCTTTTTTTTAGACCAACACTTACGGTTGTGTTAGGGAAAAAACATTTTCTGTATGCAGATATGGCAATATGAGGCCCTTTAAGAGAAATCCCCATCAACAAAATTATCTTTCTTAATGATTTTTCTGTCATATTTCTGCTTGAATTACTCCTCACTAAGAAATTTTGAAGTTATAGCATTAAGAAATTTTGAAGTTATAACTTGACACTAGTAACTAGAATCCATCTGTACAGCTTTGGATGTGCATTCAGGTTTCAGTGTATTTCTCGTCTCCTGTTTTCTGAAATATAAAAAGTTTCACAAGTCCGAGCATAAAAAAAGAGAGTAATGTAGGAACAATATAGGAAGCAAGTGAAAATATGAATTAACAATACTAGTTAAACTTACCAATATAATCAATTCGGAAGTACCCATATTCCTATGTAAAAGTATAATTGCAGTATTGCATGACTTATTAAATAGGGGAAAACTTTGTTTATCATCTACCCATTTTTGCAGGATTAGGGTTTTATGACAAATTTTCATAAAGTGAGAATCCTGATCATTATTATGTTATCTACAATTAAAATATTGAAACAAAAATCAACTGTTGTTGAAATATGCAAACTGTTCAAACTGTTCATTGAAGAGATTAAAAAAGGAACATTTAGCCTGCCTATAATGTCAGTATAATTTCTTATAATTATTTAATTTCCTATTTGTTATCTTAATTTTTGATAAAAAGTTACAATATTGAAAAAAAATGTGGCATATAGTATATGCTATAATGCTTAAATGTTTCATTTAGGCTTAATGTTTTATCTGTATGTTTTTCACAGTGCTGACATTCAGATATCCCATATTCTGTGAATCGTAAGTATGGGATGCTGCGTAATAGCCTCCCTAAACACAGATATCTCCCAGGGTACACTGAACTACTTAGCCAAAGAGGCCTGAGTACATCATGGAGATTTATTTTAACAGTCTGGCCAATAGAGGAGGCTGAGGGCATGAGGCACAGGTGTAGCTTAGATTAATGGTGACATGTCCTAAAATTAAATACATGGTTTTGTTTATTTAAAATGGAAGAAAATCCTCTACTAAAAATAATGATCTTTAGTTGAAAACCATTCTCCATCTGTGAGGGTTGCTGAGCAGGCAGTACCTCTTCCATTTTCCTGTTTGTTTGTTTGTTTTGCGGTTTATTTATTTTATTTTTTTTTCTGGCTGTGCTTAGTTTAGATGTTAGTTTCCTACATTTTCAGGTCTTAAAGGAAAATCTTTGACTCATTTTTCACTTTTTTTCCAATAATTTATAACTATTTATAGCTTTTACATTAAGCTTCTTTTGGGATCATATATATGTGTGTGTGGGTGTGTCTGTGTGTGCTTATACATACACACACACACACACACACACACGTATCTACATGTACCTGTACTCTGCTGTCTTTTCTTATTCTTCCTAGTCCTTAGCCGTCATAAATAAGACGGTACTCAACAATAGGTGGCACAGTCCAGCAGTACATCACACAGTGACCCAAGAAAGAATGAATAAGAGATGCACAAGCTAGATCCAGAGGTAGTCCTGGTACAGACATGCAGCCAATTCTCATTATCCATGGGTGGCTTGTCTGGGTTGCAAATTAACAGGACTACAGATGCAAAGACAGAGAGATAGTTCCATGGAGACCCTTGAGTGAGGTAGGATTTATTAGTGCAAATGCAGCACCATGCAGGCTTAATTATATTGCTTCCAAGGCCTACTCAGCAATACAACCACTATTTCAGTGGCACCACAGCTAATAAGCTCCAAGATCATTTCAGGCTTTTCCCTAGGCTAACATCATCCAAACTCTGTAAACTTACTTTCTACACTACAAATTACTAATGATAATATTGGATTAAAAAACCCTCTCAAGTATTTTGAATGGATATTTTTTATCATTTCTAGCTCAGTAGTAGGCCCACCAGGGTGGGATTCATTACATAAATACCTAAATGTGAATGCCTTTTTAGTATCAACAGACGCAAGTAGGAACTTGCAGCAGAGGATCAGGAATCTGGAGAAAGAGCAGACCAACATATTGTCAACAAGCACTCATTTGTGTAAAATAGTTGACTCTTGCTATGATAATGCATAAAACAAGATGTGTTAATAAAATTTAGCATGGCTGGTATTTTGGCAGAAGATATTCTGGACATTTTTAAGACAGTATGGCAAAAGCTAGGGCAAAACTATTTAGGTTGTTTCTTTGTATTTTTCTGAAACTAAGACAAGATAAAATTGTTTGTCTGGATGTAGTAAATGGATGTAAACTGTAAACGTATGGATGTAGTAAACTGGATGTAGTAAACTTGTAGATCTCCTGACAGCTGTTGCAGGTTGCCAAATCCCACAGAGCTTGAACTAGTTTGGGATTTAGTTTGGGGATTTGTAAACAATTTGTGACAATTTCGTGCACATTATGTGTGTGCAAACCATGGAAGTATTATGAATATGTCTGCTTTTGTATGAAGAAGCCATCAATATAGCAAAGTCTCCCGCTTTTAAAATCTGGCAGCTTCAAGAGCAGAGCAAGAGGCACCTATACAACACTACCTGCACAGCAGGAGTTTTTCATCTAGATCACTACTGGTAGTGGGACAAGTCTCAAACTGGAAGAGAGAGTGCAGTAAAATGCAGTTAAATAATGGTCTCCAAATGCTGTTGCAGGCAGTAGGGGTTCTTCTATCCAGGATTAGTGGATTAATGTTTTCTTGCAAATAAAGTTAAAGGTAGGAATATACACAAATTATTTTCCTCCGTTCCCCTATATTAAAGCATATTCCCACTGAAGTTATATGTAGCAGTCTCAAATTTAAGACAAAAATTTAGAAGATCTGACTAGAATACTTTCGGCCCAAACTAAATGCCACTGTAGAGCACTGTCGAGCAAGTAGGAGAAGTGTTTATATACCACAACTGAATAGTTACTCATGTGGAAATGTCACGGTGGATGCACTATGGAACTACTTTTGTTTGTAGAAATAGTAGTCGAATTTTGGTTTCACTTATGTGGTGTACATTTGAGTTAGTTCATAGACGTTGGTTGAGTTACACCAGGGTGAATATTTTACTGAAGTAATTCAGCCAGATGCTTACTTCTTTTTTATGTCCCTGCACTCTCAATATCATACTGAAGTGAACTGTGAAACCAGGGGACTTTTGTGGAATTAGAATCAGATCCAGTGTATTAAATACCTGCTGGGAATTTGTTTACTGAAATTAATTTAAAATATTATGCAGAAAAAATCATAAGGGGTACGTATTAATTTTGACTCATGCATAAAGATTTGGATGAATAACTCCCATTAACAATAATAAGAATTGCAGAGTTAATTTCCTGAGTCCTGCTAAAAATGTATCCAAGGACATCCCATTCACGACCTTCAGATTCAGGTCCTTTTTAAATTACCTGTTTGAGGGAATAAAAATGTTCTTATGCAATCTTTCTAGAAGAGTCCTTTTTGACAAGCAGCTTATTTAAAAAGATTGTTAAGCTAAAACCTGCCAAAGTAATTTTAATTTATTCCTAAATTATTTTCAAATCTCCATTTGATTTTAATTTTACCTACTCAAAATAGTTTATGGAAGTTAAGCCAAATAAGTAATAATAGTACTTATATACACTTGTTAATATCAAATAAATGATCCTTTGTTTTTCTACAACCTTAACAAAAGGAGGAGGGAATTTTCAAAAATAGTATTTTAATTAAATTTAATTTTGTGCAGGGGATGTTTGTTATCCTGATTCTTAAATTAGTCTGGTTGTAATATAAATACTTTCAGACTGAAACAAGGTTTTTGTTACCCAATATCTCACTAACCACTCAGCTGCCACTTGTTTAGGTTCTTGAATCATGTTCTGCAGTTTTTATTTCTTGAAATAGTACTTTTACCTGTTTCTAAAATCAGACTGCAGAGCTTTGTATGACTGCTTTATTCTTTGTTCATTTCAGGTACTGCCTATACCTAATTTAGCATCTGATGCTAAAGTAGCTTTTGTCATGGCAAACAGAATTCCTTATTTCTTGTTGGTTTGCCTCCATAGAACACTACATTTGTCTGAAGCATCCCCAGATAAGGCTGTATTATAACAAAAAAAAGACAGAGATGAAGGGAAAATTCTGATTAAAACACAGTGCGGCCGGGTTAGTGTGGCTAGCCTGTAGCACAGCTGCTCCTACAGTTCAGCAGGTGCTAGGGAGTAGCATGGCTGTTTGCAGGATTGTGTAGAAGAACTAGTTCATTGATCCAAACGCAGAATCAGACCCCCTGGGACATTCTGTTCCTAAAGCACTGTGGGTACGTAAACCTATGATGGGATAACTGTGGTGTAATGAATGTCTTAATAACATTTCTTCAGTGACAGATAAATTCTTGCTCCAGGGTTTTATATTTTCCATAAATTAAAAATGTTTTGATTTTGATTTTTAACATAAGGCACAAAGTGCTGACATTTCAAAAGAAACAGGTAATCTTTAAGCATGAAAAAGTAAAGAAATATTTATGGCATGAAAGCTGATGCTTTATCAGAGTGTATCAAAACATCAGTCCGCTAGGATGAGTTAATGGATAGTAGCACATGGCAGGTATTATGACATGGACACTGCTTGTCAAAAGTGTGAGATGAAGTTGCATCAGCATATTTTTGTATATCAGGAATGGAAATGAAATAAGAAATATTTTATGGTTAGGGATCAGGGACATATCAATATGAGATTGGGTTCCTAACTGAGAATTCACAAAAAGCTTCACATGCACACACACAAACCTGCCTGTATATGGTTAGCATCATGTGAGGCCCTGATTTATGCTCAGAAGTACCCTCCACAAAACACATATTTGTTTGTGTCTTTCTTTCTTTCCCTCTTGCTTTTTTTTTTTTTTAATGAAAATCCTTACAGTCTTCCTTGGGTTTCACAAGGAATAAAGGAATTGAGACAACTTCTCATGGTTGTGGGAATTGAAGTGGATAGATGAGGAAGATCAGGTAGCCATGTGGGAGGTTTTGAAGTATCCACCAACCATTTCTCATGTCATCAGCAGAGGCATTAACTTCTTCATTAATATCTTTATGTAGCATATGGGAACATCTCAAAATCCTTTTATGACAGAGCATTCACCATCCAGATCTGCCACGAGGAATAACCTCAGAGTTGCTTTCAGCATGGCAATTCTTTAAAGTGGATGTGTTACTGGAAGTGTATGCATTCTTTGAAAGACTGAGTCAGTTTGGGTTTTAGTATCAGCAATACAGAGTGCTAAATTATAGACATCAGAAACCGGTGGTGGGACATCAGACAATAAAGCTAGACAGTTTACATTGTTTACAATAGAAAGATGAGAGCCTTGATATTGAGCTACTTAGTTAACGACACCACAGGGGACTTGTGCAGGACTACCCAGTGGAGGTTATATAAATATATATATGTGTGAAACACACACACACACACAAACATAGGTATGTATCCCTCCTCACGTTGAACTTCAGTCCCGTGGGAAATTCCAAGATGCAATGTTTTATCTTACACTGGGAAATAGAACAGAAATAGACATATTTTCAAAACTGAAATGTTGTATACTGTGGATCATGTACCCAAACAGCCCCAAATAGAGAGTCATATAATTCAGCTATGATTCCAAGGAGGTCTGTGATAGCTCACTCAAACAAAGATTACTGCTGGGCATCTTCTTATTGATTATTTGATTATTTCATTAGACTGTGCAAATGAAAAGTGAAAAAAAAAAAAAAAAAGACACAACAGAAGGCTTTGATTTGATAAAAGTCAATTTTCTGTAATAATGAAATTGCAAACAGAAAAGATGTAAAATGTTTTGATAGGAAATTTGTGCCTTGTTTTCCCCTCAGTAACCTGGGCAAACTGAGATTTAGCTTGGTTGTTGTCACAGTATGAATTGCTGAGGTAAAGATTTCACAGGAATTAGTTTTTGACATTTCTTGTAACTGATTTCATAGCACAATCTTGATAGTGTCAGCAGTGGTGCTTTCATACATTCCCATGCCTTCCTATGTTAGACTTGTAAATAGGGATTTTTCTGAGCTTAAAACAAAAGTCTAAAAAAAAAATCCTCTAAGAGGACGCATGAAACTGCATGAGGTAAACAGAAAAACATTGGAGAAGCTGAAAGTTGTCACAATGTAAGGAGCCGGATTTTGTTTTTCTATGCTCCTTTGTGATTTCATATGTCTACAGCTTTGGCAGCACTGGGAAAATATTTTGTCATGATTCTTAATAATCCTCAGAAACCTGTGCTTGGATAGGATGTAAATAAGCACTAAGTATAGAACATGATGCTAGTATAAAACATAGCCTGCAGTGGACTTGAAGTGTTTTGTGCCTCTGTATTCATGCACAGATTCACAGTAGCCCATATGGTGCCTTCATAAAGCTGGTTCTGACAGGGAGGCGCAGCTGATGATGTCAGATACAGCAGCAACACTGGTGTACAGGTACGCTGGTGCTTTTACACCACGCACAAATGCTAGCCATGACAGAAAACAAAAGACACGATGGAAGACAATCCTGAGAAACATCATAGCAAACCAGTAGTGTCCAAACCAATAACATGCTAGAACCTTGTATCGTGATACCAAATGGTCAAACTACAGATGCAAGTTATTAAACCGAGAACTATGCTTTCTCGTCAGCTTAGAAAGCTACAAGTATTGAACCTGTGACTAACAAGGACTTTTGCATTGGGATCAAACTAGCAAAGAGGAGAGACTTTAGTATGCACATTGTTATTTATGCTGTAAACTTTAACCAGCTTTGTATTTTCATTGGAGAAGAAAGAAATATGTGTATCCTGGCTATTTAAATTAGCTCTCTGATGTGTTTTTTATCATTTTAGCTTGATATTTATTAGAATCTCTGAAGGCAGGTATAACTTTTGCCTGCAAGATGCTTAAATGATATTTATAGAAGAAAATCTTAGGAGACATAGAGCAGGATAAACATATTGAGGTATACGTATGCATGCATATGTTTGTGTATATGCATATATATTCATGTATATTTATGTGCCAGTATATATGGTCCCTGTATCCTGTAAAATACCCATAGAGGCAAGCTGAGATTTAATTAAGAAAACATGGAATAGTCTGGCTACCACTCAGTGGTCTGGACTGGTTTGGCTACTTTTCACCACTAGGTAGTATTTTAGGCAGCCTCAATAAGCCTTTGCTCAGCAAACATTTAAAAGACTCCTTGTACTACTTCCGTGAAAAGTCAACATACATACTTCAACCCGACTTACACATCTGTTTTGTTGAGGCTTAGAGCTTCAATCAAAGGTGTACTTACTGATTAAAACCAGAAAGCCATCTTCTGAAATCCAAAAGTGAAAGACCAAGGATATATTTAAGATAAAATTAGATGAATATGAGTGTGCTTACAGCGTATTTTAAAGTTTATAAGGAATATATTTATTTTGAGAAAGTTACATTCAATTCTTTGTGAAATTGCTCTTTATCAAGTTTGGGAAGAAGTGTTTCTGGCAAACATATTTTCAACTTAAGAATGAGCAGAGATGGAAAACAGCAGGCCTGAAATTCTGAGATCAACTCTCAGTGGTTCAGCTATTCTAATTTCTAGAATGAGCATGCCAGATTGATTAGCTCTGCTGTCTTTAACCATTTGATGTACTTTTTTTTTTTTTTTTTCAGAAAAAAATACCTTTCTTGATGTTTTGCTACTGTCTAATCCAGAAACATGGACAACGTCCATGTGCACCTGAGTCCTTTTAACGTTTCGTCACAACTCAAAAACTTAGTATTGTCTGATCAGAAGTTGAAGTCTTGTGTTGTCAATTTTTGATAGAGGGTCTACCTTTTCTTTTATGAAGAAGCATGGAGAAAATCAAGAATTCTTTCAATATGAACATTTTTAAAGAATTTTTAAAAACACAGTTAAGCCCTAACAGCTTCTCAGCGGAATTTCTGAACACAAAAGCTTAGAAAAGACATTAACTGAGGCCAAAGGGAAATAAGAAGACCTTTCACGTAGGGCAGATCGGAGTTTAGAATTTTTCTGGACTTTTCCATAAACTCTTTGAGATGATAGGCAAGGCTTCACAGGTACTGACAGACCTAACTAAGCCTCCCTTAGATAGCTTAAGAAACAGAACTTTCTAACTTGTTCAGTATATCAATTTGCCATCTCTTAGCCAATCCAGATATGGCTTTTATGTGAATTTGGATATACATGTGCCTGAATAATAGTAAGATATCAAGTGCATTCACTGGATTTTTTTTTTTTTTGATATTTATCTCAAGTTTATGTGAATGCATTGAAGTACAAGGGTGGTTTTATTTTAGATTGTTCAAGGGCCACCAAATTCATACTTTAACTATTTTTGTATTACCTACCAGTCAATACATTTATGTACTCCATAAACTGTATTGGAGTGGATTTTTTTTTATTATTAATATGTATTTTTTATTATTATACTACGAGAAGTTATGTTCATCACTTGGTGGACCCACAGCCAATTTTCATCCTATTTCACTGCGATTCCTAAAGGATTCATTATCTGTGGAAGATGTTTGGGCATCCTAAAATTTAAGGCTAGCTTCCTACATGTAACGGAGTTAAGCGAGTATAGGTTAATCTAGTTCTAAATGTCAGACTTTAAAAAACATTTGTTTTTAAGAACTAAGAGAATGACCACTGTGCTGTATAAAAGTCAGGTCAAAAGCCTTGGAGGAATACTGATTGCCCTAACTATATTCTTGTGATTGTCTTTCTCATGTTTACAGGCTATTAAATTGCAGGAAAACTGAATCTTGAGGGTTTTTTGTTTTATTATTATTAATTTATTATTTTATTCTTAGTGAATCATGGATTTCCTGTGACTTTTTTTCTGGCTGCTCATACCTTGGACTTACCATACTTATGTTTGATTTACATTTCAATGTAAACATATTAAATATTTGTGCCTTTATATTTTTATTAGCATTGGGATGGGCTTATGCACCCTGCTCTTGTAGCTGTAGGAATCTACAAACATCACTTCTAACCCAGTATATTTTATATTTACGCTCCTAAAGAACAGTTCAGGAAGTAGCCAAGTCTAGGAAACCACCTGTTTAAATGCAACTGTGAAACTGCAGGAAAATGATAGTGAAGATGGCTTGCTAAGATTTGCCTTCTGTTAAGGGAAGATACCTTATTGTCTTTGAGATAACACTACTGTGCTCTCTAATGTGCATTTTAATGGATCAATATAGATAAATGAATTATGTAATTATGTTCTATGAAAAATACTTTTTTTTTTGTAACAGTGGATATTTCAGAAGAAGCTCATCTCTCATAGATTTTCTCCTACAAAACATTTTGTGGTTGGCTATTGAAATGTCTGGATAAGGAGAGTAATGAATACGGTTATAGTCAAAAAGTGAGGCAACAGTATTCTACATTTCTTTCTGTGGTTGATAAATCTTCACTTTAGACATATTTGAATGCTTGTGAATGAAGACATCACTGACCTAAAGAGAAGTAAACTGGAAGAGGGGCATTTACTGTGTGTGCAGCTGAAATAGATAAATGTACTTTCTGAATAGCATTCCTGAAAAACAGTCTAGGCAATAGCTTCATTCTATTCCGTTTCTATATAGTAATTTCTCTATCCATTTTGTAAATGGATCTAAACTACCACAGGCCCAGAGTCCACATTTTAGCTGACATTTGTCTGCAGGCTGAAGCAATTACGATTTGCTGAAGTCCAAATATGTGGTAACATTTCTTCTTGTGCTAGAAAATGAATTAACTGTAATGTTTCTCTTTAAAATGTATAGATGTCATGATAGCTCTCCATATAATATGCACAGTAGAAGTGTTCTCTTTCCCGGGAATTATTTAAGGATTGGGAAGCTTATACAAACAGAATTTTTGTGATTATTGCTTCATCCCTTTCGGATAAGGCTACATTCCTTCTTCCTACTATGTAGCACAAAGAGACTGCTCTTGGCCACAGCTATAAGTACAGAATCAAAGATGCTGTCTTGTCTGTGAGCCTAGCCAGAAAAGAGTTATGAGGACTGATGCTATGAGTGCAGTGAATAAAGTGGCAATATAACCACAGGCACTGGCCTAAAATGATATGTTTAGATTCAACTCCATGTAAAATTAAATGTTTTTTTTTTTAGATGAAAACAGATGAACTCAGCAATATAGATGATTGGCTCAGATACTTCCTTAGATGGGGAGACTTAAATTCAAACTCCTCACATAAAACTTGTCTCTCTGTCTCTCAGTAAGAAAATTGGTATTTATGATTGGACAATTTCTAACATTAGAATTTCCACTCTTTATCTAACAAACCCTTTTTAAAATAGTTTAGTTGAACTGATGCATTTCCTGATTTTTTTTTAAATTTATTTTGGTAAATTAACATTTTAAAAATATATTGAATATCCAATATTAATTCAAAATAAATACCTTAAAGGCAGTCACTTTTGGAAATTAATCTAAAACTTGTAGTAAGAAAATGTTCTTTGGTCAGAGAGCTTAAATCCTCTTGGCAGCTTTCTCTATCTGTTTGAAATATTATAGATTACCATCAACTTCCTTTCCTTACTTACAGGACTTTGTTGAACTAATTTTATTTTAACTTCGCTGTCTTGGTCCTTAGTTATTTCTTTTTACTGCTTCAGTGGAATTTGATGTCTATGATTTGAAAAGGTAGGAAGTCTATAGGGATCATTAAATAATGGTTTATCTGTGCTTTCTGTGAGTGCTTAAAACAGGAACTCTAGTTTCAGAGCTCCTGCAAGTTTTAGAGATATTACCTCTTCTTACTTTAGAGAATACAGGCAAACACAGCTCTCACTCTTCAGCTGCAATTAACTTTTATAGTATTTTCCTGCACATGCCTGTATTTTCCTATCATCCAATTCATTTTAAAACTTTTAAAATTACCTTTTTAATTTTTTTGTTTGCATTTTTTAATAGTACTTGAGCCTTTCCTACCTTTTGTTTGTTTGTTTTGTTTAAGAAAATGTTTACTGTTCTGCAGTGAACATTAGTAATCATTTTGTGGTGATAGCATCTTTTTAATTCTTTTAGTATTTTCAATGTGAGTCTACATTCCTTTTGCAGAATTGCTCTTTGAGACTGACTTTTTCCAAAGTGACAAATTATCCAGAAAATGACAGCAAGGACTAAGAAAAAAGTGGCATATCTTTGGATTGTATATTAAAAGTAAATGTAGGATAAATAGTATCTGTCCACCTATATATAAAATGGCCATACCAATAAAGGCACCTCTTCTCCACCTTGTTATTAAGCTTAAAATCACAGAACTGAATTGTGTGCAGATGAGACTATACCCATCAGGTGAGCTGTATGTAAAATCACCAGAAGCTTCACAGCGCTGTGTCAAATTCCATGTGCCTGTGGGATATGGGGGACAATATTTTGGAGAATTTCACTTACTTTGTGAGAAGTTAGAAAAAGCTATACCTTTTTGTGGGTCTTTACTGGAGTCTTTGTCACACACTTCTGCTCACAGATGACTAGTAAATGCTACCCTGCTGTTCTGCTGTTGTACCCACCTGGGTTTTAGTGTTTTTCTGTCAGGAATAATTTTGCCTTAATTCAAGCTACAGTTTTGAGAGGATTTTAATTTATCACACTGATGCCATGTAGTGGTGTGTGTGTGTGTGTGTGTGTGTACACCTGTCTTTTTCCTGGACTGATTTTTAAGCAAGCACTTTTTTTAGGAAGGAAGAAAACATATGTCAAGTTAAAGACTGGCAGCTATTAAAAATTCCTTTAAATCCTGAACTATTCTGACTCCTGCAGGACATATGTGGCGATTAGTGGGCAACGTTATGGAGTTGCCTCTGAAGGACAATGGGAGTAAAAGATTTCCATGGGTGAGAACTATTTTACAGACAAGATTCTAGTGGAGGTGAGTTGGGGACAAAATAGAGAAAAGGTGCTATTTTATTTAAAGATGATATTATTCTAAAGTTATTGTCATTCTCTATGAAGGAGAGAAGCACTAGATCTGTTTTCTTCCTTGCTTTTGAGCAGTAGCTGACTTGTTCATGGTTTAAAACTTCCACTTTACAGCAATTCAAGAATTCTTTCCCTTGTCCTGCACACAGCAGAACCAGCATAACAACCTTTTAGTGACATACTACAGAGGTACCATAAAAAACTTTCTTTTTGTACACGAAGTTCTGCAATATATTTCTTGATCCAATCCCCTATGGACCGTATTTTGAAAGGATGTCAAAGGCAAAAGTGAATTATTTTTGATTGCCATTTTAGCTACATTTGTAAAAACGTGCAGTGTTGTCAAAAAATAATGGTAACAACTCTAAAATGCATTAAAACTTACCTTAACAAAGTACCTCAAATACATAGATTTGAAGGTACAACACTGTTGTGCTGTGTGCTGTAACTGGACTGAATGTCTGGGTTACACTGAAGGAAAAAATCTGAATTCTATGGCACTGTCATTCAGTGCCATAGTGTCAAAAAATTCTCCTCTTTTTGAAATAAGATTGCTAAATAAACATTATGAATTAAACTATCTCATACAGTTTCAAAAACAATGAAATTAAGTTTTGTTATATTCTGTTCTGGTAATGAACACTGAACTTTTAAATATGCTTTATCACTCTAGCATACTTAACTTGTTACTCTTACAATATAGTTAAAATACAAATAGAAAGAAATATAGCAGCATTCCACCAAGCCAAAAAAGAGGAAGTATGATTCATTCAAAAATCACATCCTTCCTTCCTCAACACCTGTGAGAAGAATGGAGACTATACTAGTAGTTTTTTTTTTGTGTTGGACAGTCTCTTGTCAGTTACGTTTGGGGAATCTGGATAAGGTGGAGGGGTGATTAAGATGAAGCTAACCAAATGAGTGAGTTGTATGAAGCCAAAAATTTTGGATTTCTGCAAGAAATAAGTGCTGTGCTCCTTTCTCATAACATGAGATGTTATAAGAACATAACATGATTTTAAAGCAGTTTATTCTTTCCTGCCCAGATATACAGATGATTATGACGCAGGTACCTTCCTTAGCTTTATCCCAGTGATTTTCCTAATCAATCCACTTTACTCCTTCTATTACAAACTGAGTATAGGCCTCTGATCCCTGTCAGGAGCCTTATGTTTGGGAACCTCATCCATAGTCTTGCTTCATGAAAAATTACCATGATTTTCCACATTAGTAATAATTTTGAATATAGCTAAAAGTCATACCAGTTCTCTGTCTCCTAATGTCTACTTCTTAAGGACTTCACAAGCAATTGTTTGCAAATCCCTTTTTCAAGGCAACTCATGTTCCAATAGCATAAAGATGCCTTTTAGATGCCTTTGCTTTCACTGTCTCAAAACATCCACTTAAAAGTAGTTTTTTGGGTTTTTTTTGAGTTATTACTAAAATTAATATCACTTTGAGAACACGGATATGGTGATATCATAAGGTAATTGAGAGTCATGCTAGATTTTCTCCATCTTTAGAAGATTGTTGGAAATTTGTCTGAAATCTTCCTCAAGGGAAGGTTTCTTTTTTTGTTTGTTTATTAGTCTGTGCTAATTAGGATATTTTGATGTCTGTCTTGGACCAATGTACAATTCTAGGTGATAAAAAGTGGAGAAGTATAACCTGTGGAAATGCACAAAGCTTTCTAAAAACATTTGCCTGTTCTAATTTGAGCATTTTAGCTCTTTGGGGAATTTTTTTACTGAGGTAGTAAAGAAGAGGGGAGATAGTAATTTTCCAAATGAGCAGACAGCACAGGATTGTACTGCTGTCTTTATCAGAGAACCCTGGAGGACAGGGGAGAGAGTTGCATCCGGTGGCAGAATAATCTCTCAACCTGATTTACAAGTTTAGAGTTAGCTTTTGATATGGAAATTTCCATTGAACTATTCTTGTAAAGGCTAGTAGGAATATTTCCTAATGAATATTTAAATAGTAATGATTATTTTCAGGTAGTCTGCATAAACAAAATAATTATACCATTTTTAATCTATGCTAACTTGCCACAGTGAAAATCATGCGGACTGAAAAATGGAACTATTACACCTAATTGTTTCCACTAGCATATTTCTTGTCTACTACAATGTTTCTTTCTCTTATGAAGTCCGTGGATAATACAATACATTTTTTATTTTCCAACCACCCCCTACATATAAAATAGACACTTATATAACATTAGCGGAGAGAGGTAGTTGGATGTAAGTCCCTTACTTCTAAAACACTGACATTCAAATAGACTTATAAAGTCGCTCTCAAACCTGCATATTTTCATTTATTTTTAAAGGAATAAATGTTTATACACCGTTTATAAGAAGACTCTCCAACAAACAAAATAGAACATGTATTAATAATAACTAAAAAGTATATATTTCCTTGATTAATCCTCTTAGAAATAAATAAAAATAAATAAATAAACCCAGCATTTATGTTGTCAGAAATCTTAACAAGTCCTTACTTCTAGATATTTGTACATACAACATACTATCACACACTGTGAAATGGGATATTTTTGAATCAAATGTATACGCCTTTGTGTCTGGAATGTATGAAAAATCTTGATTTGAATTTTTTATTAATTTATACAAATAATCACCTTAACATCATAGATAATTGTTCTACCAACTGTTTTGTTACTCTGATATTCCTTTTAAAGGTGACATCTTTCCTCAAAGAAGTTCTAAAGCTGTGAGCTTCTCTGTACATGGCATCAGGAGAAGAGATCAAGCAAACTGAAGCTCTTCTGATGGTCCTCAGCAGATTCCCAGTGGATTATTTTGCAAATGGTTTAAATGACTGAAGGCACTAATGTGGCACTTCTTCAGTAATCTTTCTTCTGCTCATCTGAAGCGGTGAGATGTTCATCACACAGAATTCTCTTCAGACAGGCAGGTTTACAAAAATATAGCTGTCTCTTGAGAATATCAGGGAAACATGAAATAGAATTTATTTTGTTGGATTTTGAATATTCTACCAAATTAATTTTTATTCTTAATCTCTCTTGTCTGTAAAGTTTGGCTCAGAAGAATGGCATCAAATACGGCCTCCATGAAGAAGTCAGAGTAGACTTCTATCTGTTTAGGTTTGAAGGAAATCAGGGGGTCTACAAAAATGGGGCCTCAAGGATGATAACTTGCAGAGGCATTTCTTTCTGGTAAGCATTTGTGCTGTCTGTGATTTTTAAATAAGAAAAATTGCATCGTGGGCCATGAATAGGGAATACTTTTACAGTATCACCAAATCTGACAGAGTCAAAGTAAGTGAGAATGTAGACTGGAGAATATTCTATCCCTGCAAGAAAAGTTTGCTTTTTGTTCGCATTTTTTTTATTTTTTAATGAAGAAGAAAAGAAGAAAAAACAGAGGCAGTTGTTCCTCTGAAGTCCAAAATTTTTTATATATCGGGAGTGAGGAATACAACCTATATGTGGTTTGACTCCTGCAATCCTATCAGTCAAAGAGATTGAATGGCTGGACTGGTAGCTTGGTTCTCTATAGCCTGAGATGTATGGGATGAATTCATTGGGACTTGCCTTGGCTGTAGAATTTCAGCGTAAAACAGTTGGATTTCACTATGATTGTTACCTTGTGCATTCTTCCCACTGCTGACCCAAGAGTTCAGATTTTCAGAGTTCAGAGTAGGAATTGCTGCAAGGTAAATATCAAGAATGTTCTTGTGCTTTTAGGGAAAAAAGTAAATAAACAAATTTTAGATTCATAGCAAAAGCTCAATTGTTTGCTGTCCTCTCAGAAAATGTGGGTTTCTGAGACAACTGAACAGAGTGTGTAGGCATATTTAAACATTTCTTAAGAAATAGGCACTGAAAGCAATCTATGTCACAAAGTGACTTTAATTCAAGACATTGGTACCAAGTTAAAGCTATTCTGTTTTTTTGTTTGTTTTTTTGTTTGTTTTTTGAGGCTACTATAAGGAATTCTGATAGATGTAGTATGAAAATGATTGTTCCTGCCAGTGAGCAATTTTGTCAATTGCATTTTATATTTGCTTAGTTTAAATTCTACAAAACACTTGTGTTTTGATTTAATATGACTGGAAGTCTATAATGAGTGGAAAACCACCAGTGTCCTTTTTCAGGCCTTCATTCAGTCATAGTAGTAAATGTCTATGCATGGATACACACACATGCATATCCTGCCTCCATTTTGCTATAAAGCATCTCTTTTTAATCTCAAACAAATATTTAAAGAAACCTCTCCTTAGAATCCCTTAGCATGTTTCCCCATTTTTTCTGATTGTGTTACTTCAGATAAACAATTTCAGATATGTTGCAAAAGCTAGCCAAACTATTACATGGAATAAAAATGCTAGCTTATATTTGCTGTAGCTCAGCTGTGAATTTATGGACCAGAGCCATCTTCTCTGATGAATTTAACCTACAGCTACTATCATCTCTCTTCTTACATGTAAAATGCTTGAAAGCAATTCAAGAATGAAAAGTCTAAGTTTTAAAAACTTTATTTTTTTTTTCAAAATAGCAGTTTCTGGTGATAAAACTTCAGACCTGTTCATAGGAAGGAATGTAAGTTATTTCAGCCAGGACTTTCCTCTTCCTGAAGAATAGAAGTGATTTTTATTCCTTTTTTTTTTTTTTTTTTTTTTTTTTTTTTTTTTTTTTTCCAGAAATATTAAAAAATGTATTCAATTCATGTACATTCCGGAAGTAGAATTTTTGTATAGTATTTAGTCAAGGAATTATCCTATACTGAAGGATTTTGGATACTTTATCTCCAAACACTGTGGAGTTGTTTTGTCAGGCTCAAAACCCATAGAAATAAAACTATCAGAAGGTACGATGTATTTTGTAGGAGAAAAATCTTGTATTTGAATGAAGAAATGAATTTGAATGAAGAATTAAGGTCTTCTTTACAGCTGTACACTCAAAATATGATGGGAAAAGGTAGAAAGACAGCACAACACACGAGAATGAATACAAGAGGGGCTGTTGTGTCTGAGTGGAAATGCAGAATGCCTGGAGTATAATTGAAGAACGGGGTGAGCATTTTGGGAGGACAATGTTAGAAGTAATTTAAATCCCATTACAGAAGTGGTAGTGGAAGCAAAAGCTTTGTTATTGGCTGCTCAGGAGTAGTGAACCCCTGAAGAGTTCCAATTGATGTGAGTGTATAAAAAACATGGTTGAATAATACTAACTCAATTATGGCTATTGTGTATTTCGATTTGCTAGACTATTGAAGAAAAAGAATCATGGAAGAAAGAAAGAGGGAGGAATAAGTATAGAGCAGCTTGAAAACACTAACAAACCTTAGGATATTGTAAATATTTAATTGTGTGGGTGAGTAACATGCGGCTCTCATCCATAACTACTTGAAAGAGGCTGATTAATTTCTGCATAGACTACTATGCTCATGACTGTGAGGCAAAGTGAACCTTTGCTGCCTTTGTGGTCTACCTGCACTGAGTTTTGCCCTATGGTAGGGCATCAAAACCTGACTTGGACTCAGTCTCCAAATATGGTCTCAGGCTTTGCTGTTCCTAAGGTGGAACTAGCACAAGCATGCACAGGCACTTAATATTTCACCAGAAATTGTGTAAATGAAAGTGACATAATGATGCTGGAAAACCATTGGGAGGGGAGTTGGGTTATAAAGTGAAGAATTGGAGAAATGAGAAAACATAGCCTTGGAAATAAGACTTTGTTAGAGCTGCGATTCAGGAAACAACTTAGACCATTAATAGTCACTTTAGCTGAACTCTAGGTTAGAGTGCTTAAGTGGAAGTTGCGTGGATATGTGAGAGAGCTTGTAATTAGTTTGCCATAGCAGTGAGCTCCAGGGCTGTAATGGGAACTCCTTGTTTTCTGGATGAGAGCTGAAATCACTGCTACTCTCTTACATCAATTAATGACCCCATAAAATTAAGAGGAGATATTTTTACAACCTTTTCTTAGACAAAGGCAATAGTAATCCCTGTATTTTATATGATACAGCTTTAAAACTCGAAAGACGGAAAAAAAATCATACAAACAGAGTGCAAATACTTTAAGTTGCATAAAATAATTATTAATCTTAAAAAAATATGCACAATGAGCTAATAAATGACAAATGAATAATTTATTCATCATAAAAGAGAAAGGAAGAGAAGCATTACCATTTCACCCACAGTTATTCTTTTTGTCTTTGACAAGCTATTACTAAACCACTAGATTTTTAGTCTTTACCATGTTTATTCAAAACCTGTCAGCAATACAGAGAGGTGTAATGACTTTGAAGGTCATATGTGAATATGCCTTTGTTTGCCTATGTATCTCTTGTATAAGTAGATATGTATAGAAGCACTTTTTTGCTCATTTTAAATTGCTCATGCTGACAGTAGTTTGAGCAACTCAGCAAAGCTGTAAATTAACACATGGATTCTATGAAGAAACAGTTGCTAAGCTACTTTTTTCCTCTTGCCTCAAAATATCATGATATTTGCACACAAGTCAGTAGCTAGTGAAATATCCACAGTTTATATTTCTGAGAAAGTTTTTAAAAATATTTTGATGTTCTTCCAATAATGTTTCAATTTTTGGAGGTCAGACCCTGATTCACAATAAATAATGAACATCTAGTATTAACTGTAATAATGTTAAACATCATGAGCATGCATGTGACTCAACCACAAATATTAGGTGGAAAATTGTAGGTTCTTTGTTTCTAACTTCAGATTTCCAATATTTAGATTCAGTGCTTTCTTTTCAGCCCCCAGCAGTAGAAACATACTTGTGTGCTTGAAAACAGTGAAATCTGAAACTGTTACATTACCATATGATTGTCAGAAATTAAAGAAAATTATCAGAAATTTAAGAAAAATGCTAATTATAACAAACCTTATAATAAAAGGACTGGAACAATGTACGTTACATTGTTTTGTACATGTAATATCTTAAAAGATTTTTTTTTTCACTTTTTATTACTTCATGCTTTATATCATGTTTTTCTTAATCCCTTATGCAGGCTTTCATTGGGAAGCACCTTCATATTGGCTTTGAGTTCTCTTAATTATTATTTTTTTTAATGTTTAAAAATCTTTTATCAGTAAACATAATTCATGCACGTTCACTTCGGATGAATGGATTTAAAGATTATTTTAAGATGGAAAGAACTGATTTCTTCAAGTCAAAGGTGTTAGAATTTCACCCATATGGTAGCGTTCACCTGGCTGAAGAACTTTATAAACCATTTTGAGAATATATGAGAGATGCAAAAAGAGCCTATCAGGGCTGAAAAGGCTGGATGATTATTTAATGACTACCTGGGGGGAGAGAAAGATGTCACTAACAGAGAGGAACTGAGAAAAGATATATCCTTCCTTCTTTCTTTTTAATTCAAAAAATAGAAGAAAGAATAAAGGTAGGTCCTTCTGACATCTACTCAGAGAAGACAGAAGACCCCTTTCTCTTACTGAAGGATCTGAACTTAAAACATCAAAACAAACAAGCAAAAAGGCACCTTGAGTTTTGTGAATATTGTACTAGTCAGCTCAGCTTAATTTTAATTAAAACTAGCGAGATAAATTACTTTTTTTTTGTATTCTAC
>VZSV01000105.1:2196236-2221685 GCA_013398735.1 Nothocercus julius
GAAAAATGTGGTTCTTCACTGAGCGGATGTTTTTTTTTTTTTTTTTTTTCTTTTTTTCCAGTGAGTCATTCTGTGCTTATGGGCAAAACACATAGTCATAAAAAGCAACTGCTGCTTTCTGGAGCTGTGAAGTCCCTGGCTGCTGTGGAACTGTTTACTGCAGCTGAACTGTGCTCAATCAAGGCTGAAAGAAATTTGTCCTCACAAATCTTTTTCTCTAAAAGCACAACTCTGGTAGAGTTTAGCTGTGTTACACAAGTGTGTGATGCCATGATTCACTCAGTGTTTGGATGTCGTTCTTTCATCCTGAAGAAAAGACATAGGTGTTCAAGAGTACTGTGTTAATGAAAACTGGTAATTCTGCAAGAATGATATGTCAGACCTCAGAGAAAAATTTATGTGAAGCGCTTTAGGTGCCACTTAGGAAAGGCCTGTTCACTGTCAGGTAATAAGCTTGTTGCCAGCATTACTTTTGCACCAATAACTTAGAGATCTCTCTAAGGGTAACAGGTTTCTTGGTTCCTTTTTTTCCACTATTTTTTTTTTTCCTAATTGTGAAGGCTTAAAAATACTCATTTTCTGATACGTATGATTTTTCATATGATAATACTTAATTGTTACCATGGAGGTTGTATTGCTTTCCTTGCATTTAAATTTACAGTAGTAATTGCAGAAGCATGGCAGCAAGATAATGGAATTTCTTATAACTTCACAAAGAAATTAAACTGTCAGCTTAGGTATTATTACATATAGCAGGCATCACTGTGGTACCGTAGAAATTAAAAGTACGTCACTACTTATGAAAGCGTGGAACATCATTGCTGACTTGGATTTGTCTTCTTCCAAAACATGACACAGAAAATTTTTCATACTGCATAGCAGAAATATCGCAGCCATATGTTTTGGAAGCCTGTCATCATGTGGGATGAACTTTAATTCCATTAATGGTTACTATTGTAAGTTTTGAAACCGTTGAAGCAAGGTTTTTATTAATGGAAGAAATAATGAAGATTGTAAACACATATGATTCAAGTACAATTTTTCTTTTTTCTTTTTTTTTTTTTTTTAACCCTTGAGAGAGCTATCCCCTCTTGTATGAGAAGATTCATATTCTATGAAGCTAGAATAAAAATCTCTGTCATGAGACATTGTTGATTTACTAAGAGAGAGAGGTCTTAACAGGGATTATGTTCCCTTTACAGGAAATGTTGATACTGTATGAGGTAGTGATTACCGCTGTCTTTTTCTACATGCAGTCTGTTTCTGGCATGCAGTGTCTTCCTGACTATACCACTTAGACAACCTTAAAATCCTTTTCAGACATCCTCTCTACTGTTGGAGAAACATCTGCATTTTGTAACTCAAATTGAAATAGGACGAACTAAAACACGGAATTTTAGGCTGGCATTTTAGCACATCTGTAAATGGGTAAATCTTTTGCGTGTGTGACTCTTATAAGAAAGAATGAAAACATAAAAACAATTACATCAAGCTAAGAACATTTGCATTTTCTGTTTCTGGATAGTGATATGATGCCAGACAGTAGCATAATTTAAAAATGCTTACTGAGAATTTTTTTTTTTTTCCTAATACAGAAAACATAATTATCCTATCTATATTTAAAAATTGTCTTTCATCAACTAGATAGTATCAACATCTATTTAATAAATCAAAGAAGTGATTCATTTTGGATACCCTAAGACATTTCTTCCCAAATAAGACAATGTGTGAACATTCTGGTATTTCAGCTTCTGCTGAAAGATGTGCCTGCTGATTGATACTGTCTGTGAATTTCACGTGTTTGTTTGTAGGAACTATATAAAAAACATTAGAAGGAGAGGAAGAGAAGATTGTAACAGTGAATGAAAAGCATGTTCCTGAAAACAGATAAACAAAGAAAAAAAAAACACCCCAAAATAGAAAAAACAAATCCCAGCTTCTATTAAGAGTTGTTTACTTTGCATATATTGATTGTTTTATTTTTTGAAAAATACTTGCCCTGTTCAATGCTGTCTGAACATGGGAAAATTTGGAATGCAATGTAAATTAACCGTAAGCATGAAATGAGGAGGAAGCTCTGCTATAAAAGAGTAATTCTTATGTTTTTAAGTTTTAGAGAAAAGGTTTCTTCATCCCTTCATGTTGCTCAATTTTTCTCATATAATACTGCTTTGATTTTCATCTTTCATAGCAGCTTACCCCAAATGGTTTGCAAATGTAATAAAGTAATTACAGAATTAAAATGAGCATCTAACAGAAGAATAAATTTGAGAGAGGTATGAAAAGGCACCATTTTCCACAGAGATTTCCATTGAGACTGAGAATCTAAGAGGTGAATAGGCAGTGAAGGGCTGTTTTAAATATCAGGAACTGCAAAGAACAGATTCATATACTGCTAATATAGTGATAGAATAAAATGACTGAATAAATGTTTGTTAGATGGACTCTGAATGTAGGGGGACATAAGATTTTAAACAGCAAAATACAAATGCAGCTTGATTTCTTTTGAAATTTCTTTTGAAATTTCTTTCCTTACTTAAACTTCAGGGAGAGACAGTTTATTTTTGATGAAGAATTTTCTCTTTTTGTTGACTCAGCAACACCAGTGTTGGTGTTATGGGTATTTATACTCAGAGGAAAAGACAGAAGAGAGATAAGCATTATTTAGCGAAGACCATCTTTGCAAGGTCTAAAGTTGATATGAGGATCTTTTGCATGTGCGTGCAACATGGAAGAAAATATGAAACCAGAGGTTGTATTACAGAATCCTGCTTCCCCCGTCACAAAATGGCTGGGAGTCTGGCAGTGATTTCTATCTGAGATAGTGAAGATCCAGCAAAGTCTCAAGCTACACTTGCTATCTCAGAAAGAGATAGAAAGATGAACAGATGATGAGCCTAGCGAACACACAGTGTAATCAGCCCCTACTAAAACTGCTTTCTGAGGAGGGAAACCTCTCCCTTTCATTGATAATTCACAAGGAAATATGTACTGTCTTACTTCCCCTACAAACGAATGCTGCCCCTTCAGTGCAGCTAGGGTAGTCCTCTGTGGTGGCAAAGCAGATGCATAATTTAGATCTCTGCATTTCATCTTCAGTTGTTTGCTGACAAAAGTGCGGAAACCTACTCCTTGCATGTGGAACTTCACTTGTTTTGTGAGTTTTCTTAGAGCATGTCGGTTTGCATTGCATCAGTTCTGTCCGTATCATGCTGAGTGGGGGGAAGAGGCTAAATTAATTATGAGAAGCATTTGTGTGATTTATGTATTATGCAAATGTTATGCTCATTACAGTTACTGATGGAAACATTGTAATGTGGCAGTGTTGTTTTTAATCTTGCATTGTTATTTTACATAAGCTTACAACTGATATTAATACAACCTTCTCTCTTCTAGTTTGCATATAGCCAGCAAAATTTCGTATTTTATTTGTAAAAACATGACATCTCACAGACTTAATAAAATGGCATACCAAGGTGTTACATTTTTGAATTAATAACATTGAAAAAAGGCATTTGGTAGATACATTTTTGCTGTTTTTTTTTTTTTTTTTTTTTTAATTAAAACCCACCACTTACTTCTGAGGAAATTTTTTCTGTAGAATTGTAGAATAATTAAGGTTGAGATGGACCTCTGGATGTTTCTAGTCCAATGCTTGCTTAAAGCAAGGTCAGAGCAGAAATCTGGGTCTTGGAAGTCTTCAAAGATGTATCTTACAGAAATTTTTTGGCCATTCATCTGCTTCAATGCTTGACTGCCCTCATGGAGAAAAGCAGCTCCTCCTTATATCTAGACTTAACCTCTTGTTTCAATTTATGCTAATTATCTCTTGTTGTCCCATGAACCACTATGAAGATCCTGTCTCCATCTTTTTGATAACCGTAGAGAGTGGCAGGTGCCAGTTATGACTCCCCACAACCCTCTCTTCTCCAGCCTGAAAAAGCCCAGCCTCCTCAACTTCTCTTTATAGGACAAATGCTCCTACCCTGATGGTTGTAGGTGTCATTCTTTGAACTCCAATCTGTCAGTGTCTTTTATACTGGCGGGCCCAAATGAACAATACCTAAATGTGGTCTAATGAACACTAAATAAAGGTGGATAATTACTTCCTTCAAACTACTGGCTGTATGCTTGTTAATAGAGAGCAGGATGCTGTTGTCTGTCTTTGCTGCTAGGGGACACTTCTGACTCATGCTCAGTTTCCTGCTGGCCCAGAACTATGGGCCTTTTCCATAGAGCTTTCTTCAGTCCTTAGCCACTGTGTTGCTATGTTCCTTCCCAAGAGAAGGATTTTGTATGTGTCTTTGTTGAATTTTATGGGATTGCTGCTGTCCCGTTTTGTAGCCTACCCAGGTCCCTCTGCATGGCAGCTCTGCACACAGGCAGGTCCCCCAATTTGACATCATTTGCAATACTTATGTGAGTTTACTTATACTCTATCATCTTCTTCAGACCATTGATAAAGGAGTTAGATGCAACAGGTCCCAAGATAGACCCCTTTGTCACGGGTTCTAGCTTCAATCCATTAACCAGTGTGCTCTGTTCCCAACTATACAACCAGTTTTTCATCCATCTATCTTTCCAACCATCCAGACCATAACATCCCCTCTTGGATACAAGAATACTGTAGGAGCTCAGAGCTTGTTGAGCATGGGAGCAGGCTGCATGCCAGGATCCTCCCATGAGTAGGGTAGCCTATCAAGATTTCTCCTCGAATTTGAGAGATTCCTTACCCATGACAGCTCCCTGGTAAGTGACTAATAGCATGACAAAAACTTTGCAGACTTTGACACATTGCATTACTCCCTGATTGTGCACATAATCCATTAGACATAAACTTTTGACCATGTCTGGGATCCAGTTGCACCTAGACTCCTCTGAGAAGGAGTTTGGAAGGTAAGGGGTTCCACTCTGAACCTCATGACTCCACAGGAGGATCTCCTTGACAATTTTTTATGACCTTGTTCTCTATTCAGTAAATGAGTGTACCTTGCCATTGAATCTTGTTAAATCACTGTCTTATTTACAATTTAACTTTGTTAAATCACTGTTTTACATCAATAAAACATATTGCTTCATCTTTCTTACTAGTGAAATACATCACTCATCCACAACAGAGAAGCTTATCCAAAGCTCTAGAGTGCTTCTGTCATGCTCTAAGGGTGTCATGCTCTAAGGTATGCACAGAGAAGCAATAAAGAAGGACAGATGAATTCTTGATATCCTTAATTTCACATCCATAATACGCATTTGCAGCCAAAATCAAGAGGTGACAGTAATTGATACCATGTATGTTGGTCCAAGTGGCCCCATGCCATTGGCATGCCTGTGTGATACTCTGACTTGCTGCTCTGCTGAGTTGGGGTTGGCACAAATTTTAATCTTCTTTGTTTGTTTGTTGTGTGTCTGTTTGAGGAACTAGCATTTGTGTGAGTCAGTTGTGAGCGTATCCCATGAGACTGTTGTTCTGAAGACCCAGAAGCATGCATAGTGCCACTGTCTACCAGGGACATGGATGTGACTGTGGCATCTAATAGCATGCAGCAAGGCTGCAGGTAAGAGGAGTATTGGGCCATTTGTATTGTTCATGTTTATGTGTGTGCTTTTCATGTGCATGTGGTGCCTGCAAAAGCACAGTTCTCCCCTCTATGTACCTCTGTTATCAGGTGTCCATCTGTGTGTGTGTGCCTGCCTTTTGGAAACATATACACAGTCCCAGGAAAGACACTTTAGCAAGCTGTGAGAGGAGGGATACATCCCAGTGTAAGGAAGGGTCCGAGCCCTTTGCAAATGCACTCAAAGTGTTTGGATTTGCGGCCGAAGAGTATAACAGTTACTGAAGGGAGTACTTTCAGAGACTTTAGGAAACAACAGAATGTCACAGTTACCTGCCAAGAGAAATAGGCTAGAGCTGAGTTTTCTGCAATTTTTTCCCTGGAATTCTATAAAGCCAGTTACAAAAAGAAAACAGACAATTGCAAAAGAGAATATCCTCAGTTTACAAAGAAACCAGTAGCCTGTAGAGAGCCAAACACTAGAACTCTGAAGTTTATAGAAATATCTGTAAATCTTTGGATTGTACATCTTTTGTCTCTATTTTTCTATGAAAAAAAAAAAAAATCTATTCCTTACCTTTTTAGAAGAAATTCCTGAGTTGAAGAATTGGGTTATTGTATAGCAAACCATTCAAATTTGCATCCTTGTGAAACTGTCACTGAATCAGATGATAAGGTTGCAAAATTTAAAGGAATAATAAAACAGAAAACTTTCCATAAAGAAATTAAATTTTCTGGAGCATGAGCATAGCGGTTGATAGCTACATAAACTGTAACTTTTGGATTACCCAGTATACTTAAGTATAACAAAAGGAATGCAAAGCAAAAAGTAATAGGAGTAAATCTGCATTACTACATTTATTAAATTTTAATAAATTTCTAAGTTTGGTAAACTCAATTGGAACACAAATAGTTCTCATATTCTGCTAGGTACACACACATCTGTTAATCTAAT
Organism: Nothocercus julius; assembly: GCA_013398735.1. NCBI lineage: Eukaryota > Metazoa > Chordata > Aves > Tinamiformes > Tinamidae > Nothocercus > Nothocercus julius. The sequence goes on from VZSV01000105.1 coordinate 2,202,747, forward strand.
GGAGAAAGCTAGAGTAAATACAGGTTGTAGCCAGAGCAGTTCAGATGATGACTCCCATGAAATAAAGGCAGAAGGAGAATGAAGTGAAAATATTCAAAGAATATTCAGAGAAGCTGAATATTCAAAAAGAAGCAATCATAGCTGCAGTGAGAACGTTGATCAATGATGAATGATGTTCTGCTGCACAGGCTAATAACAAGAATATGAGAAAGATCAGTTCTAAAATGGCAGTTCCAAAGCAGAAAAAGAAGGTGTTGAGAACAACCCAATCTTTAGTTACTAAAACTGTTGCAAAATGTGATTAAAAAACCCTGCAATTCTAAAGAAACATAAATATTTCAAATTAAGGTAACAAATTAAATTAGCTTTGAGTAAATCTTAAAAGAAGTGATTCTGTCGATGACAGATAAAACGTTGGATAAGTACTCCCAAAATGCAATGGCCTCTGTAGGTCTTTTAGTTAGTTGTCCTCTAATTTCCTGAAGAACAACAACCTGAAGATATCAATTTGATAAGTAACTAACACTGACTAGCAATACAGATGAATGTCTGGTGAATACCTTCTTAAGAATAATAGCTAATGAAACAAATAAACTAGAGAAGCAACAATGCTCAATACCTACAATGCTCCCTACTGAGGGAGTTGTTCTAAGTTGAGTAACTAAGATAAATCTTTTTTTAATTTCTGTTTTCAACAGGTAGCAGAGAAGAATGCGTAATTCATGCCCATCCCATGGGTATTTTCAAGCGGCTAAACTTTCCTTTTGCTGCAATAAATAATAACTGATTTTGCTTTATTGTTATATCCAGGCTGATATACACAGTTCATACTCCCTTTGTCTATCTTTCTTCCACACTTATCATTCAAATGGATGTTTAAAAACGAATTTTGATGATCACAAAGTTTTCCAAGGGCTAAGAATCAGACGTCCTGCAAATATAGTTATAAATATGATATTTTGATATATTGATATATCTCCTGTATGATATCCTAATTTCTATTGAAAACTGAAATTCCTTAGTGAAATGGTTGTAAAAACAAAAACAAAACAAAACAAAAACTCCCTCCCTCCAGAAAGCATATAGTGTATGTACCCATAGGTAAGTCTGTAGAAGGCAGTGACACTAAGAGAAGTAAGTACTCTCATTTATTTCCGTGAGGTTCCATAGTTAGTACTGGGCATTTGATTAACTAGTTCAAACAACTTAATTGAATAAGGAAGAAAACACAGAGAGAAAATAATAAAATTATCACAAAATGAACTCAAATGAATTTTGTACTCAATTACAGAAGACCCATGTAAAAGTAGTGTGGAGATAAAGTTTAAAGACAATATCAGAAATAGAAACATTTTTCCATTTTCCATTTTTCCAGTCTAAACAGAGCAAAATCTTTTTGTCAGATCATAGAGTTGTATCTTCTTTTTCTGTGCCGTTTGGAAAAAAACAGGGCAGCCTGTGCTCTGCCACACTGATTGTTCTGTCTCATGCATGACCATGTCTCCTAACTTGCCTCCCACAACCATGACAGCCTCCCTACCCACCATCACCCTCATTTTCAAAAAATCTCAGTTAGATGATGTCTGTAGGGCAGGCACCAAAGCAGCTGCAGAGAGATACCCTACTTGGGTTATATATAATAACTAGCTCATGTGCTAGTGGGATTCTAGTCTTGACAGCAGAGCATGCACTTGTGCACCCTGCGGCTTTGCAGCCTATGCAGGGCTTCGTCCTGCCACAGCCAAATCAGTACTGATACTTAAATTAGGTAGATGTCGCGATATATGTAAATCAGTTTTATACTAACCGCATTCATTGCTACGACCTCAGCATTGACGTACCCTTGTTTACAGCCTTTATATTCAGTCACTGCTCCATATACTTGTTTTTTTCACCAGTTTTATTTAATGTACCAAATAAATTATACCTTTTTCTCCAATCTACAATTAACGTGCTTCTTCCTTGGCTCCCCTATTTCTGTATTATCTCTTCTGTGTTACAGAACATTGCCAGCACCTTATAGCTGAAAAGATTTCAAGGCTTTCTGGTTCCATCATCACTTTCCAACATTTAATAAGAGGCTAGAGTTTATATTTAGAATCCTTAGTAGCATATCTTAAAAAAAAAGAAAAAAAAAAAAAAAAAAAGACAGACAAAGAGCCATCTCATTCTCTTTTTATAGGACAATGAGAGTTTCTAGTAGAAAGTGTCATTAAAATTAGTTCCCTGCACCACAACTCTCCTTGCATATGAAAGAATCATCCATGCTGTGTATAATAACTTAAGGACACAGCACAGTAAGACTGAAAGACATTAAAAAAAAAAAAACAATATTTGAGAAAGTGGTGTCCAGGACCTCATGAGTGCTTGAGGTCTCTGCAAAGCTCAGGAGTGTATTATGTGTAAAAGACTAAATGGTCCATAGAACATAAAAACAGTGAAACCACCACAGTAGTTCCTGCCTGTAGTTCCTAATCTACTAATAAGTTTAGCCTGGATTGAAAGGAAAATGCACTGGAAAATGGAGAGGTTTTTATGTAACTGCAGTAGATACTATGTATGATGCCTTTATCCATCACTGCATATGTATGAATTAAAAGGTTAATATTTTGCTTTCTTCTGTATTGCAAATATCAGTTCATAGGCTTAAGAGGTCAGCAACTAAACATGGAAAGTTGAATGGTGAGGAGGTGAATGAAACAAATATAGGAGATCTCCTAGACTTCAGTTTCATATCTGCGGTTTCTTCATTGCTGCTTCTTGATTGGTTGCTGTGTTTTATTTGAACATTAAGAGGCTATCTTGTACAATGCCTATAAAATGAAAAGTATGCCTGCAGCAAATCTTTTTTCCTGAGATAATGGAAATGCAAACAAAAGTAGAACAGAGATAGCCAACAAAAATAAATAATTAATTAAAAGTTCCGGGTATCTAAACTATAATATGTCTGAATTACAATGTGCATTTTGACTTTTTGCTAAGAACTGTCTTGGAAATCTATCTATTAAAATATTATCAGGAGATCACTCTGTCAGAGACAGAAAAGAATAAAAGATATGAGCACACAAAATTACAGCCTTGCAATTTATATGTAATTTAACACTGTTATATTTCAGGTTTTTGGAAAAGTTTTTAAAATGTTTGATCATGCCAAAAATGATTATATAGTTTTCTTTAACGGAGACCTTGGCGCCTTGAAATTGTACTCTCAGTCCTCACCCTAAGCACCATTTTTTATTTAAAAATATGAGATCATAATGGTATTCTATCTGATATTCTAAAAATAGTCAGTTTATGTACATATATCTACATATCCATACATATGGACACACAAAAAAATATTGTCCTCTTACTTCCGTGTTTTATATCCATCACAGGTGATTTCCAATAGATGAAGTTATTTGTCAAATTATTTACAGCCTGGCATTTACCAATGCGTACATATGAAAATCCTTGTTTGATATATACCTTGTGGCTAACACAAATTATGCAGCTAGATAATAGAACAAAAGGTTGATGAAGCAATAGAAAGGAGACATGAAAGTGCACATTTATGCTGTATATTTCTCACTCTTAATCAACAAATTTAATGACTAACTAAACTGATGTTACTAGCAAATAGTTTACAGTAAAATCTGACCTTACTCTTATAAATCACACCAACTTATGTGTTCAGACTATTTTGAAGGGGTTTTCTTTTTGGAGATATTAAGAAATGGAAGTGGAATAGAGTTGAGTAATACATCTTCCAGCTAATTATAAGAAAAAAATTAGTGAGGAAACAGAAGAAAAGGAGACATAACTTCACCAAGTGACTTAACAGGGCACATTACTCTCACATTAGGAATGAGGTTAAGCTTAGGTACCAACCTAAAATGCAGTCACTAGACCTGTGGTGTCTATGTTCCTATGTTCGTACATAAAAGTACGGGGGCGATAAAGGGGAGATTTAGTACCAATCTAAAAGAGATGCCTACATTAAGATAAAGAACTTCTTTGTGATGAGTTTGTAAAGTCTTGGAGAGAGTTGTAAGGAAGGTCCTCCAATTTCATTCTCCCATTTAGAGAAAAAAGATGAAATATTTACTAATATACCACAGTAGATGCAAGAGAAAAAATGCCTCTATGAACCCAATGTCAGGGCACCGATCTAAAAAGGAAGATCTGTGCATTCCAGTCCCTCCTGTAAATCAGTCTTTGCTTTGCATTAAATCTGCAAACAGTATCTTAAAATGCTATGAGCACTCACTGATTTCATCAGAATGCAAGCCAGAATTTTTGAAGGAGCCCGAAGAAGCAGATTTTTTTTTTGTCCTATCCTCAATTGTGATGCAAACAGAATTTTTCATATAAACATATTTAAAGTTCTCTCAGTGGTAGGCTAGCAATCCTGGAAAATTCCTGGCTTAGTTTTAGGAAAATATAGCTTCTCTCTCTCTCTTCACTAAGATAATAAAACTTGATATAGCATCCAAGTAAATATTAAGAACTTATGCTAATTAGTTAAACTTGCCAGTGCACTGACAGTCTGTATTATTATGATCTGTTTCTATTGTTGTAAGATTGTATTTAATAAGTTAGAAATGGCCTGAATGCACTACCAGAAATTCGCTTGCAAACTGTAATTATTGGTGACCTGAATCTGGCTAGTCTAGTGGTGACAATTATTTTTGTTTTGGAGGCTTTTTAAAACAAGACACATTGTTTACGTCAATAAAGTGTTAGTTTTAGTCAACACTAGACAGTGTTGACTAAAGATTATAAAAAACAATGCGAGAGATATGGTTTTTTTTGAAAAAAAAAAGTTCTGTTGAGTTGAAGGATACCAAGTGTATTTTAATAATGTCTTCAAAATGATCTTTAACTGTTTTACTTGCCGTGTGTCTGTAAAGCAGACTTTTACTAATCTCCTTTTTGTTGCTTTTACCTCATTAATGCATATTACTTCAGGTGTTGCAGAGGATTATTTTAAAGTATTTCCATAGAATAATAAAAAGTAGGATATTTCCAATTTTTACTTCTTTTGCAGACTGGCTATGCATGTGTTAACATTTACAAGTCTCATTATATACCCATGTCTATCTCTTCATTGTGGCAGTGATTGTAGTAGTAATTGTAGTAATTGTAGTATTTCCATTAAAAAAAGGGGTTGTGAGAGGCAGAGAGGGAGGGAACACAATTCATTGAAATAAGCATTTGATGTGAAACTCCCCAGAAATTGGGATATTATTAATGATTATATTTTTCTAACTACTTGAACATTATAAATGTATCCATTAACACCACATGTCACGCTCTCTCAGTTTTATTTGCGTATTGTGTTGTCTTGAAAAAAATATGGTGATTTGGTGATGGAGACAGCCAAGAATGGAAGAGAAATTGCTCAGTTCCACATGGGCACAGGTGGAAATCCATAGGTGATATGCAGATGGCAGGCAGAGTGGAGCAGTCACAGGAAGAAGAGAGGTTTCTCTCTGTTGTGAGGGAGGCACAACAAGCAACCAGTTATGAAAATTTCCCAGAGATCAAAATGGGCTGTTTAGAGATGCTGCAACTCATAAAACCACTGACCAAACAGGAACTGAGCCTGGAAGTGAGTACCTGTCATCTCATGGGCACATAACCTCTACAGATATTATGTTATTAATCAGATTCATACTGCCAGTAATACAAAGTGTCCATGATCTTTAGCAATAATATTGGGCAGAAAGTCAGGAATCAGGTCATCACAAAAAGCACTTAGTTGTAGAACCAGAACTCCTTCATGGCCTCATGAAGATCTGCAGGAGCCCTGCCAAGGGTTGGAGGTGGGACCAGGACTTCTGAGATGTCAGTTTTGGTGACGCGTTTTATACTTCCTTACTTTATGTTTACTATTGTTTTCATTAAAGAAACCTTTTAAATATTAATGAGGCATATGAGTTGATGTATCTAAAGACTAGTAAAAATCAGCTCCATATTTGGCATTCTTCAGAGTGGTAAGAAAAATATTGGGAAAAAAATCCATAAATGTGAGCTTTTTCTGGGACAGTATTTTATCTGATAATATTATTGGATAATTTTTTTTTTTCATGTGACTAAAAGCATAAGTGGGGAATACAGTAAAGTTTCCAGTTCTCTGCCTCTATCTATATTTAAAAGAGAAAGGAAGGAGAGCAAGTTAAGAGGGTATTTTCTAACAATCTATTATTTTACATATAAAATAGATAATTGCCAAAGGGAAAAAAAAATGTTCATGGCTTTAGATAGCTGGCCTAGCAGAAGGGTTTTATTATTCTGAATTTTGGATTTATTTATTCATATAAAGTAAACTGCAGAGGTCATGCCTACTGAGTGCAGATAAAGCCTTTTGTACCACTCCATCATTTATTATGTATATGCCATACTTTTAGATATTACCGGGTTTATGAAACTTTGAACTTTGGGGTTTGGAGCTTTTAAAATATATTTTCTAGAGACTTTCTTCACTTGTGCTATGTGAGGAAGAACCTTTCATGGTGGAAAACGTGGGCCTTATTTTCAGCATGATCTTGACTTCATTGAACTCTGTGGAGTATCTTTTTTTCCCTTGTCCACAAAGAGGAAGTGTCCACTAGTACCCAACAATTGTTACCTGGAAAATATATGTACCTAATCTCACCTCCTGTCGGTTTCACTTTTGATAAACTAAACAGCTTTTTTTTTTTTTTTTTTTTTTTAAGATTCCTATTATAAAGCACACAGCCTTTGAATAACAGGTATGCTTCTTTCCAGCACCCTGGAAACTCTAGAATGGGATGGGATGTTCTTTCAGACATGTTCATACCTACATCAACAGCATCATTGAGTTCTGCCCACCTCCTCTACCTTTTTTAATTTTGTGCGGAACAACTTATGTGTCAGGATGCTTCCATTCTCTTTAGAGCTGTTGTGGTTGGAGGCTGCTTGCTAATTTTTAAACATGGTATGCACCCTGTGGTCCTAGGAGCTTAGTTTCCTGCTCTCTTCTATAGAGAAATCTAGAATTCATTTCCCAAGATGATCTAGATTTCTCTATAAAATCTACCTGTCCTCGAAATCAGGGGCATTGGTACAAGGATAGCACTAAGGTTTCTCATCAAAATATGATTACCTAAATATGTCTGTGCAACACAGCCCCAGGCCTTATGCTGTATTAGTAATAAAATTAACAAAATATACCATTTTTGTCAAGATTTATATTAAAGTCTAATGTCAGGAAATACCTGACATTTTTGTTGCCCAACTTAGGTATTTCTCAAGTATTTATCTAGGAAATTTTTAAAATAGCTAGCTAACCCTCAAGTATGTTAGAGATTTTTGAAACATAATAGTGTCTCCTTCATCTGGCTCATATGGACCTCTGCTCCTAGCATCATATCACTCATACAATTTCCTATGGTAAACCTACTATAGCATGTTGTTTATCTCCATTCTATTTCCCCTGAAACTCATGTTAGTGTTCTGTTATAGTGAAAAAAAAATGGAGACAGAGGATATCTACATTTAGAAATCAATCAGGTTTTTATACAAAACAAAAGGTATTGAGGGTGGCTTCTTTTAGTCTGGTTTCCCAAGACCAATGTTTCCCATTAAAACATTGAATTCCTGAGCTAAGGGGAGAGGGCCTACCTTTGAAAGCAGATGTAACTATTAGCATGCATGCCCTTGCATTGAGCAGAAGTGCCTTTCTTTTAGAGAATTGTATGTGTATTCCTTATGCACCTGCAGTAATTAACGTTTTATGTACATCTGTAGAAAGTTACGGAAATATGTAATTTACTTTCAAATCCTATATATCAAGCAGTTTTTAAGCAGAAGGTAGGTTTTCTCCTCTCCATAACAGGCTGAGTCTATTTGTGGACAGTGTTGCCAATTTAATTGTGCTTTGGATATTGTAACGATTTTACTGTTAGAAGAATTGATTCGCCCTCCAATGCTCATGAAGCCACATACTGAGGAGGATCAATAAGTTGCTCCAGTTGGAAACTGCTCTCTTTTTGTAGGCTTATTTTTCAAGCAGATCAGTGCTGTGTTTTGTCTCTTCAGAGGGCTACGGGAATGCTAATGCCAGAGAGGAAATACAGCAAGGGTCAGCTGGGCTGTCCTTTTGCTGGAATAACAGGAATCATTGACAATAATCGCTCATGTTTAAATTATACCTGAACTGGGGTTAGGGTATTTTTACATGCTGATGTAAGTTCCTCAGGATTTGTATATATTATATTCCAGGTGTTTAATAGGTGTTACTTAACACTGCAACAATTATTAAATGCATCATTGACTGGAGGGGCTTCTTCCATTTTCTTTAAAAAAAAAAGAAAAAAAAGATTAACTATTTCAGTTTTTCATGGTTTATCATGATTACTCAGGCCACTAATTCTGTTTTCTTCTGTATATGGTAAATGCTTAATAAAGTTAAGGATGCTGCTTAATCTTTCTAATTTGGTACCTAAAGAATTTGGGGGGATCACTGTAGTCTCAGAAATAGTAAGGTTTGCATGATGCAAACCTTTACACATTCGGCATTCTTTAGAATTTTTTGACACAGATAATGAACGTGTTCACAGTCTTTTTGCTGCCCAGCCTCCCTCACCAAACAATCCTTACTCTGGATCTGCCACCTGTCTTATTAGTTTGCTGTGATTTATTGCTGTGAATAATAGCAGTATATATGTCAGGAGCCCCCTGCAGCCTGCTCTGGTCCCAGTCCCAACCCCATCTCCTGTCAAGATCCCCCCCAGCAGGACCCCCAGATCGACCCCTCACTACCCTTGGAGCTCCTGAGGGTCTGGCACAACCTGCACTAGAGTCACCAGCTCCCACTTCAGCCCCCACTGGGCTGCCTCCTAGAAATGGAACTTTTCCCCATTTCTAAATATAAATTCCCTTTTCTTTTTCTGGATCAAAAACACAAGAAGTTTTTTTTTTTTTTTCTTTTTTCTTTTTTTTTTAAATATTCAAAAGCCCAATGCACAAACACTGTTGCTCTGAAAGACAAAGCATACAGGGTTGTGACCACTATGTTTCTTTTAAGTTGTCAAGACTTTAATGATGTTTTTGATCTTCTGTTTAGTTGCTTCCCTTTGTAAATCATAAATCACAAGTTATTTTTTTGTACAAGAGAATAAGAGACTATGCTACTAGAGCTTCATGATGCATATTATAGTTACAAAAATGAACAAGAACACGCTATAGTTTATTGGCATTCATGCTTTGCCACATCAGAACTTTTTTTAGGGCTTTATGTTGTGTACGTATATGTGTGTATTTTTGTAATGACATTATGAAAAATGTCTTGTATCTCTTCTTTCTTCTTCTATGGTTTTGAGCAACAGAGGAGTAGAGAGTCACAAATGTCTGTATGTATTAAATTACATTTCTAAACACAGAGAACTCAATCACACATTGTTTGGCCATTTGCAGGTTAAGTTGTATGTCTCCAGGCTAATAAGGAGGTAAACTGTGGGGAAAAACTGGTAATTCTATCCTTGGCACCTTCATCTTATTTTTTCTATCCTTTTCTTTTTTTCTCCTGTAGCCCTGAAAAAGAAATGAGAAAGTGAAGAAACGGAAGGAAGATCTGAAAAATTAATATATGATGTGTACTGATTTTAGCTATTATTGATACAAACATCTTTCTCTAGAAGGCATATTTGAGCTACTGTCTTAATCTAAGTGGGCCATTGCTTTTGCAATGAACATTATTCATTATGTTGTTCTGTGAGAAAAGATATATATGTAAAAATTATTGAAAAAAAAAAGGAAAAGAAAAAGTGGGGAGATATTAAACCTTGTCTAGGCTAAACACTATCAATGTAGGACTAAAGAAGATTTTACACTCTTTTCTAAGAAACAAATAAGGAAGATATTAACTGATGGCTTGGAGGAGACCCTTGTCTGTCAGGAATCCTTGCAGCACCATTGACTTTGGTGGATCAAAATCTGTTTACACCTGCTCTCCATCCTTCATTGACTGTGTTTTGTTTTAACTTGTTTTCTGTGTTTGTAATTATTCTTGTTTATAACATTCGTTTCTGAATTTCCAATACATCCAATGGATGTTTGTTTAAAGGTAAAGACATTTTTTTAGAGCTTTTTTTTTTTTTTTTTTGGTTGTTTGAATAGTGCTGTAAGTGACATCTTAGTTATATGTGGAAATGAGGAATTTAAACAGTGTTTACAGTGCTTATAGACTTGGAACATGTGTCAAATATTTCTGGACCACAGCATGTTCTTTATAATAAATATGTGAAGCTGATGCCACAGTATAGCTAAGTAAGAAGTCATATCATACATGAATGGAACTTACTACATTAGTATTTGCAAGATATTTCAGTTGGAAAAGATAAAAGTTGATTTATTTTTGGTATCTAACTCTATTTTATCTTTTATAAGCTATTGACTCATTTCTCTTTCATTGCTAGACAGTATGAATCTCTGGATAATTCCAATTTATCTTTATCTTGTCAGACCCATTCCAAGCAGATCCTGTAGATCTTTCGTCTTGCAGAGAATCCTTTTATTTCCTACAGAGTATCATAAATACAGTATATGTAAAACTGTAATATAGTTATATACTTAATTACAAATCAGTCTGATTGTGGAAACAAGCTCTAATCTCTTTCTTTAATTTAAGTTAGATAAAACTGTACACAACAACCAGAGCTCTTCATTTGCCTAATGCACAGAGTAAACAACTAAAGAGTTGCATCAGAATTCAAGACTTGTGGCCCTAGTCCTCATCAGTAAAAAGTGTATAAAAATAAGCATAACATGCTTAGCTTTTGGGAGATTTATAAATCAAAATTTTCTATATTTTGGTGAAATAAAAATATTGTGAATACTGCGAATATTGTGGCATTCGCATGTTTTATTAAATGGTCTGAAAAGTTTCCTCTTAAGTAACTGTCTTAAGAATGCATAACATCTTAAATATCCCTTTTGTGGTCAAATGGTGTAGAGGTATTGAAATATCATCTTCACTATGGGAAGGAAATAACTCTTCTTAAAAGACAGTGATTTGTTAAACACAACATCAGTTGTTAAAAAGTGAGGAAGTGAACTGAAGGATGATGGACTGTCATAGTCACAGAGTTTTAACAGTAGCTATAACACTGATTTTTTTAAAGCAAATATATCATAAAACACTGAGAAAGAGATGTCATACTTCTTGCCGTCTGTCAAAACAGTAAGGCATATTCATTAATGCTGTATATGAGAAGAACAGGATGTTAAATAATTGTAGATTAGATATTTTCCACATATAACCCAAATATCAGAATGATTTACTTTTGATGCTTAAATATTCTTTTGTCAGAATTCATGACAAAATTGTAATGCTAGTATTTTAAATGTTTATAGATTACTTCAGTTGTTATCCCAGTTCATCTAACTCTGAAGGTCTGAGGACAGAAAATTAAAAATATTCCATGAATCCAAAAAAAAGTTTTGGTGAATATTGTCAAACCAAATAGTAAAATTGAAATTTTGTGTACTGGAACTGTGCATTACGGTTTAATTTGCATGTTTTTCAGTAAGCTGTAACTCTTGAACAGTATTAGACCCAAAGAATAGATGTTCTGAGGTTGCACATATGCAAGTCCATTCAATTCATTTCAAATATAAATTATAGATTAGGCTAACATTCCCCTGAAAAATGTGAAAAAAATTCCTGTGCAGGAGGAGCAAAAGAAGCTGTGACTTCAAATCTCTTAAAAGAATAATCTATCTGTGGTGGAAGAAGAGGGATTTTGATGGAAGAGCATGCATACAGGATTTCTTATGCACTACTGATATAATTATCTGATTGTTAGCTGCCTGAGAAAGAAATTTTTGTTGCCTTTAAATATAGATCTAATTTCACTATTATCTAGTCTATATCTTTTAATGACAACAGGTTCTTTTGCAAGATGAAACTGGATATTTTTTCTTTTTTAAATCAGATGTCCATACTCTCTGAACTTGAAATGCATTCCAGCATGTGGAACTGAGGAAAAAAATAGACATTTAAAAAAGGATTAATTTTGACTTATTTTGATTTTCCTTATAGATTTGAGTCTTCAGAGTAGAATCAATAAAGTTGAAAGTTCATTTTCCTTTAAGCACAGAGGATAGGGTAGAGCTAATCATTTAACTTCCTTGTATGAGACTTCACAAAATATTGCAGAACTCAGTAAAGTTATTCAAGATGCATAGACAGGAAAAGCAAATCTTAAGGTGACAGTTACATTGCTACTTTCTTGTTCTCTAAGGGTTCCTTCAGAAGAGACAAGGAAGAAAAGACTGACTCCTGTCCACATTTGGGCCAACTCCAATTGTGTAGGGTTGCACTTTCCTCTGATTGCCACATTTTGTGATGGGAAAAATGTGGATTGCAAATACAGAATTCAGCCACTAAAGCTCCTTTAGTAAAACTACATATTCTACATTATGAAGTGTGATAAAACTGTGTGATTTAACCTTGTCTAAAAAGAAGAATCCTTGTACTAGTAACAGCTGTAGGAGAAAGATATTAAATATGTTTTGATACAACTCCCCCCAGTATATTTTTCTTTCTATACAGGAAATATGACACTTTTTTTTTTTTTAAAAAAAAAAAAAAAAGCTCCAACAGAACTGTATCAGTACTAGGAAGCTCTGCTCTTTTCACTACAGCAACACACACATAACAGAAAAAAATGAGCTGAATTTTGTAACAAAGCATAAGAGAGAGAAACAAGATTTTTTTGTTGTTGTTGTTGTCTTGATTTTGTTCTTACTGTGGAGAAGTGGTGTAGAGGGGAGGAGAATAGTTGGTTAGGTTCATTTGGTTTTGGTCTACAAAAATAAACTTTTTAATCAAAGCAAACCTGTATAGGGAAGAAAATGCGCAATCATCAATTCTTTCCCAGAATTCTTTTTATGTTGTATCATTTGTGATGGGGTGCTCATTGTCTATGTTTGTATTACTTTTTTTTTTNTCACTTTTTAAACAGATTCCTTGATTTGGTTGACATAATAAACTGCATATAGCTCAGGTACAGGAAACTCTGAATTTGCTGTTTCCAAATTCCAGTCTGCTCGCATTGCTCAGATTTTCTTCCTAATGTATAAATAGCCTTAGTATATTTAACTGTACTTCTGGGCTGTTATTATTATTTTATTATTTTATTTTTTGAGAGGACATATCTTTATGCATTAAATTTAAGTATTTTGCTGATATAATCCTCTCAAACTCACTCTTTTGTTACGTATATATTTTGTTAGGTAAAGCAATCCAAGTTCTGTTAATTATAAAATTGCTAATTGTGGATATAAAATTAGCCAATGCTATAAATATATTTCCCATGTTTATTTGCAGATTGAAGGTTGGATTTCAGTTAAACTGAGACAGAGTATGAATAGGATATCAAAAAAAAAATAAATAAAAGAACATATAAAATGCCAGAGAAGGATCAAAGTGTCTATTAAAAGACAAAATAGTGCAAAGCAGTTTGCAGTGACTCGGTACTTTGCCTGAAAGGTTTGTCATTATTCCATATAGCTGAAGTGTGTACAGCCTAAAAACAGGCCCATCACATTTCTTTTTCCCCCTGAAGGACCCTGCCCAAACAAAATGTGTATTAACTCTGTGGCAGAATCACATTGGCACTTTTTTTTTCTCTCAGAAATCCGAGTGGTTAGAAATATAATTATGAAATAAGTCATACTTATAAAACAAGACCTGTCATCAGTGTGAAGGCTGTTGACCAATAGAATTTCCTTTATCACAGTGATATAATCTATAAATGGGAAGTGAGGGAAGGCAAAAAGCTAGACAAAACAAAGCATGGTGAGACTACCAACCTTGAAACTCATTTTGAGCAGCCCATTATGAAAGAATCCCCCAAAGGTTGGTTCTGTGTATGATGACGATGGCACTTAGTGCTTTGGGACTGCATATTTCAAAAGAAATTTATGCATGCATATTAATCCCAACTCACTTGTGAAGATGAATAGGTAAAACAAATTAATTAAATGAATATTAACATTAAAGTCATTCACCAGTAAGTATTTCAATATTTAGTAGAGCCTATTTTAATGAATTTCAGTGAAAACAAAGATTAAATTACTACTGTTTTTTCTTTCAATTTTCTGTGACCTAAAATGAACATGCCTTCTAAAGATGGGAAAGCTGTTACAGTGGATGAGATTTGAGACTGGAGAGAGATTAAAGCAATGTTCAGCTGTGCTGAATGCTGTGCTAGTTTGTGCACTTTACTGTATACTGGCCATATTTCACTTAAATGTAGCCAAATGAGATGGAGCTCTTTCTCCTGATGCAGTCATACACAACTTTTTTTTTTTTTTTTTAATTCTTTTTTTTTTCTCTCTCTTTTAAAAATCTTTGAGGAATGGTTACCTGATTCCCCCACCAACCCTACTAATTTGCTTATTCCTCAGTAATTCCCTTTATCCTATTCCACAAGAGAAATATTCTTTTATTACTGTGTTTACTCACATATTTGTTACATGACAGAAAGGTCAATAAGGTTACATATTTAGTTTTGTCTTCTCCTAGAGCTGTACGGGTCATCATAATAAACTATTCTTATTACTGAGTTTTACTCCCTAAGTACAATGTTGAACCATAGGGAAATTTTTAGTAGGCGTGAGGTGGTTTCTAAGGCTGTTTACATTTCCAGCCACATTTTGCAAGATCCACTGTTTTAAATGAGGTATGAAAAAATTCAATCACTCCATAGCTGTTATCACAGTTGCAGACTTTTTGATCATTATGTTTACACTATATTACTGGATTTTTTTAAGGTGAATGACACTTTTTAACACGTGAAAGCAATTTTAAGGAATCATGGCTGTAAGTTACATATTCTATTGGCTACAATTATTTGAGATATCAGTTTTTTTGCTCATGTTAACTAAAAATAAATGCTGCTCCTATTTTTTTAATAGAATTTTATATAGCCATTTTTTGTTCCTTTTTATTTTCCCTTTCTCCCCATTATGCCAAAACTATTAATTTTCAAATTTCAAAAAAAATCTAGATGATTTGACTTAGAAAGGCACAATATCCTAACTCAGTGTCCTAGGAAGATCAATGTTTTAAATAGCCTTCTACAGTGACAGAAAAAAAAGTGTCATAAGTAAGTTTCTGGAACATTTCTTGATAAAATTTAAAACTCTTGCATCATATTTTCTTTTTTTTTTTTTTTTTTTTTTTTTTTTTTTTTTTTTTTTTTTTTTGCTCAGTTGTCATACAGGTCATACTTAGGTAACTTGAGTGTTTCAGGACCTGAAAATCCAGAAACCAAAACCATTAACTTTCTCGACTTTCCAAGTTCTGCAATCCTGTAGCAAAGATGCCCGGTAAGTAAGCAGATAGATAGTCCATCCCACTTTAGTTAGGCCAGTGCACACAACAGAAAGTACAGATACTCAGACAGTGAGTTTTCTGTTCTACGTAAAATGTCCAATTTTAGGGAAAAAAAAATTCTCAGCTCCTAAATAAATTAAATTTTAGTTGTTCTATAAGAAAATCTCCTTTGAAAAACAACATGTAAATTTTGCTCTTTGCTGATTGCTCTTTTAGTAAATTTTACTTCCGCCATCTGAAAGAAAGAATCCAAGAAACATCTGCAGATACTAAGCAATCCTACATTTCTTGTTTCATCACTGAAATGGAGACAGGAAAATAAAGACCTGGGTTGCTGAACTACTTCTTTGTTACTCCTCCTCCTACTCCTTCCCTAAAAGATTTTCTGTTTTATTTCCAGGCAGGTTCTTCTTCATTCTTTTAAGTATAGAGACAATGTTAAAATTTCCCTCTGACTAGTCTGTACGTGAAGGGAATTCCTCAGCTGTACAGTAGTATGGCCAGTATTTTATTTTTTGATGTGATTGTAATGTAATTTCTAACCTGTAAAATTCTGTGTCATTGCTAATACATAACAAGGCAATGTAAAGAGAAATTTTTATATATTTATATTTTTCCCTTGCATGAATATTGGATTTCTTTACTGAAACATTTTTTTTTTTCATTGCAGAGAAATCTTTTTTCCAATAATATTTCTGTTTTGAAAATTCACTATTTTTTTTTTCTGAAGCAGTACTTTCCAACTTAAAGCTATTTTGATTAACAGTTTGGTGATGTATTGTTCATCAAAAATACTAAAGCAATGTTAAAGCTACAAATCCAAATACAGCAGATTTGGGAAAATTTGAAACTATGTACGTATATTGTAATTCAATGCTTACATAAAGTACCCATGAATTATTTGCTTTGTAATCTGTCCTCACTTGTTGGATAGAATGGATATCCTCCGTACATTTTCTTGTCTTACCTCCTTGTCAGAGAGAGCTGCCAGCCAGCAGCCTAACAGTAAGCAGGTAGTATGTCAGATCAGATGGCAACTAGCTTTTTGATATATTTTTTTGTTGTTGTTCTGGCTCTGCAAATAAGATTATATTATTTTTATTTTTATTAAGAATATTAGTTAACTGATTTTGGATGCTTCAGAATGTTGGACTAGATTACTGGCCACAAATTCCACAGAGCAACCAGGCAATTTTCCAGTGTGGCATCTGGTTTCCCAAACTTGGCAGAGTCTGCAGTTCAAAATCTCTCTCTTCTATGTCTAAATTAAAATTTGTCAGGTGAAATGTAAAAGCATTAATTACTATGACCTCTTTTTACCAGTCCACTCCAGCCCATATAAGATGATGCTTTTGGGAATAAATTAGTCTCATCTCTTCATAGTACCCTGAGGTTGAATTGACTTTCAAATCAATCAACTAGACTCAAACATGAAAATGTAGGCACTGAAATAACCTAAACTTGTGTTTCTCTTCACAGTCTATCTCCTAGACTGTGGACAATGGGGCAATTTATGTCATTTAAGCAAAATATGTAAGCATGGGGAGCCAAAACATGATTCCTGTGCTACAAAACCTATGGAACCTATATAACTATATAAGGTTGAAAGTTTGTTAACTTAATTGCATGGTTGAACACAGAATTTCATGAGAATTTTCCATAGACAGAAAGCCTAGGTACTGTGCCTCACTGCTTTATTACTTTACCACCTATTCTGAAGATGTTTGCTTTTTGACACCTACACTTGCCCTGGCTTGAATGCAGTATGTGTCTTCATGACTCATCACGTCACTTTTCATAAAGGACTCAAAATACTCAAAAGTGTGCATGAGCTCCTTATAACGTTTAAGGTGCTACCTTAGCAGCACCCGAGCTTTGGCTATTAAGTTCTCCAGATTGTCTGTGAGATTTGTCACCTGTTTATGACTAAACAAGTGACTTGCTAAATGACATTTACTTCGTGGAGATCATGACGTTGAAGCAGCTTGAATGCTTTTCTGAGACCTTGCAGTCCTGTTTCTCCAACTGCTCTTGGAGAGCAGCAGCAAATAGTGGTGGTGGCAAGAACATGGCAGGTTTAAAAGCTTGCCAGTGCACACACCCTGCCAGACACACACACGCAAAATGTTGACTTGGTCTGTGGCTCGAGCCCAGATGAGGGAGCTGGAAGGGAGAGGTAAGGAAAGAAGAAGAAATCCTGTGAACTGTGGCCATGATCAAGAGAACATCATTTCCACAACCTATGCAACTATTAGGATGTGCAAATGATACAATATCCCAGAGTGGGTCGCATTACTCTGATTTAGTCGCATTACTGATAATACTTGAAAGAAATACCTATATATATATTATTTGATTCTTTGTGGAATAAAGATATGGAAATGGTTTTTTATGATTTGTTCTTGGTCCTTCTCTACCTGTACTCCTATGTATTTGCTCTTGTGGATTAGCTGGCAAGGGATAGCACTGCTATATTTTAGAAAACGGTAGGTCTGGTCAAGCCAGACCCTCAAGCTCCAAGGAAACGTACGTGGGTGCAGGACAAAGCAGATGCCAGTCATACCTCAGTATAGCAGTTGCTAAGGACAGCAATTTGTGCAGTGCTCCTAGATGTGCTGCTATTAGCAATTCAACCTAGTTAATTGCCCATTTCATAGCATTTTAACAGCCACTTCAGTCAGCAGCTTTAGTCAGGGAAGCACCCTGTGTCTGAAAACCAAAGGCTGAGGAAAGTGTTCTTCTCCCCAAGAAACCCTAAACTTGTCCTTGTGAGAGGTCCCCAGCCTGGAGTTAAAGATTCCCTTTTTATTACTGCCTGATAAAAAGCTTTCTCACAGAAGTTTCCTCTGGGATGGGGAGGGGCATTCACCCAGAACACACCCTATTGATGTGGCAGTCTAGATGGACAACACTGCATGAAAGGGCTGCGTGCCCAGCCGATGTATGGCTTATAAGAAAGCATACCATATGCCGAAGAGGCATTATGAGGCATTGTATGAAAGAGTAGTGGTGTGAAGGATGGGCGATACTAGTTTTGGTGGTTTGATAGCCTGAAGCTCCTGGTCATCTGCACTAAGAAAATCCACTGGAGACTATCTTGATGTCTGTGGAGGCTCTGAGAACTATTGAACTTGATAGGAATTGCAACTCCATGGCAATACTGAGGATACAAGGGAGTCTAGCTGCAGCCACCTTGAATATCAACATAACACTTTGTGAAATAGATTTTTAAATTTTTTATATATACAAAAACCCTTTCTCTTTGATTTCCAAACAGATTTCCAAGCTCAAGGTGCTGAAAAAAATCTTTTCATGGTGTGAGCATCTATTTATGTTCCACATTGCATGAGTGACTATTTCATTTTACTGTGGTCAGTGGTAAAAGATATGTAGGCATCTCAACCCAAACTATTTTAGGTTTTCTGTATTTTCAGTTTGCTACAGACTAACATTGTTTGAGTTTGTGAATTCAAGAGTATTCTCTGACTGATAAACTGACTGCTTTCTGCAAATAAAATTCCTGGTGGTATATAACAACCAGTTTCTCAACAAGGATTGTCTCTATCAGTTCATACAACACGCTCAGG
>VZSV01000105.1:2227761-2261804 GCA_013398735.1 Nothocercus julius
ATGCCAGATGATACGTGCAAGGCTTCATTTGTGCACTGTGTACTTCTAATCATTATGCAATTCTGTTTTGGTATTTAATGATTAATGAGAACATTTTGAGTGCTTCAGAAAATAATGCTGTAAAAGTAGAACACACTTAACTAATACTTATTTCTTATGCTTTACTGCATGTTCAGTTAGGTAGATAAACAGAGGTACACAGCTTTTTTTTCCATTTAAACTAGGACATTAAACATTATCTAAATTTAAAGTGTTGATTTAGGGACCATTTTGAAAAATCTCTCATTTAAACTATTTGAATACTTGCATCTGTATCATACAAAATTTAAAAATATTCAAATGATACAGTGGCATATGATTTTCAAAAAATTGCGGAATGTTTTAAAATATTGTATTATGAATCTATATTAAATGAAAAATTATTTTCAGTTACTAAATATACTAATTGTACTAAACACTATCAATAATATGCTAACACTAATAGTTAATATTTACTACTCTGCCATTAGAGACAGGCTGGTAGAAATGGACTCTCAGTGATCATAGGGCATCTTTCTGCCTTTCTCTACCTTCCTTCTCTAATATCCTACCCTGTTAGTTGGATATTCCACTGCCGCTACTGTAGTGATGATAACACAAGATTACAAGAACTTTCTGGTTCAAAGAGTTCATAATATAAGCTAAACACTTGCTCCAGGATAATCATTCTGATGTGAGAAAGAAGGGAGAGTTTTTTAGTTAATACAGGAGAGAGGAAAATATACAGAACAAGGATTTGATGAAAATATGAAAACAGAAAGGCAATACCTTTTTTGGACATTCTGGAATATATTACAGATAAAAGGCTAGTGAGAGAATGAGAAGATTAAAACAAGAAGAAAATTATAGTGAAAGTAGGAAGAAAAGACAAGACATGGCACTGAACTCAACTGAGGACTGTGTGGGTATCTTGGACTCTTGTATAAAGTACTTAATTTCTTGGCTTTCCAGCAGTGATGTCAGATGATAGACTGAATGTTCAGTGATGTTAGTAACCTGTGTGCGTACTCACCAGGAGTGAATGGCACTCAAATATCCTGAGGCTTTCCAAATCTCTCTTTTAAGAACATTTTACAGTAAATTGCATTCAGCTACTAGAAATGTGTGTGAAGAGGACTTTTGAAGAGTTGATATTTCATTTTGAAATTAATTTGATTCAACATGTGATGAATTAACAAGTGCCTAATCTGTGGAATAAATACGTTTAGAGAAACATTGTTAACCACTTAGTATATACACTAGTTTATAGTGGAGAGAAGATTGCTAGATGATTTAAGCAGAAAAATCAAGGTTGTGATCTCTCCCCAAGGGGTTTAAAATCATATTTTAGAAACAGCATGGTGAAGAATATTAAAAACAAAAAAAAATTGTTTTGTAAAAACAAAACAAAATATAAAAACAGGTAAAGTCAGTCATTTTATTTGTGACTGGTTTCATACTCATGCTAAAATAAAATTTATAGCATAGAAGCACAAATGTTATTTAAGCCGTGATATATGGGGTCACAACATAACTCCATAATACTTGTGAATATCTAGTTACTGTTCTTATCTGCCCACGTTTCTTAGCCTTCTCCCTTTCCCTCTCCTCACATGAACTGTATTTTTTCCGGTTGCCTAAGGTTTGAGGGGGTTATGGCAATAATTGTACTGATATATTCAACATTTTGTCCTAATTTTACAAAACCAGACTGCATCATATGATTAAATCTGTTGTTAAAATTGTTCTTTAAAAAAAGTCATTAATACCTCATAGTGATCAGAACATGAAATCTCTAATTATTTCAAATGCTAAGAGGAGGGAATGATTACAGGCGAACTAGTATGTTTGATTATTTTATGAAATATGCTGATGAAAAGCTATGTATATTTATGTGCAAGCATATGCATATATATGTATATTTTTATATATGCTTAATAGAGGTTCTAAGTTGGGAGATCAAGCACTTAAAATTACTTAGAAAATTGTAGAATTAAGGTCATTCATATAACTGTAATTCAACCTCTCCATTGCTCATTTCCTCATTGCATTGAGAAAATAATGTGACCTTTCCTTGCTTCTGTTACAAACTCATATGTGATTAAGTATGTGCCATTTTCTTTTTTTGTACGTTTATGTCACTAAAAATGAATCTAGAGCTTGATGTAGTACTGTCATTGTAATGTATTACAATTGTGTATTACTTTGCAAAACACATTGCAATTTACCATTACAGTAATATCAATAGCCAGAAGAGGTGCTAATGAGAAGTAGCAATTGATTGAACAATTAGTGAAAACTAGATTCTGGACATAAAAGAGAGTGCAATCAGAACTCTTGAATAACGATCAGTCACAACTGCCTTTCTTTACTAATTGGCATTTACTCATTGTGTGTATATTTACAATACTTTCGTACAATATATCCTTAGTTCAGTTTCATATACTTTAAGACGACTCTACTGAGTGGTTTGTTTGTTGGCTTGCTTGCTTGTTTATTGTCCTTTTTTTTTTTTTTTTTTTTCTCTTCTTTCTTCTTTCTCCTTCTTCTTAGGTCTTAAGAGAACTCTTAATAGGAATTTTGCATCAAAATGGACAGCAATTGATGGTAAATTATTCTTGCCAAGAATCCTAGTTCTCCAAGCCATTGGAGGTCTACCATCTGATGTACTGCATGTTTTTCACAGGTATTGCAAAGCATGGCTATAAGCCTTCCTCTTTTCCAATTAGGCACACAGACATCCAGAGGATTGCCGCAGCCTTCTGAGTTCTCCACTTAGTAACAAAGAAATATTTTTCTCTGACTTTTATTTTCTTTAAATAATGATTTAATTAGTTTTACCCCCATACCTCTAGTTCACACGAGGTAATTATGCTTCATTTGTGTACTCATGATGACAAGGACATTGCATTGTTCACAGAGGTTAGAATGATATCTTTCAAGGTCTCTGGAGGCGTTTGCCAATCATCTTCCTTTGCAATGCAAACTGCCTTTTACCAGCACCATCAGGTGTGTGTCGAGACCAATTTGTACGTAAGACAGCTATCATATTTAGTCTCACACTCACAGAGATACTGTAAAGGATGTCATGTCATCCTGCTTATAAGGTGAAAGGAAAATAGTGTGAAATCAGGATACTCTCAGATGTTTCTCCCTTCCCTCTCAAACCTGTACTGCTAAATTTTCAGAAGTCCTACTTCTCTACTCTGTGGCTACATAGATACTCATACACTTATGTCCATTACATTAGCCCATATACAGATTTAGAATAGCAGAGAATCTAGAGTAAAACCAGATATACCTTACCTTCGTATGCCTGTCACTAGCACAGTGACATTAGTCTCCAGCAGCAAATTGATTAAGTGGATCAAATGAGGTAGTTTGAAAGCTCCCACTAGGCTATTAAGATGGATCATAGTTTGACAAAAGATGAATAATACATAAGGGCCAACATGTTGATGTGTTACTTAATTATATTGTTAATGCATCTGTGATACAAGAATTTCAGAAAGGGAAAAGGGTAAGTCTGAAAAAAATATATTTGTTATCCAGTTCCATACAGCAATAACATCAAAGACTGTATAATAATCACTATGTGATACAAATAATTAAAGTAATGGACTGCACATATAGAAGAGCAAAGATAAGGGAAAAATTATAAAGATAAGGGTGGTGTATTTGACCAAATATGAATTCAAAATTACTGCAATATTGAATGATTGTTTCAGAGCTGCTTTCATAATCACTCACAGTCTGCTGAAACTCTGCCGAAGGGCTTGGATAAATTAACACATATAAAAATGAATGAAGACAATCAGAAATAGAGTGAGTGATGTCGCATGGCATCAACTAAGATAGGAATATTGGGATGACTTTTGCTGTGACTTTGTTATTATTTGAGACAGACATCTCTCTACATTACATCTCTAATCTTGAAGTTCTTCTTAAAGTTTTCAGTGTACCTTAAAGAAATATATTTTGCCACCTAAGCTTCATGAACTTGCTTAATATCTGACCAGGAAAAGACAGATCAACACACAACTCTATTATAAATGAAATATGAATAGACACGATTAATAGAATAGGACTGAAGATTATATTTTCTTAACAGAGAAACAGTAACTGAACATGAAGGCTTCACTGCAGTGAACAGCCTGCTACTAACCAGATCAGTAATATTGTATTGAGTCTTTTGATAAACCTCTAGAATTAAGCTTTCTTCCATGCATGTGAACCTTGCTGCATTCACTGTTATCCTTGTTATATACCAGTGCTATGTGCACAATCAGATAGGTCATTTCATTTTTTTTCCACTCTCATGGTTAATTTTTCCAGATTCATTTGCACCCCGGTTCAAATTCTCCTAGCATCTATCAAATAGCCTCATTGATTTCCATCAACTTAGTACACAAATATCAATACACATATGGTAAAGCTATTGCATCTTATGTTAGTCCTACTTGTGAAAATCTATTTTCATTTTCATTGGCAAAACTGTTTACCACAGATAAAGAATAATAAAATATGTAGCTAATTTGTAACTGTTCATTTTATCTTATGATGAAAAACAATTTCTCACTAAATTTAAGTGCTCTTTTCATAACATGTATTTTCCTATACTCTAAATTCTGTATCAACAACTTTGGAAGGGGGAAAAGCATATATAAAGATTTTCAGCTCAGATGGGGGTTAATTCTATGTATCAAAAGTAATCCAAAGTTTTCAAACTTCTCGATCTAATTTTAAGAGAATATGTTGCCTAGAATCTAGATTTATAATAGAAATGATGCCAGACAATTAATTACTGAGGCATTGTGCCTGCACATATCTGCTTTCTGAAAGGAAATCTCCCAGAATTTTACTTACCAGTTATTTGAGCTGCTAACGTAAATCCATTGTGGATTATTAGAATAGATTTGATAGTCCAGATTGCTCTAGGTTTCATTCAATGAGCTTATGAAAGACCTGGCATTTGGACATTTATGTGATGAACATAGCTAATGGTCTGTTTTCTGCAAAATCCTATGTCACATACTGTGCCATTTAACTGTCCACTGGCATTGTATATAAAATAATGAAATCTATTATAATAGACTAAAAGAAAAGCTTCAATGAAAATAGCCAACTCAAAGTTAAAAGTATTTCTGTTTTATTTATTTATTTTTTTTAAGAAAATAAGAAAATATATAATTTGGGTGTAAGCATAAAGGTGATGGAGAAATAAGAGCACACACAAATGTGGCAAAAAGCAAAGAATAAATAATAATAAGGGAAGTAATCTAGACAGACATAAGAAGACAATCTGGAAAGCTAGGTTAATGATGCGCAGTGAAAGTGAAAACAACATTAAACATATTAAAATATCAGATAATTATATATTTCAGAAAAAAAGGAAAAAAATTAAAATTACACTATGATCTGTGAAACTTCATTAACACAAAACTACAGTTAAGGATTTCAAAATGTGGTAATGCGAGTATCTACATAATGTAGAAAGTGATATATTAGACTATATTAAAATCGTGTAAGAATTGGATTCACATCTGTTAAAACTGATCTAACAAACCATTCTTTCCATTTTTATACAGGGCTTCTTGTCTTTGTTGGCTTGCACTGTCTGCCCCGATATCTTGTACTTTTGGGGAAAGCCAAAGTTAAGTTGTGTTGTTTCTGCTTTTGGGCCCCTGATGGATCACACATTTTGTTTTGCCAAAAGATCTATACAGCAGAGCTCACCATGTGAGCACTACCTTGTTGTTAATTACGACAGAGTAATTCCTGCAGTAAGGGTACTTCCTTTCTGACATGTCTTCCGGTTGCTGTGCTTTGTTTCTAAACTGTCAGTCACAAAGGAGTTGCCACTGATATTAACAGGAGGTTAATTAGACAATGAGTGATGGACAGACCTTTATTGCCTAAATCTACTTCACAGCTGCTTGACCTGTCTGAAGTCCTCTGGTGTGAGTACGTCATTTGGAGCTTTATGAACTCTAAGTGGCTTAGATCTCTCCTTTAAAAGGGTTTGTCCATACTGTCAATTTGCCTTGCTCCACATTTCAGTCAAGGGTTGTGTTGTCCTGATCAGCCACACTTTCACAAACCAATTTCTCCCCTAACAGAGAAACTAAGGGCAAAATTAACCTAGGCCCGCTGCTCCAGATCTCACCCAAGCAGTATGGATGCTTACTGCAACAAACTGAAGTCCAACATTCCAGCAGGTGCTGGACTTTCAAAAGCCTTCATTCCACATCCCAGGCCACATATATGATCATTCTTGAAAGCAAAACCCTGTCTGGCTGATTATTTCATAATGAATTTCATAATTTCATAAATGAAGATAAATACACAAATAATCACCATGTCTTAAGGCAACAGCAGTTTTCTCAGGTGAGAAAAGCTCTGGTCCCCTCATCGCTTTAGGGGCTCTTTGCTGGACTCACTCCAATATAACCCTGTCTCTCTTGTGCTGGGGAGCCCTGAACCACACAATCCCCTTCAGATCTGGTCTCATCAGAGCTGAGGAGAGGGAAAGTAGAAGTTCCCTCTCCCTGCTGGCTACACTCTGCCTAATGCAGCTCAGGACTCTGCTGCCCATCTTTGCCATGAGGGCACACTGATGACTCACAGTTAGCTTTTTCCACCAGGACCACAACAATCTTTTCTGAAAACTACTCGACAGCTGGTCAGCACCCAGTCTGTTTTGCTGTATAGATTTGTTCATCTCCAGATGCAGGACTTGGCATTTCCCTTTGTTGAACGATATGAGATTCCTCTTTATCCATTTCTCCATCCTGTCAAGGTACCTCTAAAGGCAGCAAAACTGTCTGGTTTGTCAACCACTCTTTCTAGTTTTTTGTTAAAAAACTTCCTCTGACCTAGCATCTAGATCATTAATGAAGATATTGAACAGTATAGGCCCTGATACTTGTCCCTGGAGTACATCGCTAGGAACTGACCACCTGGTCTTTGTGCTGCTGATCCTTTGAACTTGGCAATTCAGACATCATTCAGTCTACATCACTGTCCATTTACCTAGACTTTACTTCTTTAGTTTAAAAATTGCTATGTTATGAGACACACTGTTCAAAATCTTGCTAAAGTCAAAATAAACAAAACCACTGCTCTCTCCTTGGCCACCAAGAAAGTCATGTCATCATTAGGAGACTAAATGATTGGTCTGGCACCACTTCCCCATCAGAAATCTGTACTGACTACTAGGAATCACATTCTTGTCCTGTATATTTGGAAATATTTTCCCACCATTGCCTTCACATGTATCAAGCTAAAGCTGACTGACCAGTTTCATCCAGTTGTCCTTCTGGCCCTTCTTGAAGATAGGAGTGACATTTGTGTTTGTCCAGTCCTCAGACACCTCTCCTGATCACTGTGACCTTTCAAATGAGAATAGCCTTTCAATGACATCAGTTGGCTCCCTGGGCGTCTGGACCCAAAAACTTGTATACATCCGATTTATTTACAAGTTCCCTAACCTGATCCTCCTCCACTGAGGACAAGTCTTCCTTGCTCGATTTTCCTACGGGTCTCAAGGGCCTGGGATTCCTGAGGGTAAATCATACCAGTAAAGACCTAGTTTAAGAAGGCATCAACTCACTTGGGCTTTACCAAGTCC
The DNA here is from genome assembly GCA_013398735.1 of Nothocercus julius. NCBI lineage: Eukaryota > Metazoa > Chordata > Aves > Tinamiformes > Tinamidae > Nothocercus > Nothocercus julius. The sequence goes on from VZSV01000105.1 coordinate 2,235,410, forward strand.
ATTGTTACCCAGGGCCACCACCCCACTACCCTCACTTTCCCTAGTCTTACTTTTGCTGCTGTTGGACCTATATAAGCCCTTCTTGTTGCCCTCACCAGACTCCTGCATCCTTGGATAGTGTCTGTATATTCTTCCTCAGTCACCTGTCCCTGCTTCTGCCTCTTGTACATTTCCTTTTTATGTTTGACTTTTGTCAAGAGCTGCCTGTTCATCCATGCAGGCCTCTTGCTGCCTTTAATTGTTTTTCTGCACATGGGGATTCAGCACTCCTGAGCTTGGAAGAGGTGATCATGGAAAACCAACCAGTTCTCCTCGACTCCTCTACTCTACAGTACTGTATTCATTGAACCTCAACAGGCCAAAGTCTATTCTCCTGAAGGTCAGCATGGTGATCCTGCTTTTTTCCTTATTTTTTCCCTCCTCTCAGGATCCTGAACTCCACCCTTTCATGGTCATTGCAGCAAAGGCTGCTGTCCCTGACCTTCACTTTGCCAACCGTGCTTCCTTGCCTGTAAGTATGAGGTTCATAAGTTCCTCAATCACCTGTGACAGGAAGTTTTTATCACTGCACACCAGAAACCTCCTAGATTGCTTGTGTCCTGCTGTTCTGTCCATCCAAGTGCTTGTTGAACACCAGAGCCTGTGAGTGTGAGACTTCTTCCAGTCGTCTGAGGAAAGTCTCATCTACTTCCACCTAACGACGCAGTTACCCAACACTGCATTGCCAACACCGGGCTGTCATCTAATCCCGACTCATAACCTCTCACCCATCCCTAGGCAGAGCTCCATGCATTTCTGCTGCTCTCTAACACAAAGGGCAGCCTCCTCTTCTCTCCTTCTCAGCCTGTCCTTCCTAAAGAATCTCTATCCCTCCATGTCAATACTATAGTTGTGTGCGCTATCTCTCAGGTCTCTGTGATCCTGTGATAAGATCACAGTCCTGCCATGTACACCTGTGCTCATCCTGTCTGCCCAGGCCTGCTGAGCTGAAGCCTCTGACATGACGATAGTTTCCTCTCCAGTGAGTGGTGGGGTGTGTCACCACCAGTGCTGAAGCACAGGAACGGTGCCCTCAGCAGTCTCAACTTCTCCTGGAGCTGGCTAGCAGTCCCAGACACCCGTCCTTTCCCAGTAGCAACAGGAACCCTGAAGCTCCTTGTGGAGTCCCCAGGAATCCTTCAGTGATCCCAGAAGTTCTCAGATCTAGAAGATCTAGGACGGCTCAGAAACTGCTGCATAAGCAGCTGCATCTTTTGGATGCCTCTGTTAGCTGCTCTGTTCTTTAGTATGATGCACAGAAAGGGTGTAGGCATATATAGTAGTAGGAAGAATTGCTTGAAAAGGGGGAACTTAGGGAAAAACTAAGGCCTAACCAAAATTTTGGCATTACAGATGCTTGCTTGAGGTGATACACAGTTGCCACTTCCAGGATGGTTTGATATGCACGGACTCTGCTTCTCCACACTTCCCTAGGCAACACAATCTGCCCCCTAACAACTGCAAAGAGTAGTAACAGAGTGGGGAACGGAGTGAAGACACCATGGCCAAAATCTGTTGTACTCCCTGTGCCGTGCCGTTCATAATCTGCACAGTAGCTGTGTAATAGGAAATATACAATAAGATGTCCAATGCTGAGCCAGCAAGGGTGGCAAATCACTCCTTTTGGATGAACCTTACTTGAACTTTGCTCACTATAAGCTCATTATAATGTAAAAACACACCTGCATCCCAAAAGTTACCCTCCTCCATGGTACGACCACTCCTCACTGAGCATCCTCTTTAGATTTTCGATTGATTATACCTTTAAATGAAAGTGAGAGACTTTTTCACCAATCAATAACAAATGGAAGTATGACTTTAGTCACCCAAGTTCCACTTAAATGTAAAAAAAAACCATATATATATATACATATATATATATATAGAAGGTGAACTAAAGAGGGGAGCATTAGAGGGAAGACTTCATCGTAACTTCTGGATTGGTCAATGGACAGAACACCTTTCCTCCCCTTGGGTTGAGATGCCGCCTGAGGAAACTCCTCAAGACTGAGAGCCCTCTCCCATCTTCTTGGGTGAGTGATGATTGCGCATTTGTACATCAGAGCAAGCTAAGAATCCCACATCCCACACTGTAGTAGAGAATTTCCTGTACTGACATGCAAAACCTGCTTTGTAAATGTTGCATTTGAATAAATCATGCTATTTATGAACTTGACTTGTTGTTTTGGAGGCCATCAGACCTACAGTCAACGACTGTTCATGAAATCGGTACTGCCTGAGTCGGGCCTATGGCTACCACAGTATTTGATATTCCTATTAATGGATGGGTCCTGCCCCCCCTACTCCCTCTAACCTCTGAGGATCAGCTGGAATTCAAGGGGATTCATCTCTTACCAAATTAGACCCACTCTTCAAGCTGCAATAAGTAGTCCCAGCTTTGAATTCTTGTGTGGTTCCTTAATATGCTTTTCTCTCCTATAATTCTGCTCATGTTTTGTGTATTAATAAATATTCATAGAACTGAAAAAGACTCTCTAACTACTGTTTAGAAAACATGACTCTGCTGCAATGATTATTTATTTTTCTACAGTAAAATAACAACAGAAAGAGATACAGCTTCATCAAGAATAGGCTGCCAACTAAAAGCATTAAACACAGAAGTTTCTCTGACCCAAATACTGATTGCTTCTGCAGAGAATCCAGAACAATCAGAACAATCCAGAATCCTAAACAATCCAGACAAACTAAACATTCAGCTAAAAAAGCTTTGCTGTCATGAAAATGGATGCTAAACATTACAAGCCCCAATTAAAGTTAGAGACCTTTCATCTTTGGACACATGTCCATGGTTGACTGTAGTTAATATATTAGAGCTCAAATAAAGAAGATGCCTGCATTAAATCTAATTTTGACTTAGGCAATCTGAGCTGACATATCTCATTATTTTCCCCTAGGCTTCTTGGAGCTTGAGCAAGAGGTTTATTAGTTTATTGTTTAGAGGCATATGGGACATAAAAGAATTCTGAATCCAAATACCAGCTTTTAAAAAAGATAACCCTGCTGCTATCACATATTGAATTATATGCAGTAATATTTTTATTACTCAGAGCAACATCAAGCAAGCAAAAGTAAAATAGTATTCTCATGGAGCTTTCGAACATTTTACATTATATTCATATATATAAGGAGATACTCTGCTGACATGCTAAAAATTGTGCACACTCATCATGTTTGTTTTCATCATTTTCATGGCATAGATTATTCCTTGTAACGTTCCTGCTGACATAGATTACCACTATCAGACTAATTTAACTCCCTATCACTTCTTTTCTGTCCGTTATTCTCAAGTATCTCCATGGCTTCTGTGATCATTTCCAATGATTTTTATCACATCTAAATGGACTTACTAAAGGTCCATTAGGTCTTGGCTAAGCTGTACTGCTTGCCATTAGGTCTTGGCTAAGCTGTACTGCTTGCCATCTTCCCTCCTATTAGTGCTTTCTTTGATCCTTCAAAATTGACCTAGAATGGTCATATTGGTGGCCATACTGGGTAGCCCTTCAGAAAACTGAAGGGTTATGGATAATGGATGAATAGGTAGGTTTATATACAATTGTTTTCAGCTGGAGGTGATGAATTTTAAGTCTTGGCTAATGGTACAAACCTGTTTTTGTTTACATGTGACTATTGTATATGGCTATTATTTTGAAAATAAGCATTGTTAGCCTTTGCTAGCCTTTGTCCTAATCCAAATATGGTTAAATGTCATGCAAAAGATGTCTTTAAAATTGTCTTTGTGTTTTTTTTACTTCTAAAGGACATGTCCTCAAGCTGCTTAAATAGGTCTCATGGTGTTGTGTAGCTCTAACAATTTCCTCCACTAGAGAATCTACAGCTCAGTAATCAAGTATCCCTGTCTTAATTGAAGCTTCTAAATGTTGAGGCATTAGCTTAAAGTTCACTTTCATTTGCACAAAGCTAGAAGCAATGTAATCGCATCTTGTAGGAGTAGGTCTTATTTCAATTAGCTTAACAGTTTGAGAATAGATGTCAGGAATGTATAAGAGATTTTCCCTCTTGTTCAGCAAATAGTGATTAGTTATGCAGCAGACACTTACATGGTGTTTTAAAAAATAATAGATGCTCTAATTATACAGATCTTTCTACAGCTATTTGATATAATCAAAATGCTGCTTATCGTTGTATAAACAAACGCATAGGAAGAATTGCTGTGACATGCTTTATTAGAACTCTTAAAAATATAGCTGAAATTACTCATGTAACCAGAGAAGTACAATCTTGTACACCCGGAACTTTTATAATTTCCAGCTTTGTTTTTAAAGTTACAGACATTTAGAAAATCTGAAAGTTAAGATGGAGAGCTCAGCTGAGCTGCTGTACAAATGTAATTGTCTATATGAACTTGTACCTTTCGAGCAACGTCTGTCATCCTCGAAGCGCAGAATGAGACTTAATATAAAAACTCCTGTTGATGCTACAGTGGTTGGAAAATATCATGGATTCTGGAAAAGTCAAATCAGATGTTCTCTAAACAAGCCTTTTAAGCCCATGTCTGTTCCAGCCTGCTCTGATCTCTTATTTTACGAATAGGTCACCTTGAATGAGAATACTTTGCATTTATGTCCATTATAATTAGCCGAGATTTTATTAAGCTTCTTTTTGGTAGATGAGTATGTGCTTTTATGATAAATGCAAGGTCACTGCAGTGAGTGTACTGAAGTACTGATTGACTGATGGTTTTACAGATGAGGTTCACACCCTTGAATAGAAACTACTGAAGGGTACAATCTAAAACAAAAATATTGGTCTTGGTGCTTCATTTTATTAGGTATGCTGCCTCTTATGTTTAGCTTTAGATAGTGTCTATTTTTGTGTCTATATTTGTTTCTGAATTTGTCAGGTTTATTTCTCTAAAAGAGAAGCTGCTAATTTCCATTAGCAATGGGACAAGCCATTCATCATGGGACTTCACCAGGCAGAAAACCCACAGGTCTCTTTGTCAGGTGTAAAGTCTTAAACGTCCTGACTTCCTGCAAGTCTTGATGTATAATAAGTCCATAGCCAGTCACACAGGATAACAGCTGATGCACTTTAATGATAAACTACATTGAGTTTTCTTCTTCCAAAAAATCCTATATTTTATCTCACTTTTTCGTATAAAGGTTGGAGCACATGGTATGAGTTATGTCTTGCTTGATTGAAACCTGATATTAGTGCACTGTAATTCTGTTGGCTTTGCTTTGACAACAGTGGTGGTTTAAAGAAGGTTGGTGGAAATGATGAAAAAAAAAAAAAAGAATAGAAATATAAATAATACAATAGACTGGGAACAACAAATGCTGTTTTGCAGTCTTTCCTTATCAGTCACTGGTTGGTATTTATTGCAGTCAAAAACATGCTAACAGAGATGATAGTGTAGCTTTAGTGTAATTGGTCTTTCAAAAAGTTTCAAAAAATTTTCACCTGTAGGATCATATAGAAATATGAGGTTCTGTTTAGTCCTATGTAGGCCACAGAAAAAATGGCTAAGTAAATAAATAAATAAGCTACCCTTTCATGCTGTGCCGATAAGTCTCAAGCTAACGTCTGTATAAGAGTGAACTATTCATTGTTCCAGCCCAGCTTGGTGAGGCGGGCCTGAGTTGGGTTTTAATTCAAAGGGCTTCCAGGACAGTGAGTGCACCCTATTACCTCTCCTGTCTTCAGGTAACATAAATTGCAAGTCCCCACATCACAGCTCTGTCTCTAAAGCATTTCTTGACCAGACTGCAACGTGCTCCTTCGCTGGGCACAAGGCTGTCACTGTGGCCGGCTCCAGACTGTACTAAGCTCCAGAGAAGACCCTTTCCTGCCTCTGGCAAAAGGATATTGTCACACTTGCACAGCTGCCATCTCCTAGCTCCTCTACACAGCCTACATGTCATCTGCTGCTGGTAAACATTGCCAGTTTTTAATCTTTTCCTGCCATTTGACTGAGTTGCGCTGCCATTAATTAACTTTGCCACTTTTCACCTTACTGTTGCCATTTGATTAACTTTTCCATTGCTGCCTTTTGAGTTTTGGCCTGTTTTTAATTCACTGCTGCCATTTCATTAACTCACTCTGCTGTTTAATTTAACTTTTGTCTTTTGATTTACTCACTGTTGCCAGTTGATATAACCCTGTCTTACCAGGCAGCCTGACTTTGTCTTCCAGCTCTTCTCCTAGCCCTCACTTACTACTTAAGCCAAACACTTCACTTGTTCCCTCCAACAGGCTCTACCAGTTCTTTTATCACCTTCCCTCCTGTTTTCTTGACTTCCTTTCCAGGTAAAGGTAGAGGGTGTTCTTGAGGCGCTAAGGATTAAGTTCACCATGCTACTGTAAAGTTAGTCATGTATTGCGTATCAGATGGTAACACAAACTTACATCATGAGCACTTTAATCCTTCCTTTCTTTTAACACTTGCCTTTTGAAATTGCTTTTAGTTCACCTTGCAAGAGGGTTAAATCTGCAACTACTCTATGCAAACCCCACTTTTCCAAAGCAAGTGAAGTTATTAGAGATAGAACTGTGTCCCTAAAGCATCATGAGCATATATCCTATTTGCTAGGAAAGTTAAATAATGTAAACTGAAGATATACTAGAATTTTGAATATTCTAGGAAATGCCTAAAATCCTCAAACTTCAATTGAACATGCCTTTCAGATTTTAAGAGATAAAATTAAAAAGTATTGCTGTATTTTAACTGCTTGGTAAAAATACATTTCCTAGGAATTTAAGATTATTTTAAAATGAAAATCTTGGGGTTTTTTGCTGTTGTTATTTTTGTTGTCCTGCACTCATATCTCACTTTTTTTTTCTTTCTCTTTTTTTTTTTTTAATTTAATCTACATATTTTGATTGTGTCTTTCTTACCAAGGATCAGAAAATAAATAGACAACTCAAAGGCTTTTCCTTCTTTGTGGCTTACCCATTGATGTAGACTGCCCTTAGAATCTGACTGCTCAAATCTAATGCATAGACAATGGGAAATATAGAAAATTAATTTTTAGCTTAGAAGGGGGCTGTATTCTACTACTAATTCTTCAAGAAAGATTGTCGTTCCAGGAACTAGCACTACATTTTAGAAGCTGAAGGCAGTTCAGTGACAATTATGGACAGCATATGACTGATTATACAATTCTCTATTAATCTTCTGCAGTGATTTTTGAATCATTCTGGGATTTCAGAGGTGACTCTGAAAAATGGGAAATATTGGGATCCTGCTAAGAATCAATCTTTGTTATTTATTTGTTAACGTAAATTCTCTTAGCGTACTTCCCTTAAGTTTCTGTGGTTATTACTAAGGATTATGCCTTGTTCAATATCATTTTGGAGAGACGTGTTTAAGTCTTAAAACCTATGTCTTCCACAGACCCATTTGCTCTTTACTTCACATTTGGATTTTTTTTTTCCTTAACTGACCAGTAAAGGCTTAGTGGATGTGAAAATTATTTTCCCTGCACTGTTAGCTATCATGACTCAAGGAGATGGAGGTTAAGGAGTCCAGTCCATCCCCTCTGTGCATTCCCTTAGATAACAACCCCTCAGCCACCCGTGGGTGTACATCAGACACTCCTATGGTCAGAGCAAGGGGTTTATTGTGCTATTTCACTGTGCTGATTAGGTACCAGGTTGCCTGACAGCCCCTGAACAACCTAAACAGCATGATTTGCTACCCCTTGTATTCTCTTTTGCCCTTTTTCTCTTCCCATTTATTCCTCTTTAGCATCATCATCTGCTCCCAAATCAACAGCTCACCCCTGTTTACTCTGTTTTTACACTGTTATTCAGTGACATGGTTGCCCCAGTAATTACTACCTTGGGCTAGCAATTCTGTGATGCTATCACCCCACTTTGTTATCTATAATATTTCCCATTGCTGCCATTTCTCGTGCTTCTGTCTTGTTAGTGCAGTCACCGGTCAAGGCTGGCCAGCTGCTGCACATACATTGCTCCCCTTTGCTCTCTGCAATGCTTGTAATTTCTCATGTTGTTATCTTGCTAGTGTAGCTAGAGGCCTTCTGCACTCATTGCCTAACACTTTGCCTCTTAAAGATATTATGAGATAACATGAGGAGGAGCTATGTTGCCCCTCCTTGCTGCCCCAGAGCCTGCAGGTACCTCCTGTTGACCCCCCCTCTGTGGACTGCACACATGGGAGCAGAGCCAGGCCCTGCTGAGCATTGCTTGCGGGATTCAGGTCGCTGCAGTGTGACTTATCTCCTTTGCAGGATCTGCCATGATCTATACAGCAGACTTAAAATTAGTAACGCTGCCATGAGGTTAATAGTCTAGCACTGCCACAAGGGTAATAGTCCATGTAGAAAAGCCAGGCTCTTTCAGTCTGATAGCACATCCTACCCCTCTTCAGCCACCTACGTATGGGACACTGGCAGCTGGTGCTGTCCCTTCACTGATGCATGAGAGTGTGCTTGAAATCAGGAGTCTTTGTCACTGGTCAAAAAATATTTTGTGCTCTATCACTAGGACTCTGAATCCATCTATCTGCCTCTTTGTCTCTCTCCCCCTTCCCCTTAACCTGGCCTATTGGATGTATTTAATGTATTCATTGTAAACGAGAGTCTGAGGGAGACTGTAGCTCTGCTTGAGACAGATAAAGATCTTGAGCCTTGGTTTTGGCATACTGCAAGAGTGCCCTTCACTGTGAAACCAGTTAGACTAGGATGAGATTCTCACCTCCTCCTCCCACTCCTTCCCGAATATAAACAAATCTTCCTCAATTTTCTTTTCTAGAAAACAGAGTTGATACTTTCTAGCCAGCATTTTTGCAGCAGAAGAGATGGGAGGTGGGAACTGAGGGCATTCATCACCTTGCAATTTTAACAGTCCGAATATGTAATCATCTAAAACCCATCTGTGAGGGATCATAGTTTTAATTTAGGAAGAAGGCAAAGTAGCAATCAGAGAGTTCACTTTATGTCCCACTTTGGTAATTTTGCCTGTTTTAGATGCTTTATTTAAAGTAGAATAAATAAAAAAAAAATAAAACAAAAGGAACATGTTTCTTGAGTTAAAAAATACTGTATTATCACAGAAATATGTAGAAAAAACAATATGATGGCCACATCAAGGTAAAAACTGAAGCTGATTAGAATACGAATGAGTTATGTGTGTATGATATAATCAGCGTATTGGAACATCATGCTCATATGGTAGGTTAATTTCAGATGAGTTTCATGTTCTTAAACCTAGATTTTGTATTTGTATTTATCTTACATCAAAAGATTACAGGAAGAAATTATTTTGCTTTACACCTAATTAGTGAGAGTAGCCTGTTCAGTACTAGACAGTGTTCCTAGCACTGGATGCTTGTCATCCATTTTGAGTTTAAAGTGACAAAGAGCAGATCTACAGAGCTTTTAAATGATTGTATTTAAGAGAAGTAAGAAAGTGCAGAGACATTAAATTGTTATGATTAAGCAAAATATTAATATTATTACATCACAGTACACTTTTTTTTCCTTAGCCAACTCTACCCATCCTTCTCTAGTCTGAATTCGGACAAGTAGTTTTAAAATGATGCTGACTTTGGATTCAGTCTTACGTCTTCTGGTAGCAACTCTGAATATCACCTCTTTAAAGGCTGTGCTACTTCGTAAAATATGGCATGCTTTTTGAGCTTGGAATGTAGCAAAATCTTTGAGATTCCATTTTTTTAAAAACAAATGAACTTGAATGTTGATGCCACACCATAGTAGGTAAGGTCTACAAAACCAAAAGAGTAGAGGGTTCAAGCATCTTTTGCTTTGTATTTTTGAAACTTTGACCCCTATGGCTATAGATCCCAGGCAACACAACAGTGGACCCAGGTTCTGGTCCCTCTCAAACTGGCACTGTCAATGCAAAGGCTGATTGCTCTGGCAAGGAAAGCAGGAAGAAACTTTTCATTTCAGATGTTGCTGGTAGATTCAAATGGAACTTTTATGAACAATGGTGACCTTTATAGAGGACTTCTGCTGACTCTGTTTTAGGGACAAAACTTCATAACTTTAGGCCAGTCCAGTGATTCAGGACCCTAGAAGTAGTAATAGGTTTAATCTTCACAGAGGACACTCATCCAGCGTGAGGTCACTGTGAAATATTTCCCTGTGGTGTGACCATAGCCTAGAAACAGCCACAGTTTTAGCTACAAATCACAGGAACTCCATACATAAGCCACCTGCGAAGCTGATTCCAACTTTCCAGATGTGGTAGACGGTCACCCCCACCACTGTATCTACCGTTGAAGGTTTAAGCTATTTCTCTTTAAAGTCAGTGATGATTCTTACAAATATACAGGCTCTTGTGTATGTTCCTTCATCAATATATACAAATCAAATCTGGGGTGGAGGGAGGGAAAAGTGCTTGTGTATCTTAGCAATAGAATTTCCACTGGTAAATTAGAACAAAAAAGATGCTATTCACCAAAACCCCACTTGAATCTCCTTACATATATTAAAGTGACTGCTCAGTGTCCAGGACTTTGCCTTTCAGTATTGAGTGTATTTAATGAATAAAGTTTCCAATATTCAGCTGAGAAGAATCCCTATTTTTAATAAATCTAGTATCTGTATGAAATAATTTGGGATGATGGGTTAATAATTTGGGATAGGATGCCATTTGAGCATCCTATCACACTGTTGAGATGAATGTGCAGCTACTAACGTATTGAGAGGTTCAGACATATTTCAATGTTGAATTTGTATTCACGTGCCAAAAATAAAGACCTAATCCCAAGATAAATTGCAGAGAGAGGACCTCTCTGCAAAATGCATGGATTTAGATCTACTGAAGGACATTTCCTAGGAGCATAATTAGCATGTGAAAACAAAACTTGATAGACAACTTATACCTTCCATTTTAGGTTTTTAGGATGTTTATTTGCTTTGGCTGAATTTGGGGAGCTGTGATCTTGGGCAACAGTGTTTTTAGAGAGCAAAAACTGTAAGATTGTTTGACTTTGTATAGCCATTTCTGCTAAGGTTAAAGTTATGTGTCAGGGGAAAACATCATGTATATCTTATTCCCTAGTTTGTGCTTACACAGATAAGAACTAGAAGTGGAGTGAGCAGGTACATAATCAAAGGTAGCCTGGCAATTTTTAGAATGAGCTTTTATGATATTGCTTGAAAGAGTCAAAATCATTTCTCTATTCATATGATGAATCAGAGCTTTTTAAAATTGCACCAGAAAGCTAGCAGGCTGGATTTGTTCTTATTCTCATTGAAATGAAAAATCAACTTCACATGATGTTTGAACATGAATTTTTGTGGAGTTCCTAGGCTTCACAACAGTTCATAGGTTCTGTGTTCTTGCAGAATCAACTAAAATAGTTGTATGTGTTCAGCAAATTCTAGGAGTGAGGCCTGGTATTTGCCTGATATTTACTGTAATCAGTGCAATATTTAGATGAGGTGGGATCATTGACTTTGTGTAATCCCAAATGCCTTTAAAAAAATAAACAGCAAAAATGCTGCAGATTTAGCTGGGTTTATTTTTATTTAGTTGTTGCAAATGGAAATAATCTAATTGTTTTATGATTGTTTTGCAAAATTATACTTAGATCTTGTTTGTATTTTGATTTCTCTGTAATTAGATCATAATCAAATAATTGAATTTAAGCATATTTCTTATCTCAGCTCCCAGGGAACACTACCACTGGGGCAGAAAATGAGCTATGGAATCTACCATGTTGGTGAGGAAAGGTTCACTTCTGAGATAGCAGAAAAGTTGTATGACCACTCAGTCTCAGAGAGAATGAAACTGAAGCTGTGAATTACAGTAAAACACAGTGATATGCCATGTGAGTGATTTGTTAGTGCAAATGTTGTTGCTTGTACTCCACCTATTCTTTAGAAAGGGGTAGGGATAGATTTCCAAAGTTTGAAGTGACTTAGCAGCTGCCATGCCAAATAAGGTGCTATAGGTATAGAGGAGCTTGAGTTTAGTGGGATTTAAACTAGAGCTGTGCTGAAGTGAGAGGTGTGACTGTAGTCCTAAGTGGATGCAAACTGAACCAGCTTCCTGGTTTTGATCTCCAAAGCCAGGCAGGAACACTTTTTTTTTTCTGCCCCACCTGGGAAATCTCATGGAAGAGCCCAAGTGCAAGAGCATCTAATCCATTACTGGGGTGTCCTTTTGGTTTCTTAGGGCTTGTAGGCTGCTTTCCAAAATGTAGTTTATGTTTCCTGTATACACAACGACTCTGTACAAGCTTTAGTAGAACCAGAGTTAGTGAAGATGTAACAGGCTGAAACTAGCACTGTGAGAGAGGCATCCAGCACCTAAGATGTTGCTACAGAATCGTGTCCATGTCTCTTGACTTCTTTAATTCGATGATTATTTCCTTGGCAAGGGCATGGCTCCTGCTAAGAAGAAGCTAGTGCTGTCTCACTGCACTGCAGAAGTGAGGAGGATGTTGCTATTTGTCCTCCCCTGCTTCCCCGCAACCTCTATCCACAACATTCTGTATGCAAAATGACCTGATCTTCTTTGGCAAAATGTTCTTCATTAAAACTAAGAATGAAATAAAATAAAGTAAAATTACCCTAATCTCAATATGTAAATGACCTGATGGGGTTGGGTCTTAGATATGGCACATTAAATATGTTTTTTTGTCATTGCTGGAGAGGTGGCAGGCTCTGGAGCACCCTTTTAGCACATCATGTCTGGTAACCTGCTGTGTCCTGAGCTGGAGCAGGCTGAATTGACCAAGTGGCTGGTGGCCAAGTGCCCATTGCCCAGCCTGAGCTGCACCTTGAGTTGTGCCATCAGGGAAGGGTCTGACAGCCCCAGGCAGTCCCTACGCTGCAAACAGCCCCTGGAGATGGGACTGAGGGGCAGCTTTACCCCAATAGGTGGCCTTGGAACCCTCCCATCTGCTTGGGGAAGGGTAAAACTGCCAGCTGTTGGACCCCAAAGGGCTTTAGGAGAGCGAAGGTCACACCAAAGGGAAGGATCCTATGTTCCTATGTTTTCTTCTTTAATAATTTTAAGGGTATTATTAATGAGGTTTTTCTGTATTGACTTGGTATATGAGTGTTAGTATTGTCACAATTGGATTAACAGTAGGTGTTGTGTTTTAATTAGATTATTGAGATTTCATTCATGCTAACAAAAATACTTGGCTCCACGTACAGCCCTTTTGCCCCTAACAAGATTTTGAGTAAAACATAGGCAACACACACAAAAAAAAAAAAAAAAAAAAAAAAAAAAAAAAAAAAAAAAAAAAAAAAAAAAGTACTTTCTGGATTGTTCTCTTCACATCTACTTTCTAGATGCCTAATCGGGCTTAGACCAGTGACAGGCAGAGTACTTACAGCAGGAATAAGAGTGACTGAAATCCAGGTATCTGGGGATCATTCCTCAGTGACCTAGTTGAATTTAATTAGTTTAGGTTTCTGCGGGTTTAGAAAACAGACAAGCAAGAAGTTGAGTATTTATATTTTGAATTTAGACTCTTCAGTTTGGATCCCTTCCTGTTTAATGCTGACCTTTATTGAACACAACTCTTAGTCACTGCAGGACTTAGAGATCTTTTAACCAATGCCTTGGAAAACAAGCATCCTCCAGGCACTATTTTACCCATGACTTTATATTAGTAAGTAAATGAATGATCTCTGTTCAAAATCGGCAATATTCATAACCTTCAGCTAGGGGTGTTTTTTCCCACATTTCATTCGTTATCATTTTCAGATATAACCAATGTTCGAAGCATTCCAGATTAAATGCATGAAAATAAATGACCTTTTCACGTACTTTAATAAGAATGCTATCATTTAACTAATCTCAGAACAGAGGTTTCCCATTAAATATTAATTTTATGTGTGATTACTACTTCACCTAAATGTTAAAAAAAAAAAAAAACTGTTTGTCAGCTGTAAATATCTTAAGCCTGTTTCAGCATTGCATAAAATTGAATAATGTTGTCGCTGTTGACAGCAGCCTGCCTTTTCAAGTATTTGGTTTTTTTTTTCCTGTAGCAGTAACCTTTTTTCAAACAACTCTTTATTTGGAGGAAGCAGTTAGTGTTCCACAATAATACTGATGGGTGTTACTTACTGCCTGCTTAGTGGTGCCTCAAACTGTTTCTTTATTGGACAGATAAAGTGCATCCCTTTGAGCTTTCCTGGTAAATGTATGCCTGGTCCAGTAGAGTATTTCTAGCAGCAATGCAGAAATGTGGTCACAAAATAACATTTATCTGATTTAAATGGATGACAACAGTTATAGAGAAGTGAGATCATGAGGGCCATTTTTCTAGAAAGAACATATTTGCTTTTTTTTTTCCTCGCAGACAGTAACAAGAGAATCTCAGAATACACACAACTTTTATGAAGAAGAATGGAAAAGAGATTAAAATTAACCTTTTTATTTTTCTTTATATTACTCATCTCTGTGAAATTATTTAGGAAAAAAAAAAAAAAAAAAAGTATGTGCAGTGCACACTTGCATGCAAATATAAATTGTATGTCCAAGACATGTTCTTCTTTTATGAACAGACCTTAGCTATCAGAGTGTCCATACGTCAGTGAGAAGTAGTGTGACTTGAATCATATATATCATTTGTAGGTTGTGCTTTGGGGTCTCTGTAACTTGCAAGAGCTGTATTTATAATTATTTTGACCACTTACAAAACTATTATTTTTCCATTGCATCATCCAAAATTTGTAAAATGAATTAACTATTCACTAGAAGATTGACGGGGGATTAGGACAGGGCAGCAAGAGTAACAGTAATTTATATTTGCCACAATCAGTCAAATATATTGTGCTCTCAGCTAAAAAGATTTATGTATATTTAACCATTTACAGCAAGGGTTGTCTTGATGAAGTTTCAGTTCTTCTGTAAAGAAAGGAAAATATATTTAGATACAGTGCATGGAAGGTGAAAGATTGACTTATTGAAAAACTGTACAATGATTATGTGATCCCCAAAAGAATGTTGAATGTGTTTTTACTATTAAACTATTAAAATACTCATCATCACTTTTGACCTCCTGTGTCTTGTTTAAAAAGCACGGGACAAAACATACAATCTAATTTCTGTGATATGCGATAAGCAACAGACACAGAAGGGCAAGTATATCACTGAAGAAAACATCTTAATTAAAGACAATTATGAAAATGTGGTGGGAGAGATAATGATTTCCCCAGTACAGTCTCAGGAATTATAGTACATTTGGTAGGGAAATGCCACTTGGACATTGATGAGATATAGAAACTGTCTTCATAAAGGTCTTACCTTGCTTTGCTCCTTACCTTCCACGAAGTCTTGTGAAGTCTTTTTTTTTTTTTTTTTAGCACTGCCACCTAAAATTAGATAGGTGACAGACATTCTGGGCTGCTTTATCATCAAACACAACTTTGACTTGTAGAAATATTTTTTGAAGAATGAACATAGCTTCCGTGCTCACAGAAGTTTCAAATTGCATTTTTTTCCCTAGATCAATAGCTGTCCTTTATATACTATGCTATTTTTTTATTATTTTTTATTTTTTCCCCTGGAGTAGGGAAAAGAAAGGCAAATCCTCTCTCTTCATTACACAGTACAGACATTCAACAGTTTATAGGAATATTTTATTTTTCAAATATTTACCTTTTAGCACTTGCATATTTTTAAGTACTTCTTTTCAGATTGTGTTTTTTCCATTATTCGTTATCCCTCCTTATCTTCCCCATAAGCTTGTCATATTTTGATTGATTTTCTGTTTAACATCACAACACATCTCTCTATAGCTTCTGTGTCTTCTTGTAGCATTTGTGTAGTTCTCTCAAAAGCCTTGCTATTGTCCTTGAACTAAAATGCTACACTACACTGAATTAACATGTATATTTTTCCCCATAATTTATGTGATATTCAGTGTTTAATGCCCAGTGAGTTTTATATTTCTTTTCTGTTCAGAAAGATTATTGTACTTCATTCATGATGAAGGGTGGAATAGGCATCCCAAAACACTATAACATTTATCTATGGCTAAAAATAAAAGCTTTTCTGTATGATCCAGAATATGAATAAGCTTTCTCTTGAATGGCCATTGTTCAGGGCAAATTCATAAGTACATATTTAAATCCATTTCTGCATAGCAATTAACTGAATTCTCTTTTTTAAGAAGGAATTCAAATTCCATTGTCATCACAGAAAATCTGTAGAGAATTTTCTTTTTATTCATCCAGCTTCTCTAATCCAGAAGGTTCTTCTACTCTGCTTTTCTACTTTCAGCTACCAAACTAGATGCTTAGCAGAATTTTGATTTACATTCATTATTATTGAATTTAAACTTTATAATCTGTCAGGCTTTCTCTTTCACCTAATCACAGAAATTTGACAAAGTACTACTGGGTCTTAGATATTGAACTTGAAATATTCTTCCAACAGATAGGAGATTTTGGCTCCTTACCAGAAGGCATGCTAATGTACAAAGTTTGCTCCCTCAGAAAGACTCTTTCAATTTATTTCTAGATGCATTTTTTCTTGTTACAGTTTCATACTGACTTTCCTGTTTAATGTTGCATACATAATTTAGGATAGATGCTCATAATTACTGTTTATTTAAGTTTAGGAAAGTTAATAAATAATGTTTTATCTTATATTTTTAATTAATATTTTTATTTTATCTTGTATATTAATCTTCTCTACTTTACCTATTCAAAGCAGTCTTTAAAGGTGTTGGCATAAAATCAGACCATCTCACAGACATTTGATATAACAGTTACATCATTAATTCATATCATATTGTCAGAATGCCATTATCTCTTATTTGGAAATATACTGTTTTCATCAATTCCTTTGAGGACAAGGCATTGTTGAATTAGAGGACTAATGTAGAAAACAACAACATTTGATGTCCTATCTAACTTTCTCAGTCTTGCAGAATCTGAACGGAGCAATGTTATATATATAATTGGCAGACACTCACTATTCAGAAGAGATTCTTTTACACTAAGCTTGCATGCAGAAAAAGGTAGAGCCTCTTCTGACATTTTTTTTAATTTTATTTATTTTCAATATCACTGTGTTTGAATTGCTGATTTAAACATATTTTAAAGACAAAATATTTGTAGCTCTCTGCATATTCATATTATTAAAACATCATTTTTCAAATACCTTGTTTTAACAGTCAAAACAATCATTATCTTTATACTAAAGAATTAAAATAAATTGACAGCCTTTTGCCTGACAGATATACAGCCTTTTGCTAACTGCATGCACTGATAACCGATGATTCAATTTACTAATAACCATTTCTGAAATTTACCCCTAATCTGGATTAGGCTGGTAGATTTGAGTAATGAGAATCTGAGCCTCTAATTAGTTTAAAGCACTTCACTCATTTGAAAAGAGCCGTGCTGATTTACATCACTTGAGCATCTGGTTCTCCTTTTGGTACAAATCACTGAAGAGGCTCACTCCTATCTATATATAATTAAGATCTTTCCTCAGCGTAAGAACTTGTTCTCTTGTATTCCCTCTTGTCACAGACTGAGAAAGACTGGATCTTAAGCAAGAGCAGACTTCCACCAAAAGGGGAGGTCTCACACTACCCCTCCATGGCTTATTCCTAGTTCTTCCTGTGTCCCGGTGCTAATATTCTTGTGGTCATGTAGATTTGCTTGTTTGTTGGTTCTGAGAGACAGAAGCATCTACCCCAGCTCAGCTCACTACTTGGCCACACAGGAGCCCATGCTGATGCAGGAAAGGTGAAGAAGCAGGAGGAACAGTAGTCACTCTTTCTGCGACAGCTCATATTGCTGTCACATTGCAGTGACAATGGAAGTGGCACCTTGAGTACTTTGGACTGACTGGATAAAATATGATTTTAGTGAACTAGAGCAGTGAGAGTCTTTTTATTCAAGTAGTTCAAATACATTTGCTTTATTGAATAAAGCAGCAAATATGTATATGAATTTTTAGCACCTGAAGTTAACTTGATGATGGCTGGCTTGTATAATAATTCGTGACAGTTTGTCTCTCAGAATGAACTTGAAACCATATTCTACTGTTTTAGCATGTAGCTTCAAAGACACACAGAATCACAGAGTGGTTGAAGGTGGGAGGGACCTCTATCCGTCATATACATATTGATCAGATCTCCTCTCAATTTTCTCTTCTCTAGGCTAAACAGGCCAAGCTCGCTTAGTCACTCCTCATAAGATAGATGCTCCAGTCTCTTAATCATCTTTGTGGCCCTATGCTGGACCCTCTCTAGAAGCTCCATGTCTCTCTTGTACTGGGGAGCGCAGAACTCCAGGTGTGGAGAACACACCTGGAGAACACAGAACTCCAGTACTCCAGGTGTGGCCTCACCAGAGTTGAGTAGAGAGGGAGGATCACCCTCCATGCGTTTGGAGACTAGGGTCTTCTAGAGCAAGTTGCACAGAATGCTGTCCAGACAGCTTTTCAACATCCCTAAGGATGGAGACTCTACAACCTCTCTGGGAAACCCATGCCAGAGCAGTCACTCTTACAGTAAAAATATTTTTCCTTATATTTAGACAATTTCCCATGTTTCAGTTTGTCCCCGTTGCCTCTCGTTCTATTACCGGGCACCGCTGAGCCTGGCCCCATCTTCTTCACTCTATCCTTTATTTATACACGCTGGGAAGTTCTCCCTCAGATTTCTCCAGGAAATGTAGTCCTAATTTTCTTATCCTTTCCTCATACAAGACATGCTCTAGTCTCTTAGCCATCTTAGCAGCTGTGTGCTGGACTCAGTCCAGTAGCTCCATATGTCTCTTATAGTGTGGATCCCAGAAGTGGGGTCCATTTAGGCCTCTCTGCTGCCTTTGTTGGTTTTCTGCACACGGACATACAACATTCTTGAGCTTGGAGTAGGTGATCCTTGAATATCAGCCAGCTTTCTTGGGCCCTTCTTCCTAGAGGGAAGGGATCCCTTTAGATCCATTGGATTATTTCCAGGAGGTCCCTGAAGAAGGCCAAAGTATGTTCTCTTGAAGTCCAGGGCTGTGATCCTGCCCTGTGTCCTGCTCCTTCCTGTCAGGATCCTTACCTCCACCATCCCATGGTCACCACAACTAAGGTGCCTCCTGCAACTCCAGGCTTTCCATGTTTGTAAATGCAAGATCCAGTAGTGCACCAATCCTCATTGGCTCCTTCATCACCTCTGTCAGAAAGTTATCACCAATGCTGTCCATGTACCTCCTAGATTGCTTATTCGCTGCTGTGTTGTCCCTCCAGCAGCTATTGGGGTGATATGGGGTCCCCGTAAGGACCAGGATCTGTGAATGTAAGGCTACTCCCAGCTATCTGCAGGAGGCCTCTGCTTCTTCCTGATCCACGTGTTCTGTAGCAAACACTCACATGAGTTTCACCCATGTTAGTCTGCCCCTTAATCCTTACCTAGAAGCTCTGAGTCAGTCCCCTGTCTACTCCTAGACAGAAGTTCATCCTTTCCTGATGCTCTGACATATAAAAGTTAGCTTCTATCATTATAGAGGGTCCTCTTTCACCCCTCCCGGGAAACCTGCAGGCTCCATTACTTCTCTTAAATGCCTATATACCAATGCACGCAGTATGGGGAATAAACAGGAACAGGAGATCTGTATGTAGTCCCGGGGTCATGATCTCATTGGAATCACAGAGACATGGTGGGATAGCTCACACGACTGGAGTGCTGTTATGGAAGGCTGTGTACTTTTTAGGAAGGACAGGCTGGGAAGGCAAGGTGGTGGAGTTGCTCTTTATGTGAGAGAGCAACTGGAATGCATAGAGCTCAACCTGGGGGGGGATGACGAGGGAGTGGAGAGCTTGTGGGTAAGGATTAGAGGGCAGACTAATGTGGGAGACACTGTGGTGGGTGTTTGCTACAGGCCACCTGATCAGGATGAGGAAGCTGATGAGGCCTTCTACAGACAGCTGGAAGTAGCCTCATGGTCACAGGCCCTGGACTTCAACCACCCTGCCATCAGCTGGAAGGACAACACAGCCAGGCACAAAAAGTCCTGTAGGTTTCTGCAGTGCGTTGATGATAACTTTTTAACACAGATTGTGGAGGAGCCAACGAGGAGAGGTGGACTACTGGACCTCATACTAACAAATAGAGAGGGACTTGTTGGAGATGTGAAGGTGGGGGGTAGCCTCAGCTGCAGTGACTTTGAACTGGTTGAGTTTAGGATCCACCGAGGAGGAAGCAGGGCTGTAGGTAGCTTTGCAACCATGGCCTTCAGGAGGGCCAACTTTGGCCTCTTCAGAGACCTCCTCAGAAGTATCCCATGGGCTAGGGCTTTAGAAGGAAGGGAGGCCCAAGAGAGCTGGTTGGTTTTCAAGCAGCACTTCCTCCACGCCCAGCAACAGTGCATCCCTGTGTGTAAGAAGTCAGGCAGAGGGGGCAGAAGGCCTGCGTGGATGAGCGAGGAGCTTCTGGCAGAACTCCAACAGAAAAGGGCAGTATACAGAAAGTGGAAAAATGGACAGGCTCCTTGGGAGGACTATAGGAATGTTGTCAGGGAATGCAGGGATGCAACAAGGAAAGTGAAGGCACAATTGGAATTAAATCTGTCAAAGGATGTTAAAAAGAACAAGAAGAGCTTTTTCAAATATATCAATGGCAAAAGGAAGGTTAGGGAAAACATGGGACTGCTGGTGAACAGGGTGCCCTGGTTATGGAAGGCACAGAAAAAACAGAGTTACTGAATGCCTTCTTTGCTTCAGTGTATACCAAGGGCAGCCCTCTGGAATCCCAGACCCTAGAGATAAGAGAAGATGCCTGGAGAGAGGAAGACTTGCCCTGGGTAGAAGAAGATTGGGTTGGAGAGCACTTAGGGAAACTTGGTACCCACAAATCCATGGGCCCTGATGGGATGCACCCGAGAGAGCTGCGTGAGCTGGCGGATGTTATTGCTAAGCCGCTCTCCATCATCTTTGAAAGGTCCTGGAGAACGAGGGAGGTGCCAGAGGACTGAAAGAAAGCCACGCTGGTCTTGCTGGTCTTGAAAAATGGCGAGAAGGAGGACCCAGGCAACTACAGGTCAGTGAGCCTCACCTTCATCCCTGGAAAGATGATGGAACAGCTCCTGGCAGTTGTCTCCAAACATGTGGAGGATAAGAACGTGCTCTGGAGTAGCCAACATGGATTTACCAAGGGGAAATCATGCTTAACCAACCTGATAACCTTCTATGATGGAATGACTGGCTGGGTAGATGAGGGGAGAGTGGTGGGTGTCATCTATATGGACTTTAGCAAGGCTTTTGACACCGTTCCTCACAGCATCCTCTTGGGAAAGCTCCAGAAGTGTGGGTTAGATGAGTGGACGGTGAGTTGGATTGAGAACTGGCTGGATGACAGAGCCCAGAAGGTTGTGATCAGCAGTGCAGAGTTTAGCTGGAGGCCTGTAGTTAGCAGTGTCCCCCAGGGGTCAGTCCTCAGACCAGTCTTGTTCAATTTATTCATCAATGACCTGGATGGAGGCACAGAGTGCTCCCTCAGCAAGTTTGCTGATGATACCAAACTGGGAGGAGTAACTGATAGCCCAGAGGGCTGCGCTGCCATCCAAAGGGACCTGGACAGACTGGATAGCTGGGCAGCGAGAAATCTTATGAAATTCAAGAAAGACAAGTGCAAGGTCCTGCACCTGGGGAGGAATAACCGCAGGCACCAGTACAGTCTGGGGACTGACCTGCTGGAGAGCAGCTGTGCAGAGAAGGACATGGGTGTCATCGTGGGTGACAAGTTGTCTATGAGGCAGCAGTGCGGCCTCGTGGCCAAGAAGGCCAATGGCGTCCTAGGGTTCATTAAGAAGAGCATCTCCAACAGGTCGAGGGAGGGGATCCTGCCCCTCTACTCAGCCCTGGTGAGACCACATCTAGAGTACTGTCTCCAGTTCTGGGCTCCCCAGTACAAGAGGGATGTGGAGCTGCTGGAGAGAGTCCAGCGCAGGACTACGAGGATGATCAGGGGCCTGGAACATCTGTCCTATGAGGAAAGACTGAGAGAGCTGGGCCTGTTCAGCCAGGAGAAGAGAAGGCTGAGAGGGGATCTCATCAGTGTCTATAAATACCTCAAGGGAGGGAGTGAGAAGGAGGGGCTGGTCTCTTTTCAGTGATGGCCACCGACAGAACTAGAGGAAACAGCCACAAACTGAAGCACCAAAAGTTCCACAGGAACTTCAGGAAAAATTTCTCAACAGTGAGGGTGACAGAGCACTGGCACAGGCTGCCCAGAGAGGTTGTGGAGTCTCCTTCTCTGGAGATCTTCCAAACCCGCTTGGACGCAGTCCTGTGCCACATGCTGTAGGTGACCCTGCGTGTGCAGGGGGGTTGGACTAGATGATTTCTAGAGGTCCCTTCCAGCCTTAATGATTCTATGATTCTATGCTTCCCCTCTTCTTCCTCCTGATATGCCCTTCCTAAAGAGCCTGACTCTGACTTCATCTCCCTGATTAATGTGAAATGCAGGTTGTGTCTTTCCTTAGTGCATCCCAAAATAATGTTGAATTCTCATCTTTAATCCTTTCTGGGATATTTCTAATATATACATCAATATGCAACAGAGTCTCTGCTATCAAGAATAGATCTGTAGACAATGGACAAACAAGAAAGAAGAAAAGGTGATCCTTCAGGAAGAAAAGTTGTTCCTTCAGCTGTAGCTTGAAAATTATTCTAACTGCAAAAGTCAGAAAACAGGAAAAACTACACAAGCATAGTGAAAGTGAATATCAGCTACAATACTTCTGCATAAAATAAAATAATTTTCCATCTGAGAGCTTTCCATCTCTTCAGGCAAAATGCTATGGACAATATCTATAGTTACAAAATAAACTCTGTAGTTGGCATGCAACACAGATTTCCACAGAAAAAAACAGGTGTACACAACCACTCTACTGAAAGATGTTAGCACTGAACTATAAAAGGTTGTTTTATACAGATGTTCTATGTGCCCTGTGTGCACTAACAGACTCTGATTGCCCTGACCAAACTGTTTTCTGCATAATATTCCTCTGAAACATCTCTCCCCTTATCCTTCTTTTTAACAAAAAATACTCTTAAAATATACAAAAAAAATATTTGTAGGAGCAGTAGTGGGATAGATGACTCTATGTACTGGAGTGCTCCCTGAGGTATACTGCTAGTTCAGAACATGCCAAAAATTGATATAGATGAAGGACATTGTACCTCCTGAGAGCAAGCTTAGGTTGGTTGGTCCTGTGCGTGGAGATATTTCACTCCTTTTTTCTCAAAGGTGTTGAAAGAGTCATTGTTTTCAGCTTGGAATGCTGCTGGTCAGTGTGGAGTGGCTAGGGCAGGGCAGAGCCATGGTGGGAGCAGAGAGCTTGGCACTGAGTTGCTGCAATGAGGATAGGATCATGGTTTGGGGACATCAGGCTTGGTGCAGCCATGGAAGGATCTTTGGTCACAGGCCTCTGGGCTTTGCTGGTCTCTCTGCAGCAAAAAAGGCCATGGTGGCCCTGTGGCCAGGCAATATCTTCCATGGTACGTAGGACTATTAGTGCCAAAACAGCTGGATGGTTGTGGTGGAAGAAGCATCTCCAAGAAATTGCAAAGCAGGTTCATGCCCTCAGGGTTTGGATCCCTTCTTACCGTAAGGAAACATAAATGTTCCTGCTGCCACAGGAGCACAAATCCAGGTGGTGCTCCTGCAACCTGAGGGTGGGTAGAGCTTGCACAGGAGGTTTATAGAGGAAGATGGCTACAGGTCGGTGAGAGTAATTGGAGTCACAGCCCTAGCAATTCTGAGCTAATGTGTTTTGAACTATTCAAAGTTCAAAAAGTTGGGGAAAAAAAAGGAAATCTTTTGCTCTTTAACTAACGTGTAAAAAATGGGTTGCTCATTTTCTGCAAAAGTAGATTTTGTAAACCACTTAGACTTTCTGAAGAAAAGAAAGCTGTGTACATCAATAATTGACAGCAGGGATAGTCTCAAAATAAAGATGTATAATTTCAAAAGGAGTGATTTCAGGAGTTAGTCAGCCAGGTACAAGTGATTCTAGATAAAAGAAATCATCTGCTAAATGTTTGGCTGCTTCTAAACTAAATCATGAATAACAGATGTTTCCAGATGTAGAGTGACTAGGAGCTAAGTATTTCTATGAGAGCTGAATATTTTAGACCATGATTGCTGTACCTGGGCATAATGATAAATACCATTCTTCCTGCTCTCAAATCTAATACTGGAAAAGGGAGTGAAGCTTGGAATTGCTACTATGGTCCATGCTTCTGATTTTTTTTTTAACATATCCCTGTAATTTTTTTTAAGAAATCTTATTTTAGCTATTTTTTCAGAAATCTTCCAGGGCCTTGCTTTGGAAATCTCTAATCAATCCTTTGGCTTTTTGGCTTTTTTTTTTTTTTTTTTTTTTTTTTTTTTTTTTTTTTTTTTTTTTTTTTTTTTTTTTTTTCTTGTTTGTTTTTATGTAAAACATTGTAGATCACCTAGGAAATATTTAACATGGAAAAATGTTTCACAGCAGACAGAATTTACCCTTTGGCAATTGCTTGTCTCCACTGCTGTGATGCATGCAAACTTTGCTTTGTTACATAAACAATAGCTTTGCTTTGAAAATGAACAAAATTGCACTGGCCCGCATTACTTTGCTTGGCTTTCTAGGAAGCTATCAGATTAAATCATCATTTTAATTTTCTTTTCATGGCAATCTTTTCACGGCTCTACTCATATGGTGATACAATCTGAATATATATTTGGAGGTGTGAAAGGCAAAGTCCTACTAAGCACTGGGTGGAAAACAGTACCTTAATGGTAACATAAGGTCACATCTCCACCAATAAAAATTGTCACAGGTGCATTGACTGAATATTTGTACTGAGGAGATTTTCTTTATCTGTGCATTTTTAAATAAAAAAAATATTTTCTAACTCTCATTATACTGATATACTGATACCAGTACTACTTGGATTAGATAACTGCCAACAGTAAGGACAAACAAAAAGTGTATATTTTGAGAATTATCTTGCAGAGATTATCTTGCATATATACCATTATAATGATAATAGTATCCACTGACTAGAACTTCATAATATTCATCTATTTCACGTGGGAGATTTTGAGCCACATGCTTCCTATTTCCTGGAGACATGTAGCTCACCTCTTGCACTATGTGTTGAGGTGGGTTTCAGGCAGCTATTGGCAAGGTTCAGACTCAGCTGTTTCTTCATTAGATGGAAAGATGTAACCATGACAAAGTTGACTACTTTTTTGATCCCAGTTAATTAGTTCCTATATGGAACATTAATGGAGTAGAGTCCCTCCTGCTATACTGGTAGATGCCAGTGTCAAATTGAGCAACTGTTAACGTAAGATATACAGTATGCGTGAATTACAAGTTGTAAGTGAGAAAGCACTAGCCTAGTTGTTTATTATGTGGAAATACTGAATAATATATACACACAAGAATTCTGAAATACATATCCAGTCTTTTACATGTGGGTGCATAATAAACAATATAATAGAAAGGTTTGTCTAAAGTGAATTTATGCAGGAAGATTTGTCTAAAGTGAATTTGTATATGAAGAGTATACAGTAGCTACATTTTTGGTGCATCTATTAAATAGTTACTTAATGCAGTTAAATAACTCTTCTTGATACAGCAGGCAGCAAAATTGGAATGGGCATTGCCTTCTAAATTTTCCACTGGAGACAGAGAATTTTAATGGGAAACGCTGTTGGCAGAAAATCAGAAGAGGACCAATGTGCCATAAAACTTGGAAGTAGTTTGTCTTACAGCATTCATCTCTCTACAAATACTGCTGTGTATACCTACAAGAACAAAAAAAAAAAAAGAAAAAAAAGAAAAAAAAAAGAAAATGGACTCTTTAAAAATACAATGGATTAATAATAGTTTTTAAAATTTACTTGAGAGACTGTTTTCACAAATTCAGCTTCTATTCATCTCCTAAAGAGCCACTCCTCACGTAGAAAATGGATTCAGGATTGATGCAATTGGACTCAAGTCTAACATGTATATGCTTATTAACATATGCTCAGCTCTGAGCTCTTTACTCAGAGAAGTCAGTGATTTTTTTTTTTTCTCAGTAAGGAGCATAGACACACTGAAAATGCTGTTTTAAAACCCAGCATGTGTATATACAAAGTAACAATTACTAAAAAACTTTGGTTTTCGTGAAATTAAGATTATAAATAGTTCCAGCAGTTCTTTGTTTTTTTTTTCATTCATCTGAAAATGTGGCACCTGATTGTATTATTTCTCAAAAATATCACCTAAATTGTTATCGCCTTCAGCTGCAAAAGGGGAAAATCAGTTTTATTTATTTATATATTTGATTTAGCCACAAATTTTATTTAACCTTTATATGGTCTTTAAAATCATGCTGTGTCCTGGTATGTTTTGCTATTCAG
>VZSV01000105.1:2266746-2334133 GCA_013398735.1 Nothocercus julius
TAATAAATCTGAAAAGATTAAAAAAAAAAAAAAAAAAAAGTAAGCATGTCTTTCAGGTACAAACGACAATTAAAATAAAATGAGAGTTTTGCCATTGATTCATTGATTTCAGTGGGACAGGATTTCAACTCTTGTTTTTGTTTTATGAAATGTATGGATGAAATGTGCCTTTCATGCTGGTAGGCACTCAAACCTTCTCTATCACAAGCATTTTTTATTCATGGCACTTCCTATTCTGTTCAGGAAACACCTGTACTCTCAAGAAAGATTTTTAGCTGCTTCTCCCAAGGAGACAGCATGAGCAACTGAGCTGCAAAATCATTTTATCTTTGCACTTCCCTAATTCTGGCGTATTACACAGAATAGCACAATGCCTAATGTGAATTAGATCACTCAGGAGCTCTTTCACATTTTCTAGCTCTTCAAAAAGAGCTCTCCCTTCACTAAATGAAGAGGTTAGGGCTCAGAATATAAAACTGGACTATTCATAGACAAATTATATCAACTGTTATTTGTTAACTATACAGAGAGATAACCAGTAAGACTAATAAGTAAGTATAGCTCTGGCTAAAATACCTATTAAACATTTTGAGCCCTGTAATCAGAAGTTACTTACAGAGAATTCCCAATCAGGAGAAAGGGAGGTAGAACTATGGGTGTGTGGAAAAGAACAAAGAGTATAAAAATTACTGACTAAGAGAGAAAATAAATCTACTAGAAGAAGCAGTGTAAGAAAATCATCCTCTTAAATTCCTAAACAAAGTCTATTAAAAGAGAATTTGGGGGCCACTGCAGTTGCAAAAACTTGACCAAACACCTCAAGTGTATTCATTCTCCTGAAAATGGCAGGAGATAAACTGTTTCTCACTCAATCTGCTGTAACCAGATTTTATTGCAATTTTTGATTGCAGAGTATCTGCATAGTCCTTGATAGCTATAACTGCAGAATATACATCATTTGATTTCCGTGCTTTCAGTGTGCTTTTGATTGTGCATCTTACATCACCAAATTACTGTTCTCTGCCGTAATGGATCCCGTTCAAATGACAAAAGATAAGGTCTCCTTAGTAATGTGATGCACCTGCTGTTTGTATTAGACTACATTGTTTAGTTGTATTTAGTTGCAATCCACAGGTGTTTTTATTATTAGCAGAGTGTTTCTTTCAAAGCATTTTCAAAGGTTGGTTGACTTAATACAGTTCAAAATTTTTAATATGGAGTATTTTCTAATTTTCAAATATTTTTCTCTATTTAAAGATTTTGTTAAAAGGTTGAAAAACAATGGTAAAATTTCTGTGTAGTAATGTAGAGTACTGAACAAACAATTCTTCGTGGTCTAATTAAAATGTGCTAAATACATCATATGAGCTGTAAGATGCATGCTTTATGATACATATGTAGGAGAGCTTCTGAATTTTTTTGAAGTAATTATAATCACAAAGTTTAATAGAAGCACTTAAACCATTAAAATGTATGGTAATTTTTTTGCATTTTAATTGGTCATGCACAGCTGTAAAGATTCATACTAGTTCACAGTCTGATTTACCTCAGTTGTCTCAAAAGGAGTTATAACTCTTTCTCCATTTTCAGTAGATTTAAAAGTGCTATAAAGAAGGCACACATTCCTGAAAATGCACCTAATACTCTGTGCAATGCTAGCTAGTTTTCTAAGATATTTTTATATATTAAATTATGTCATAATTAAGTCATCTGCAAAACCGTAATGGTAAGATGACATAATTTCCCTCAGTAGGGTCTTCCTGGTAGCATGCAATCTATTGAAATTAGTATTTTCTAGCCAATTCAGAGATTAAAAGCATTTCATTTAAATACTTTTTCTGTCTAATTGACTTGGAGAAAAAAAGTCTTGCATTCCAGCCTGGTTATTCTGTTTTTCTTATAAGGTACTTGTAATCTATTATTAGAGACATTATAAAATACCTGGAATAATGCAGTAATGCAAACGTATTAACATTGATTATTTGTAGGCTGAAAAAAATTCTGGTCCGTTTTCAACTAGCTTAGAATATCCAAAAGAAGACTGAGAGGTGATTTGAGTACCAAATTTTCTTCAAAGAAATAAAAAAAGAGTAATTCGGACTAATACTGAAGTTCCAGACAGACACATTCACATGGGAAAAAGGTAGCAATTAAATTAACCACTGGAAAATCTAAGAACAAAGACGGTACATTTTTTTTTATATATCCTGAGATCAAGACATGATACCTAGAAAAATGATTTAACCTAATAAAAAAGTTTTAGACAAATATACGGAGCTCAGTATATGGATAACTGGATGAAATCCAGAAAGCAACGTTAGACAACAGTGGTTCTGCCTATCTTTAATTAAAATTAAAGATTAGAACAATTATTAGAACAATTCTTCCCCAATTAACTGTCTTTTATGTGTGAAATGTTCTAGCTTTACAGTGAAATAGATCCTGGGACTCCAACCCCTAATGTCCTGCTGAAAGCTGTTTTAACAACATCACAGGTACAAATTCCTAGATTTGCTGCCAGTTTCTGTGCTCAGAAATTGAGCAGAGGACAAAGATGTTTCAAATGACAAAAAAGAACAAAGAGAATATGTCAGTGTATATAAGCCACATATCTGTGCTTGCACAAAGTATTTGCTTTCCATATTTATGAAACCTTGATACAGTGATGCTTGTGAAGTATACCAGAAATCCCAAACAGACAGCACAGGGAATGGAATTAGAGACATGCAATAGCAGGCCATAAAATAAATCCTAGTGGGCCAAGCTAGCTGCTGAAAGGCAATTTGTAGGACAAAATCAGTTTTCCAAAATATAAATGGGAAATCAATTCTGCCAGTGGAAGAAGAGCTTTTCTTATTTTCTTATTATTTTTATTTTGTTTAGGATAGCTCTGGATGGTCTAAGCAACATTAGCCTTACAGGCTCCCTACAAGTACAAAGAGGAAAAAAAGACATTTTTTTTTCTTTTGTGTGTATATCACAGTGTGTCTCTACAGCTGCTGATTGTCAGTATGTCTTGTATGATCTGTTTAGAGTAACAGACTGTCAGCCTAAACACCATAACCTTTTTTTAATAAAAGTGACTGCAAAATTTTAAGGTCTCGCAGGAAATGGTGAAAACTATTTAAAGAGATACTTAAAATCTAACTCTCTCGAAAAGCTGAGTCATTTATCTCTGAGCCATGATCATGACAGTACTTACTACACAGTTAAACATAACTCACATTTGCCTTTTGAGTCAAAGATATATGGGTATTTATGGGAGTTTGGCTTTGTGGTGGAATAGGGGATTAGATCCCCTTGTGAGAAGTGTTAATTAATTTCAGATGACTGAATTTGTATGAACAACTTAAGTTTCAGTTCTGCTCCTGGTCCCACTAGAAATCAGAAACTGCAAAGGCACACAAAGCTGAAGGATAAGAAAAACAAACAGAACAAAACAATCCCAGGACATTTTTTGGAATAAATAAGGTTTGATTTCAGTCAGCACTAAGTAACTCTCTACTTCATGTTTCTTTTTTTTTAATTTTTTTTTTAATTTAATCTGAAAAAGTTATCATTATTATAATTATTTATACTAAAATCTGATAAAGTCAGGAACTAGATAGATTTTTTGTGAGAGACATCCTGAAAACACCTCCTACAGCTGGGTGTACTTATATTTTGAGAGATTTTTTCCATGAATCATTCCAAGATATTTTTGAATGTATTATATGTTTTTATTTTCTCAGTCTTCAGTTAACAGAATTTTGGTATAAAATGGAGATTGATTGGGAAAGAAAATAAATGCTTTGCAAACCAAACTAGTTATTAGCCAAAGAGCTTTGCTGTCATGCATGAGATGCCATTATGAGTTTCTGACCTAATCAGTTACATCAATAACTTTAACCAAAGTCTTTCATATTATAGGTAAGTACTACAACTATCAAAGCATTTGCTGTTGTAGACTGAAGGAGGAACCTCTTCACTAAAGGAGGAACCTCTTCACTAGCAAGAGGAGACATAAAGCAAGTAGAAAATACAGCTCTGCAACGTGCAAGAATGAGTGATAGTTGGATCAATTTCCCATACAGTTAATTCTTTTCAAAGAAAGAAAATTGTCAAAATGCTGGTCTAAAAATAAACGAGATTTCCAAATGAATGGCAACATGAAGGATTATGAAGAGAAGTAGAATAACTTGAAAGATACGTCAAAGGTGAACCACTGTTAAAAAAAAAAAAAAAAATGGAAATAAAGGTATAATAGTTACCATTTAGAATCACAGGAGAAAAAACAAATTTGAAGGGAATGTCTCATTAACTCTGTCTCAAATCTGAATGTGAAGGCAATACAGATGTTTCTTTCACAAATTAATGTCGTTTCTGCAATTATTTAATTATTATTCAAACAAAAGAGGTCACAAGAAGGTGAACAAAGAGAAAAAGTAGTAGTCCCTTACAGGAGTATGATATTCCAAGCAAAATAGCCTAAAGATTAGCAATAATCAGAAGGTATCACTGTACCTAAAGTGATACTGTTTAAAAAATCTGGCACAACTTGCTCAGTAAACTACACTGATATGAAAAATTTCATTGGAAGCAAAAATAAAATTTAAAAATATTTTAATCTCATCTAAGGGAATGATAGTTCCAGATTGGTAAGTCATGGACTGCTGATATGGACAGGAGGAAACCAGGACACCTTTGGTAATATCGATAATAACCTTCATAATGATAATAAGCATTTTTTGAAGGAACAAGAAAGCTATATCAATTCAGGATCCATTCCCTTCAAAAGCTTTATTCCCCTGGATTTCATATTCATGTTCTTTAACCAAGTTCATATGGTGATTTCTTGTCATATCAGGTTCAGTCTCCAAACCATTCTGATTTTTCTTCATTTTTGGTCATATTTATTCTCTTGAGTTCTCTATTTATTTGCAGTTGTAAATAGCTTGCTATGTACCCTGGTGACCATCTGCACCTTCAATCATTTCTTTTGGTTCCATGCCTGTGTAGGAATATTTTGGAAAATATACCTGTGATGTGTGAGCTGGTAACTCATTCATATGCTTAACTTGCAGCCCATTGTCATGATCATGCTTTTAAAGCTTCTGTATAAGTGGAACACTTCTGAAAACCAAGCTATAAAGCAATCCAATTTAAATCAACCTAGTCTAAAATAAGTACTTCGGAGCAAAGCTAAATTAAATGACTATCACAGAGAGGATGAAAAAAATCTTACAAATTCAAGCAGTGAAAAATAATTCCAAAAAGCTCAATCGCATGAATCCCATGAAAAACATTGAAATACATTACCTTTTTTTTTTTTTTTTTGGGAGGCTTCAGAAGTCATCTGAGTAATGAGATTTGACAACATTCTCTTGGGAGAAAACGATATGCTTGTTTTTTTCAAAATCAATCTTCAGTCTACCAGGAAAAGAAACATGTAAGCCTATTTTAGTTTGAGTAGATTTTTATTTTGCAGGTTATTTCTTGAGTCCCATTAATATTTTTACATGTTTGAAATAAGAGTCAACAATACATTTTTAGTATCCTTGCTGAGGAAAAATTCGGTATTCTCTCACTTTTGAGAATGGAATAGAATCTAAATTACAGGGTTTGAGTATGAACTTTGATTTTCTAATCTTCTGTATCTAAATATTTTGAGGTTCAGAGGCTTGAGTCAGAAAAGGTATCAGGTGTAAAATGAAGATTGCATATAGGTAGGGATAACAAAACCAAAGCCAGTGGGGAATGGGATAAAGAGATATTTCTTTATCTCTTAGCCTGAAATTTCTCAGAAAATATGGTTGCTGTAAAAGACCAAAAGAGTTCTGATTCTCATTTTTTTTTGCTTGAGAAATTCAAAATTGCCATTGCTATCAGTTAAATAGATATTAAAAACTGTTAGAGTGAATTTCATTGTGAACAGCTTGTATGTTCTTAAAACTGCAGCACCCTCCACATTATTATATGAAGTTTACCTGAAATTTACTGAATTACTGAATAAATTTCCCAGACAATCCATCACCTCCTAACTCAACCAATACTGTATCTTCTTTATAATCAGGGAAATGGGGGTTCTTTTAACAAAACATAGAAAGCTACATCTCAAGTACTCATCCAAAGTTGTTTATACTCTTAGCATAGTCTAGTTCACAACTCATCCTTTCCTAAAACAGGTATCTAAAAGATGGATGGATTGTATCTTGAAGAGCCACTTCTCATTGACTATAAAAGCATCCTATGGTGACTCATTCAGAGCAATGCTGTTGTGAAGGATGGACCTAAAATTATCATAATTTTAATAATCATTGATTCATAGAAATTTTGATTGGAAGCTTCCTATGGAGGTCACTTAAAAGGACTCAAGGCCTTTTGCCAAGATTAAATCAGATCAGCTATAGCTTTTTCTAGCAGGCCTTGAAAACCTCCAGAGGTAGAGGTCCCTCATCCCATCTGCATAGCTTGTTCTATTGCTGTACTGCATTAATCGTAAAAAAAAAAGTTTTTCGTATGTCCACTCTGGACCAACAAGTCACAGTGTGCCTATTGCTCCTTCTCTCCTTGTTGCATCACTGCCACTTTGCGTGAATTACTTATGTAGTATTTAGCTTTTATGATAAAACTGATTCTAATCTTTATGTATGCAGTTATTCTTCCAAAGATGTTTCCAATGCAAGCAGTACAAAGCTGTCTTACTGAATGTTGCCATGAAAGAGCTTTTTTTTTTTTTTTTTTTTTTTTTTTTTTGCATGGAGTTTGACAGGATCTTCATTCTGAAAATATTGCTTCTTTATGCTCACAAGCAGTCTACTTCTTGCCTTCTTCTTCCTCTACTGCAATTTTCCAGTAGTACAGAAGTTAAGAACAAATAGCAATAATGTACAGTAAATGTTTTAGCATGGAGGTGTATATCATATGCAAGTAACAAAGGTATCATTTTTTACTGGAATGAGAAGGTAAACATTTTGAAAGCCGTTGGATTGTTCTATCTTTAAGTCATAAATCTATGCATTAGTTTTTTTATTATGTGAGAGAAAGAAAAATTCCTGGCTCCAATGTTAGGTACTTTCTATCTTTCATTCATTCACAACCACGTATAGCATTAGCTTCTCAGCCAAATAGTGTTTGCTATAAATACGGAAAAAAAAATACTTAATTATAAGCAATTTCTAGTCAGGTCTGTATGATAGTTCCATTGGTCTCTTGTTCTTGTATAAATTACTGCTAGTGAATGTATGCTTCAGCTGTTTTTTTGTTTGTTTTGTTTTATTTTTGAATATAAAAGTATGGGACAGGAGAAAAACAAGCACATATATTTCACATATTGGGGAAAACAAATATAGATAGCATAGTCCTATCAGACTATAAGACTAGTGCTATAGACTAGACTATAGACTATAGTTGCCTATTTCAGTTGTTATACTATGGCCTGGTAACTTATGACCAAATAGAATTGGCCTGTGACACAATATTTAGAAAAACATTCCTTCCATTTTCTTTTTATTTCACTCAGCAGAAGTTATGAAATTAGTCATTCTTGCCGAAATATTTTGTTTCCTTCTTTTTTTTTTTCCAAAAATATAAACACCTATCTGATGATGTTCTTTCTGTGTGTGTAGGTATAAAGGTATGCTGGGTTATATTTTTCAAAACAATAATAAGGGATCTGTATTATAATGTTATTATCTTTTAAATTAATTTTACCCTATTATATGTATTTATTACTTTGATTATTTACTCATATTTATTAAATACTGGAGTAACTCTACATTATATATTATTTTATTGAAAATAAATGTTTTTAATGTTTTAATCTATTGTTTTAATTATTATATAACATGCATTTAAATTATTATATTAGTTATTCAAACCAGCAATAAAGCCAGAAAAGTACAGGCATAAATACTCTATTTGAAAGGAACAATGTTAACAGCAGTGGTGCAGATTGGATGATATTTTGGCTCTATCAATCCAGTGGACTCGCCAAAACACTGGAGCCAGAAGAGAGGAGGAAGCATGTGCCAAACTGGCACATACTACTTCTCCATTTGAGCAAATGAGAAGTAACAATCTGAACGTGGATCCAGGAATACCTTCCAGAATAGCTCTCTAGTTTCACCTCTGTTCCAGCTCCACAGCTGTGTCCTATCTCTTTTTCAAGTGGAATCATAGGTATTAGTGATATATTTTTCCCATAGCAAGAACTTTTGCTTCTGTCCGATAGGTAGGGAGCATAGATCGTACTTGCGTTCAGATTAATTATCTATGATAACATGAGTTTTTCTATATTATGGAACAACATGGCACATGGCACAAACTGTGTAAGGAAGAATTCAAAATTCACGTTCTTCCATTTTTGTGGTCACTTGTAGTGGCATCCTTTTCTCATCCATTTCCTTAGGTATCAGTTACCTCCCTCCTTAATTAGTGTGACAGTAGTATACTCAAACTATGTGTTTAAATTTGTTCTTGTCTGTTCTTAGGGTCTTTTCCCATTGCTAGCTAGACAGTTTCCAGATAGCTAAAGAATTAAAGAAATTTTATTTGCTTAAATTATCTGGTTGAGAAAGGCGTTGGGGGTCTAATCAGTCTGTTTTCCAAACTGCTGCTACAATTCATAAATTTTTCCTTTTAATGCTATCTTTATCATATTCAGCATCGAAAGTTGCAGTCCAGAGCATTAAGCTCTTACCATCCCATCTGGCTGGTCTTCCCCCTTTTCCTCTGGATAATCTAATAATATATACCGTAATAAAGAAATAACATATTAAAAAAGATCTATGATCAGTGATACTAATGATGCTAATGATACCATGATCAGAGAACTAATGGATCACATTTGGGATAAAAGAAACTTTATAGCAGGGTGTCATTGGACCATTAGAAAACATTTTATTGAAGGCAAGAAGAACAAGGTTTTCTCAAAGGAAGTAAGTCAGCTATGAGCTGCCTAGGGACTGGTTAGGACATCAGGCTAAGAGCCAATCAGCAGGAAAGCCACTTATGGAGAACTTAGTTTTAGGGGAGTAAGGAGAATGCCGGTAAATAACAGGAGGCATCTCACGAACATTTTTTTCAAAACATTTCTTCCGTGATAAAGAGATCTGAAACT
The DNA here is from genome assembly GCA_013398735.1 of Nothocercus julius. Lineage (NCBI taxonomy): Eukaryota > Metazoa > Chordata > Aves > Tinamiformes > Tinamidae > Nothocercus > Nothocercus julius. Next base: position 2,275,847 of record VZSV01000105.1, read on the forward strand.
TTTTCCGCATGAATTCTTAAAATATAAAGTTATAAAGTTATTCCTGAAAGTAACACAGACATTATGTCTCAGTGACAAACAACTGCCCAGGTAAGTTGCCCAGTTCTGTGGCACTTATTTATGTGAAATGAGCAGAAATATAAAGATTAAAGGCTCTAAACTCAGTACACCATGACTTAACTGTCTTCAGCCTATGCTGACAATGAACAAAAATAAATTCAATTCTTCTGTGGCAGGAGATCAGGCTAATGAATATTAGCTAAAGAGAAGATGAGAGCAAAACTAGTTAAAACTCCTTGTACATGCAAGTATATATGATCACAGATGCACAACAAATCCATGTTTCTCTTGACCTGCAGCTACCTGTTGACTTGACTCAGCTGGAGCTGAGTTTCAAATTAATGTATACTGTGCATTTTGAATAGAAACTACAAACTATAGGAATACTAAAAGAAAATCTTCGTATTTAAATACAAAGTCTCCTGGTGTTCCTTTACTTAGGGGGAAACATATCTATTTTAAAACTTGCATTAGTGATTCAGGTTTCAGAAGTCATTACCTGTAAGCGTGAAGAAATAAATGTGAAAGTATTCTTTCTAACTAGCTATTAGCCAAAAATTATAAATAAGTAACATCTGCCATAGATCTGATCCTTAGGAGTACATATTTTGAACAGGAAAAATACTTTTACATTCTTTGTTAATGCAACAGTATTTTGCAAGCATAAAACAATGAAATGACAAAATAATGCAGTTACTGTGCAATTGCCATAGATGCTTTATAAAGAATGCATGATATGTCAGTATACCTGTCGCCATTATATATTTTCCTTCAAATCTGCTTTTCAAAATGACTTAACAGAATATTATTGAACTAAAACAATCTAGGGAAAGTAATAGTGAAGTATTATGTTGCTGAAAAATTGCTTGGTAGTACCTAAAATATTGCATATGTTGGATATGCAATATTTGTGTATGGTGTGTTGAAAGTAAATCATGCTTGCCTTTATTGCCTCAGGAATCTGTCTTAAGAAATGAACCCTGTAAATGATTATTCGTGAAGAAGACAGTCTACTTAGTGCACTTTGAAAATGGCACATTTCAATGACAAGTTTATCTAAGAACTATAAACAAAAAGGCACATATTAAAATACAGAACTGGAATGTCTCCCCCCTAGCAATATAATAAAGGCCAATTCCATTCAGATTTCCATATCAAGCAGTACAGAGGACACCAGCAGAATACTGGCAGGTGCTTCTCTTTTCACCTGTGACTTTTGTGGATAGTGCCATACCCACAGAAAAATATACATTTTGGTCAGGTAGAGCTGGGGAACAAAGAAAGGAGAACTGCTATTTAACACATTATCTTTGAGTTACAGTAATGTAAGACAACAGCATTTCAATGGTGGAGAAAGGAAAGGCAAGAAATGGGAAGGATCTTTTTTTTATGACAAAGCTACTGCCTCTGGAAAGTTTGTATCATGAAATCTCTGTTTTAATATTTACTCATAGACCTACAAACAAATGTTCCTGCTTCAGAGAGTAAGGTGAATGGGTGTTAAACTACTGGAAAGAAATCAGATCATATGTACAGATAGCTAATAATTTTCCAGTACAGAACTGCTAATAATATTGATTTATTATTTTGCTTTTCTCTTCCTTTTGCCAGTGGCTATAATTAAATTCAAAACATAAAATTACTATCACGGTAAACTGTGAGATATATTTGTTTTTGCCAATTAAAAAGTTATTCTTTAAATAGTATAATTAACAAGTCTTTTATACTGGGTGATGTAATAATGTCCTTACTTTGGAACCTTGAGAGAAGTAGAAATATCTTCTCTTTACTGCATACTTGTAATGAAAACTCTTCTTAAATGTTAGAATTTATTGTAGACTGGTCTTTATTTGCATTTTCTATTGAGGCATTAGGAAGTTTTAATTCTGTAACTACTATACAGAGAAAACAAGGGTTAGAGGGTGTGGTAAAGACGATATTGTAATTTTTTTTCAGTAGCTCACTGGTAGTCACTACAGTCATTTTTAGGTTAGCAGGAACTATGCTGCCAAAATAAAAGAAGAAAACACAGTAAACAGGATAACATATAACATTTGTACAGCCCTCTTTGGCTGTTCAGAAAAGGATCAACGGACAAGTAAAAAGTTAGGAATTTCAAGCTAGCACATCAGATTTTATCTTCATTAAATAGATATGAAAGTTGCAATCATGTAGTGATTTTCTGACAACTTCTATGAGTGGAGCTCAAAATCTGACTGATGTCCTTATGGGGAAGTTGTTCTCAGTTGTTCTGTGTTTTCTCTATAATGCATCCTCTTGTTACAACTGAAAAAAAAAGAAAAAAAATCAGAATGTTTTCTTCCATTTTTCTAATGATAAAGAAAAAGATCCCTGCATCTTGTTAAACCTAATCACAGACACAGGTTGAAAAGTTACAATCTGCATACTAACTTTTAAAGCTTTAACTAGTGTTTATACTAGTGTACAGTTGAGTACTCCTAAACTCTTTTCAGCCCTCCAGATTGTAGATGCAGCTCCTACTACTGAAATTCTCACCATGCAATTGCTATTCAAGAACAGAAGTAAGCCAAAGTGTAGCCCATGGATGCCCAGGGAAGCCATAGCAGCTACTCACATTCCACCATGGCGGGTCAGGCTTTGGTGGATCAAGACAAAGAAGAAAGCAAAGGAAAGCTCTGGGGTTCAGTATTTTTTCTCAGCACTTGTGTCATCTCTAGAATTATTTGACAAAATAGTTTAGCCTTATTCTTAGTTATATTCCGTTTTGATATTGCAGCAACACAGCGTAATACGCAACCACATTAAAGTTCCTGTAATGTTTTGTTTGAAATTGAGATGCTAATGAGTAATCTTATTAACAAACAAAAAGAAAATCTGAACTACTGGAAATGTATTTGTGTGGTTGCAATATGCCATTTGATATGCTTGTAATAATATTTACAATAAATATATCAGTGAATCTAAATTAATCACCTCTTTAAAATCTTTAACAGTGCATTATTGTTCTCCCAGCTCCTAGACTGAGAAAAGCTGTAGATAGCTTTGGTAATGAAAGCCAACCTCTTCATCACTCTTCATTTTATTTTTTTCTTTAGCTATCTCCTGGGCATGTTAAAACTCCAGAAATAAGCTTTTGATGGACTTTTCATCCTTGAATTTATTTTTTGCTTTTGTAAAGTGCTTTTTGACCACATTTACAAAAGTCTGCAGCAATGAATTTCAAAGTTTAGGAGTACATTGGAGGAAAAATAACTGCCCATGTTTGTTTCACAGATTCTACTCAATAGTTTCCTTTACTAACCTTGCTTCTTTTATTATGTGAAAGACTGTCCAATCGTTTAATATTCCCATTCAATTCATAACCCTCGTTTGACCATGTCTGAAACAGTAAGTTATGTACACCATCCTATTTCACATATTTATTTTAAAATAAATTGATGATTTTTATTTAAAAATACAAATGTACAACTACTCAAAAAACATCAGGAGCCTTTTATTCACTATATTGCATTACATACTTCTCTTAGGCATGGCATGATGCCCATCCTTATTGACAGCAATATAACATTCCCTGTACATTCTCCCTCTTTGCATCTGTCATCACTACTGTGAAAAATGAATCCTTGATGAGGAGAGAAGAGGGAAAGGCTGAAAAATAAACAAGTCGCATTGCAGAAGCTTCTTGACAAACTCTCAGAGGGGTGCTGTGTCAAACTTCATGATAATATCTGTAAGAATAGCCGGTGTACTGGAAGACCAGGAGAGGTAATAAAAGGTCAAATTCATGAAAGTGATGGAGGATTATTTTTTTACTGTCTGCTTGCATCCTTCACTGGTGTGGTGGATCCATCTGCTACACCTTAATTTAGGTTTAAAGCTCTTAACTCTTCCAGGAACTATTCTGTTCCATATTGTTGATTGTTGTGATGTTCAGCACATTGAACCAAATGAGGACCTCTGGTGCTGATCATATATAAGGGAATAGATCTGTGCAAGACAAATTAATACTTTATCAAATAATGTTTCCAGATGTTATGTCAAAAAACATCTAAGCAAAGACAGAGGATTAAAAAAAAAAAAAAAATAAAAGCCTTTCTAGGCTTTACAATTTATTAAAAAATAAAATGTATTTATTTACAATTTATTAAAAATCTCATTAACAATTTATCTCCAACCATTTAGCAGCTGTCCAATCAATGCCCAGTTTCCTGGGTCTCTGTTCCCCAGTCCTATGATGAGAGTATTAAAATACTTAGCTTTCATTGCACAGTGTCTGAAACTTTAAAAAGTCCTTAATAATGTGATATTAATTCTCCCAAAGAACTGGAGGAATTCATCTTCATTTCATCATGAACTGTTTTTGTCATAAGAAGCAGAAAAGTTAGTTAAACAGAATAATTTGCTAGTTTTCTTTACATGAACACTTTTCCATTGCACGAATCTCCGTGCAGAGGAAAACATTTCAAACAAATGAAATAGCTTGCACAGAAGCTGCAGTATGACAGCATGTATAGATATCACTGACTGACATCACTGGTTGAGAAATTCATTTCTCTAGCAGATCTTTTTTGGTTGATCATGATTTGGCATAGATTTTGCATGACAAATATTCTGTTCTTCCTTATGGGTGGAGTTGAACAGGATCACTGCTTCTGCAAGCTAGAAGTGCATACAGGTGGTGATAAATCTAAATGTTTTCCTATGGGTATTCAGTTTTCCATATAATGAGACTATTGTTTAGGTATTTGTGAAAATGCCAGTTGAATTGGGAAGCCGTTAAACCACTTTCCCAAGAGCCCAGAGGGTCCATCTGTCTGCTCAGGAAAACATGTGGGTATGGTTAAAGCTGCCAATATAGTCCAGTTATCCATATGTCACCAGAGTGTTTATGGGGTCATTCTGCTGTGCTGGGAATTTACATACCTTGACACAAGTTTATAGTCATATCACTTGAATACTTGCTTTGGAGCTACTTTTCAAATAGGACTTGGGTCCAAGTAATTTAGAGCCTTTGTTTCCCCCGCTGATTTGTACTTTATTTGTTTGAGTCCAAATTAGATTAGCCATAGGAGTGTTTTTTTTGCTCATGGTTTGTATAAAGATACAAGAAAGAAGAAAAGGAAAAAAGAAAAGGAGAAAAAAAGGAGAGAAAAAAAAAAAGGTTTTTAAAAAAAAAAGATTTAAAAAAAGAAGAAGAAAAGTTTCCTGAATTTACACGTGTGGGTTGTTTATGCACTGATCACACAAAGAAGCACTGACCAAGATTTGTTTTCGTAGCAATTAACATTGAATGAATGGCAGGAGTACCAGTCTCATAGGAGAATCAAAACTGTGGGGAAGACAAAAAAGTAATCATTAAAAGTTTTTCAGAAATCCCAGGAATAAAATGGAATTGCAAGCTGCCAAAAAAGAGTATCTGCTTCTTTTCATCGGTGTTCATTCTTTCTAAAATAGGTTACCATTATGATTTCTTGCCTGTTTTCCCAGAAGAATCAAAGCGTAAAAAATACCACAATGATTACAGAGTTAACATAGTATAAAAAACATAGCAATTCCTTTCTCAAAGATGACATAATTATGCTACTTTAGATGAATTCAGAATTATTCCTGTAACAGGAGTGACAATATTGAAAATTTAAGTGAGAAGAGAATGAAGCCTAATATTTATTCCAGAGTAATCAAGTCTGTATGAAATAAGGGAAAAGAGAGCATTGAGGTTAGAAAAATTAAACAGAGGTTTGTTATCATTTGTTCACTATTACATAAGAAGGAAAAATAGAGAGAAGAGAAAAAACTGTTTTTATTGATCAAAGTACATGCTGGATTCCTCAGATACAACAGATTATCTTGAGAAGTGCTTGCATTTCTGGTCTCTGTGTTTCAGAGAGGGTATCATGGAGAAGATAAAAAAAATATATAAAAAGAAGAACAATTGCAGTGATCAAGAGGATGGAGTAGCTTCCTTACAAAGAGAGGCTAGAAAGGTCTCAGCTGGAAAGGAGAAGGCTGGGAGGGGATATGTACCAGGTTTATACAACTGTGAAAGTGATAGACCAAGTGAATACAGAAAGGTTACTCACCAAATCCCACAACACTTTGGAGCTTTCGGGGAAAGGAGATTAATCTAAAACCAGCTTCCTAGGCATATTCTAAAAATCACCAGTCAGCTTGTCAATCTCAGAGTGGGTATGTGGCATAAGGAGAACTCAGTCAAAAGGGGAATTCCAGCTCATCCCGGGTGTCCACCTTGGCTGTGGGGAGGCTCTTCCTTGGGTCGGGGCCTTGGCAAATGCTGGGATCAGAGGCACCCGGAAAGAAGAGGTGATCACAGAAGGTGTTGGCATTTTCTCAGTTCAGTTGATAGATTCTATAAGAGCAATGCCACTCTGCCACTTGACAGCAAACGTGTTTCTCTGTCTCTCTCTTCCTCTCCTGGTGTAGAAGTGCATACAGCATTCCTTCTCCTGAAAAATGTATGTGACTGACAAGATCTGGTGCTCCACCCCGTTCTCCCATTCACTGCAAAGGGACAATTTGCTTGAATGGGCAAGAGTGTCTTGAGTGTCTTTTCAACTTTTTCAGCTGCTATATTCATGCATCTTTCTGCCAAATGGCCCCTTGTATAGTTGTGGCAGAAAAAGCTCATGTGCACTTTCCCTGTGTTCCATTACTTTTCAGACAAGAGAAATACATACTTTTCCTCCTGTTAGATGAGCCTGATCTCCCCCAAAGCCACTAAAAATTTTATATCTTTCAACAGGCTCTTATTGAAGCGCCTGGGCCAGCCTCAGCCATTGAGAACGGAGAGCTACCATTGTGAACACCATGATAGGCTTATTCAGAGGTCAGTTCAGTGTTGAAGAAGTGGGTCAACAAGACATGACTGTCCCACAAGTAGATGTGACAAGTAGATTGGGAGCGGCTCAGCATGAGCTCTTCCACGCCAGACCCATGTGAAGGAAATGCTGTCCAAGGATGTAACATATAAGAAGTCTGGATGGAAGATGGGTAGTCTGCAGTCTCACTGAGCAGGTATGCCAGTAGGGGAGCTAGGAAAAATTCAAGGAGGGGTGAAGGGATTAGGGCTGAATGCCCATTGCCCAGCATATCTGACAGGCAAGGTTGGTGAGCGCCGCAGGGGAAGGGTCTGACAGCCCCAGGTAGCCTCTGCCCTGCAAACAGCCCCTTGGAGACACAAAGGGGAGGCCTGTGGGATACCATGGGGCTGATTTCATGTCTTAACTGGGAACAGTGAGAAAGAAGCAGCCTGGGATGAAGATGCATAAAAACAATCCCAAGCAAACCCCAAAACTGTTGGAGGAGGGACACTTGCCATGAGTCTCATACTCTTCCTGCTATAAACCTCAGGACACAGAAAACATTGTAATCGTGCCCCAGTCTTCTTGAGGAAGGCTAAAACTGTCATATATAGAACTCTAAAGGACACTGGAAGGGACACCATAACACCAGGGAAACAGGATAGATATTAGGCAGGATTTTTATGTAAAAATTTAACCTTCGTTATTATTATTGAATCTTTCCTGTAGTAAGTAATTTAACTACTAGAATACTAAAACATTATTTTGAGCAGTTGCAGCTCCTGTATCTACTGTGCTCAGTGAGCGCAGCATGAGACTCAGAGAAAGTGGTGATTCAGTCCTTCTCTTGCTGCAGGCCCCCTGTATTGTGGGAAGGTTGTAACATATGTAGACAGAGCATGGACTGGAAAGGCCAACTTTTGAACTAGTACAGTACTTACTTTTCTCTTCTTCATAATTTCTGTAAATTTCATCAGTGAAGCTCATAATGAGGGCCAAAACCCCTTACCAACTATGCTATGATGGCCTCAAAACACAAACTGTCATTAGCCATTGTTTAGCTGGCCCAGGAAATTCCTTGAACAAAGAAATGTATAAAAGCTGATTAATCTGAAAAAAAATGTCTTGAAAGCACAAAGTCTAAATTTCCTTTGAGCCAGTTGCTTTCAAAAGCATATGCAAATATTTCTCAGAATACAGAAATTACGGAAAACATTTAGCTGAAGCTTGGCAATTAAATGTACTTACTATAAATTTAAATATATAATATTCTAAAACTATCAACTGTCATATTTGTATAGTTTATGTTCGAAAATCAGACCTCTGGCTTGTCAGCCATTTCCATAAGCATTAATCTACAAGAGGTGACCTTCTTGATGTTGCAAGGTAGAATTTTTAAAGTTCATAAAGAGGACCTTGAATATTTTTTATATATTTTGTTGGTGTTTTAATTAATTAATAACTGTGCCCTTTATTTCTCCTCCTGGGGGAAATTGTTAGTAAAATAGCTATTGGGTGGGTACTGGGGTCTGTTACATCTGTTCCTTAATAAAATATTTGCTACATCTATTTCAGGAGAACTTTAAAAATGAATGAATATATAGACCATATACATAAATTACCTGCATACATAAAGCACACAAATATATATTTATATCCATATATCTCCATACATATGCATAAATATATAATATATGTAGAGAGAAACACAAAATATATTTTTCTTCTGGAAAGTTTATTTATAAAAAATATCATTTTAATATGTAATTACATTGTTGGGATTTTACTCCCAGTAATCATGTATAATCCGTGGTAAGCAGACCACTACTTTCTTTTCATTAAACCATGCATATTGTAGCAACAGGGCAAGAAGAGATGAAGCAAAGTCCTTGAACCACAGCATTATTGTTAATTACAAGCTAAATGAGAGTTTAGAATGTGGATACCAAGTAATATGCATACTAAAAATGTCATAGTGCTATTTACACCTATGAATTTCACCATTTCACCAGTCCTGGGTTCAATATCTTCGGCAAAAGGCTTTGTATGTGTGATTTTTAGCTCAAGGAAGAGCTAAATATTCTAGGAGCTGATGAAAGTGCTTGTGAGCTGGGACAGGTGATGGGCCTGAGCGGGAATCGTAGAATCATGGAATCGTAAAGGTTGGAAGGGACCTCTAGAGATCATCTAGTCCAACCCCTCTGCACACGCAGGGTCACCTAGAGCACAGGGCTGCGTCCAAGTGGGTTTTGAAGATCTTCAGAGAAGGAGACTCCACCTTTCTGGGCAACCTGTTCCAGTGCTCTGTCACCCTCACTGTCAAGAAATTTTTCCTTAAACCCCTGTGGAACTTTTGCTGCTTCAGTTTGTGGCCATTGTCTCTAGTTCTGTCGGTGGTCATCACTGAAAAGAGACCAGGCCCTCCTCCTCACTGCCTCCCTTGAGGTCCTTATAGACACTGACCAGATCCCCTCTCAGCCTTCTCTTCTTCAGGCTGAACAGGCCCAGCTCTCTCAGTCTTTCCTCACAGGGCAGATGTTCCAGGCCCCTGATCATCCTTGTAGCCCTGCGCTGGACTCTCTCCAGCAGCTCCACATCCCTCTTGTACTGGGGAGCCCAGAACTGGACACAGCACTCCAGGTGTGGCCTCCCCAGGGCTAAGTAGAGGGGCAGGATCACCTCCCTTGACCTGCTGCAGACGCTCCTCCTAATACACCCCAGGATCCCATTGGCCTTCATGGCCACGAGGGCACTGCTGCCTCATGGTCAACTTGTCATCCACCACGATGCCCAGGTCCCTCTCTGCAGTGCTGCTCTCCAGCAGGTCAGTCCCCAGACTGTACTGGTGTCTGCGGTTATTCCTCCCCAGGTGCAGGATCTTGCACTTGGCCTTGCTAAATTTCATGAGTTTATCCCTGTTATCCCTGAGTTAACCCTGTTATCCAGTCTGTCCAGGTCCCTCTGATGGCAGCGCAGCTCTCTGGGCTATCAGCTCCTCCTCCCAGTTTGGTATCATCAGCAAATTTGCTGAGGGAGCACTCCATCCCTTCATCCAGGTCATTGATGAATAAATTGAACAGGACTGGACCAAGGACTGACCCCTGGGGGACACTGCTAACCACAGGCCTCCAACTAGACTCTGCATGGCTGATCACCACCCTAACCATAAAGCACATAAAATAAATGGTGATAATTTATGATTAAAGACGAAGGAAATTCAGAGACTCACTGAAAAGGAATTAGCATTAAGCCACACAAATCTAGGGGATGGAAGAGTAATTTTACAGCTAGTAGGAGCAGACACTTTCTTAACTCTACCTCTCTCAGACAGCAAGTGTTCCATGGAAGTTACCAGTTATTTGTAGGTTTAGAATATAAATCTATCTACCTTTGAAAGCTGTATATCTGAAATTAACCTTAAAAAGCAATATTAAGTATTTCTCAGAAATTTATGTTTGCATAGAAATTGTATTTCAATAATATCAGAATGGGTTATTATTGATGTTTTACGGTTTCCATAGGTTATTTTTTAGGAATTTTATAGGAATTTTTACCAGTTGATTCCTCCATTATTTTTATTACCTATTATATAAATTCATGTATCTGTGTATTTGGTTATGGAAATGATGCTTCTAACCTTCAACGAGCAGGAGGGACAATGCCAAGGCTACTGCTGCTCCAGATGTTCTCCAGCCAGGCCTGCGAATTGGTGGTGGAGCAGGCAGATCTGTTGGCTGAACCTTTTCATTTCTGCTCCATTCCCCATCTATCTTCAAGCAGAGGAGACTCATTTGTGGACCACAGCTCTAAGACAGGAGCCGATAAGCTGTGCTGAAGGTGGGGCGTCTCTGTGAGAGAGGAGCTGATTGAAATTTCCGTAAAAACAGTGGACAAAAACCTTTCTTGATGTGCTGAACGTGGACTGCCCTGAAGTCAGAGTTCGACATCACCCTACTCTCCCCAAAAGTGCTGCCTGCTCTACCTTCACACAGAGGGGTCTAGGGCCTTTTGCTCACAGGGCATCTGTGGAGCATTGCTGTCTTCTTTACTTCGTATTTTCTCATTCTGCACCATCTCGTAAAAGCACCACCAGATAAAAATGATGCAAATATGGGTTAGGTCTTGAAGCAAGAAACAACTATGAAAATCTCTGTGTCAACAGCTCAGTCCTCTGGGCTATCTGGTCTCTTTTAACAATCTCCCTGCACCCACTGTAATGTCAAATCTTTTATCTCCTTACAATCTTCTGGTAGTTATTACCGAGTTCTCTTCTGCTTGTTGCCACCCACAGTTCTCTTACCCTTTAACTGGTTTCTTATGCATTTTTCACCTGTTAGTTACAGTAGGAACCATTTTGGCACATTTAACCTTTACAAATAAATCACATTTTCTCTTTCAAACTTCTGCACTGCAATTTTTAGGGTTATTGATGAATGGTGTGGAATTTCTCCTTAATAAATCAACATTTATTTACAAGTTGAAGCTTCTTTACCATGAACGGTCACACCACGGCATTTAAACCACAAATCTCCTTCACTTCCTACCCTTTTTTTTTCTCCCCTAATCATAACATTTGCCAAAGAAAACCCCTGATTTTAAAGCAGCATAATAAGCAATATGCAAGCGAAATATATCTGTAGAGTTTGTAGACAGTGTTGTTAGCTTTTAAGTGGAACTTTGTCAATAACATATGGTTCACCAAAATCTTTTTATAAAAGCCTCTATTGATACCAGAATTTAATGTCACTGTCTGTATCAAACAGTAACATTAATATCTAACAAAGAATGTCTTTAAAGAGGGAAAATAAACCCAGCCCTTTATCGTAGACCTACTTTAGCCATTTTCCTAACAGCAGTTTTAATAGCTGATTATATCTTCATGCCTGAGAAAAAGCAGCTTTATGAAATCCTAAGATTAGAACTCTTTCACATTTATTATGTATTTAAGGGAAAAAAAAAAAATCTCGAGTTCATAAAGTGTGTGAACTCAGTCAGACAGCGTGTTCAAAATTGTATTAGGTACTTAGAGACAGCTGAAATGTGGGGACATTTTATTAAAGACCTGAACCTTCCAGGACTGAGCACATGCCAAGCTATCTGCAGTCTCATTTGGAGTTAAAGGAATTGGAGATAGCACAGCACTTCGAAGCAAGTCAAGCTCTCAGCCTCCATGAGTAAACAAATCGGTGGCCCAGCTTTGCTTTCATTTAACCCAATGGCAGGAGTCAGGACCTTCTTTTAGGAAAAAGATATTAGAAAATGTCTTTATTTTAAGACAGTACACTTGCATAAACAGGACACATCTGATTGAATTAAGGTGGTTCTAAGCAGTGGAGAAGGCCTCTCTTTTTCTTTTCTGTCTCATCTACGTAAATTAATAGTGTTTTTAATTGTTTGCACATTTTTCATTACTTTAACTTGCCCCCCCATACACAAACCTTTTTTTTTTTTTTTTTTTTTTTTCTTTTCAGGACTTCAAGATAATACTGCAATATCCAATAAATCTTTGTTTTTCTTCCACAGTGTTTGTTATTACTGATTGTTTTCATTGATCTCTTTATTTAGTTGTGATTATTAAGCTTCTAGTTTTAAAAGATTGTAGTATGAGTACGGAGAGTAAATAGTATCAGATTAATTTCAGTAGCTTTTCAATGACTATCTTATTAATAACTTTGTTAATTTCAAATGTTAGAATGATACCCACTATTCCATTCTACCCACTAGTTTAAAATGACTCTGTTAGGGGTGATGCTGCAACACATCTGGAAAGGTTCTAAGCTGTGTTCTACTGTGTTTTATACTCAAAATATTGAAATATACTCAAAATAATCACTCAAAGCATATATTTTTAAATGAATGTTTAGTTAAAAAATCCATTCCAGCAGCATAATAAAATAGATAAAAATACATGGAGTTAGATTAGACAAATAATACCTGACATGCTACCATTAAGAAAAAGTTCATCCTATGTGACTATAGAGAAGCAGAATCCATAGATCATCGTAACATATAGTGTGACTCTTTTACTTTTTTCGTAAGAAATAGTAAACAGGGACTGAAAAGTAATTCTATTATCTTGGTTCAGAACAATGAAACCTTTCACATGAAATTACTTTTTTACATTTTTTTTTAATCACAAAAATATCTTCTTTTCTTAGGTTGCTGTCTGTTTGTCTTACAGTAGAACAAAAAAACTCCTTTGTGTGTGTGTGTGTACTGGCACGAGTAACTATATTACTTTTTCTCTTAGAATTCAGCAAGATTTGATATGAAATGGTCTTTACATGCTGTACATTTCCCTGTCTCCTTTTGAAGAAGCCAAATATAATTTTGAAGTTCAGAAGTCTGATATTTATTAAGATATTTTTGAAATAGAGAGATACAATTGCAGTTTATGAAAAGATCTCTAGAATCGAAACTCTGATATTTTTGGAATACATTTAATGTCTCCAAATTTTACTGTGTGTTACTGATTTTGACAGAGCATTGGAACAGGCTGCCCAGAGAGTTTGTGGAGTCTCCTTCTCTGGAAATACTTAAAACCCGCCTAGATGCCACACTGTGCCACCTGCTCTAGGTGTCCTTGCTTAAGCAGGTGGGTTGAACTAGATGATCTCTAAGGGTTCCTTCCAACTTTAACCATTCTGTGATTCTGTGATTTTACTGGGACTCAGATGTCTACAACATAGACTCTTCACAGAGGACAGTCTTGTAGCACAGTTACAGATATGAAACAGACTTATGAGTCTTTTTTATTGCATGGATATCACGCATGATATTTTTGATTAGATAAAATATTCGAATTCTGCCATAGACTTGGCTTTGACTAATGACAGGGTGCAAATATAAATTGCAATGATAATATAACCCTAATAATAACAGAAATGTAATGTAAGACAGACATCTAAGAGAATTTTTACTCAAGTCTTTCCCTGATGTGATAGTTTTTTGGATTCTTGGCCCCACTGAGATAGAAAAGTATTTTCTTTTTAACAGGATCATTGATTTTCCTACTCTAAAATTTCTACTGCAATTATAGTTATATGCACTTGATATCCTCTCTGCTATGCCAAGCTCAGCTCTGCTATGCCTGTTTTTACGTTTTTTAATCTTATTCCATCTGCAGTCCAGTTTTATTCCTTTTTTTTTCTTATCTTGTACCATACTATCTGTCTTGCTATATTATCTATGCTTTTCATTTTTTTTTCAAATTGACTGAAATCGTGTTGACATTTGTAGACATTGAATTGTGTTTTACATGTTTGCATTCAACAAAGAGGAGCAAAGGCTTTTAGCTTTGAGTAGATACATTGCAAACTACTTAAAATAATTTGGATGTCAGTAAAAGGTTTATTGCCTAATGAGCATGCAATATGAATATGGGCTTCCATTTAGCTATCAGTTTCAAACTACCAAGTGACTGACCTTACTTATTGCAAATGGATATGCAGCCTACTACTTAAAGATGAAATTCAGTATCTAACACTGCATTGTACCTTGCTGAATTTAGGCAGCCTTCTAGACTTCTGCTTTGTACATTTTCATAACATTTTCTTTCAAATTACTTTGAAAAAGAGTTGATGTTTTTGCTGTTTCTGTGTTTTTCTGAAGATACTTTTTGCCTTAGCAAAACTTTTATGCTATGCTATGAAATATACTCTTTATGCTATACTAGAAATTTATGAAGGGTTTAAACACAGTTCTACAGAAATCAGTGACAAAGCTTCCAGTGCTGATATGAAGAAAACTCATAGATTTTGAATATAAAGCCAGTAAGAGAAAAGCTAAAAAAGAAGAAAAAAAAAAAAAAAATGAAGATGGAAACTAATTCGCCAGAAGGAAAAGATGGTTTTTCTTTTTTTCGGAGAAAGAAGAATCAGGCAAACTTGCTATTGAATGCTGAAGAGAATGATATAACAAATGATATAAGAAATAAGAATGATATAAAAATGATATAAGAAATTTTAACAGATCTACAAAATGTCACTATGCCACAATGACTGCAAAGCAGCAACCAAAGATTTTTTTGTCTAATCCTAATAACATGCAAGACTAATAATATAGACAGAAATAATATGCAAGACTAATAATATAGACAGAAATAATATGCAACAGTTTTTAAAGTGACAAATAACTGAAGATATTATAGATAAACTAACCACTTGATAAAGCTCTGGCAAAGGTACATTTTCAACTCTGTAAAATTTGACTTTGTCAAGGAGAAGATATTTCAAAGTGGAACAGATATGAGAAACAAGAAAGAAGAGCTTTTTTATTATTTGAAAAATGTAGCTTTTTTATTTAGCAATATGAAAGAGAGGTATTTGTTGTCTCTTGCATATCGAGAAATGAGAAGATGAGGGGATAGAAACTTTTTTAATTCAAAAGGAGATTATGGGAACAAGAAAATAGAGGAAGAACTGTAAATGAATGAATTAAATTAAGCTAGAGATGGGTACAGCTTTGTAACCATGAGACAAAGAGAATTTAGGAGAATTGTTCATTAAGAACAATTTAAAGGTGGGACTTGATTTGTTTCTATAAAAAAGGACTATCTTATATAAGTATGTGCAATATCCATGGTGAGACAGGAAGTCTCTCTAAGCCCTACCTTTTCATATCACCTGAGGGAACTGCAGGTTCTGCTGTAGAAAGTTAATAATGCAATGGTGAGAAAAGATGAAATATGTATTTCTGCGATACTTTTAATTTGATAAACAACGTACATGAAGTTTTCACAGAATCACAGAATCATAGAATGGTTAAGGTTGGAAGGGACCTCTAGAGATCATCTAGTCCAACCCCCCTGCTCAAGCAGAGACACCTAGCACGTGGCACAGAGTGGGATCCAAGCAGGTTTGGGAGATCTCCAGTGAAGGAGACTCCACAAACTCTCTGGGCGGGCTGTTCCAGGGCTCTGTCACCCTCACAGGAAAGAAGTTCTTCCTCATATGGAAATTAAACTTCCTATGTTTCCTAAGTTTTGCACTTGACTCTCAGGTCATGGGTTAAGTAAAGGACCTGGAAGCAGTTAAAGAAGAAATATGTATGTTACAGCCTTAATGGAGAAAAGTTCCAAATGATTTATTGATTACTGTAGTAATTTAGAAGCATAAGGAGCAATGACTGGATGTTAACTTTTTCATTTATTCTAGCAGTGTACAGTCCACTACGAAAAGCAATTTCCATCATTTCCAGGGAAGAATTCCTTGGAGATATAAGTGAAATGGATACACAACAAAACTCTTTTTGTGTGACCCTCTGTGGTACAGCTGTGTTTGTCCCCATGTTTCACCAGATAAGGATTGTGAAACTGGCTGTGGAGTGTGAATTCCATTTGTTCCCTCAGATGTTTCCCACCTAATGAAAAAATTTATTTTTTTAAAAAAGAAATTATATTTGCTCTACTCAGTAGAACTGTTGGAGTTTCATAAATAATTTTCTTTCGTGACTTAGTAGAAGTATACTGTAAAATGGATTTTTAAAAGAAATATTGAATTCTACTGCCATTTAAAGTTGAATAATTGACAGGGGACCTGATGCCATTGAAATTAGTGGTGAACATTAATTTTCTTCTTAAAAGCCACTTCTTACCTGCTTTATAATTTTAGCTATCAAAACAATCACTTTTATGTTTAACATGAAAGCAAAGCATCATTCTGTTTAATCATTATGAAGAGGCTTTTCTTTCTAATCTTTATGCTTCAAATTACTGAATGTAAGTATTGACCTCTTCTTTCAGTTAGAAATTTGAAAATGTTAGGGGATTTATATATTAATCTTCAGACTTAAATTGTATCCAGCAGTCCAAGGTCATACCAGCACCAACGATTTACCGTGTTTTTAGATTAAAGATCAGAAGACTTTAGATTGCACAAGATATGCATATGCATAGGAACAAAGTAGTTTGTATTCCCGTAAGAAATGAATGCTAGAAGACAGGGTTATGGACAAAAACCTCCAGGTTTTTCAGCTCTCTTATTCCATGAATCTCTTCCTTTTTCTTAATGTTGCCATCACAAAGTACAAATTTTTTAAATTTTGTTCTGCATACCAAAAATGCAAAAAAAAAAGCACATAAATTATATGTTGGCATCATACTTTGAGAAGGGCGCCAAGTCACAAGTGTCCCTAGATAGACAGTTGAATTATCTCTACTCTCACATTTAAAATTAGGCATATTGAAGAATGACTAAAGCACTTGAGAACTTCTTTCTAGAACATTTTAATTTTTAAACTACATGTGAAAGTCATAAACAAAGTAGAATCGACTTGTAATTCCACATTATTTTTATTAACTTGCCTGATCTCTACCTCATTGATATCAAAAGTAAACTACCCAATGACTCTGGAAATAATGTATTTTTTTTTTTTTTTTTTTTTCTCCTAAGGACTATGAACTGAACACATCTAGAATGGAAAAGAAGAGAATGTTTTGAATTTCAATATTAATGAATTTTATAGAAAAGATTGATATTCTAAGCATGGAAGTTGATATTCTAAGTTAGGAAGTTGAACTGAGAATCGAATAAACTTTTTTTGCTTTCCTTATGCCTGTATGGTTGCCCAGTTGCACATTCTGAGTGAGCAAAATCTACTAATCTCATTTAGTTCTGCAAAGATTTTCATTAAGGAATCTATTTTCTTTAAGTCTGTAACAAGCACCACCAGAGTTTATGTTTGTTGTATATATGCGCATTGAAGATAGCAAAATACTTAAAATTTGCCTATTTTTAATCTGTTTGGGTATTCATGAAGAAGCATGGAAAATCATGGCAGGATCACTAATGAAATCACAGAAAGTAACATGAATATGTAAGAATTTATATAATTAGAGAAGACAACCGTATGTTGAACTGTATGCAGCTTCTTGAGAATCTGTTAAACTGAATACGTGTCAGTAGCTTTCTGTGCATTTTACCTTTTAATACCACTTCCAAATTTAGCTAGCTATTCTGAATTCCTCATTAAACATGCTTAGGAACCACGTAATGAAACTTTCTCATTTTTGAAGGAGAGAGCAGTGGTTAGCACTTTTTCTGATGGCCTGAAGTTTTAATTTTACATACTTTAAAAGTGTAAGAAGCTATAATTCATACAACACTTTATTCAGATGCCGTGGTGTTTTGGTCTTTTTTTTTTTTTTTCCTAATATGAGTGATAAGTTGCCAAATCTATTGTGATACCATGCATTGTAGACTTGAGAACTATTCCTTTTGCCTGAAAATAGTTATTGATTGAATATAAAGCACTTAAAGCACATTTTACATTTATAAATCCTTTTTGGCACTGGGCAACTATCCTCATAGAGCTGAACTTGAAAAAATGAACTCAAACAACCCTACTGAAATATTAATCATTAAATGAACCCATGGGATAAATTTTTCTTTGTTATAGCTGACTCATGTCCTACCCCTTGCTCCCTATGGTAGGACTCAGAATTAGGTTTCTGAAAAAAAAAAAAAAAAGTTGAAGAAAGAAATACCAGGTTTGGATGAAAACAATTTTTACTTTTTTTCTTTTCAAAATAAAAAAACAAACAAACAGCAAAACTATTATCAAATATGTTTTAATCTCTGCCATACTGAAAGTTCGTATTTCAAAAATCATTTCAAAAATTATTTCAAAAGCCATATATTTATTCTAAATTTTCTTTCCAGAAAAGTCTAGACTTTTTGGTAAAATTAATAGCTAAAAAGCACGGACATCCAAGCATTTTTATTGAAAGTTTTAGTATGGCATTAGTCATTAGAATAACAATTTCTAAACACCTCATTTGTGTGAAACATTAACTTCAATCCCATCATATTGTCCTTACCAAAGCAAGAATTTTCATTTGATACTGCTTTTTTTTTTTTTTTTTTCTTTCAGTAAATATATTTTATTATTTCTATTCCCTTGGAAAGGAAAGAGGGTGCTGTTCTCGGTTTTGTATTTAATGTGAAGACTTGCATGAGTTTAAAGTTAAGATAGATCTTTAAATATAACGAATGTAGTTGACACTTCTGTACCCTTACTATAGTTTCCGTCATAAGGGATATAGGCTTGTACGCTAGTCTTGAGCTGATTTCCTAGCACATCCCCAGGTACAGGCTGAGGACCTCAGGAAATACCCTGGAATAAAATGAAGCTACACGGTGTCACTTCAGATGTTGTGGATGACTCCCTTCAGAGGGCTTCTGCTTTTTCTTTGCACTGAGTATTGGGACCCTGAGGACATTAACTGCAGTAAGCTGAAGACAACCATTGTTACGTTAGTATCCCTTTTCTTTTTTTTTTTTTATCTTTTCTTTTGTTTTCTCTCTATCACTGCTTGCCAACTCACAGAAATAGCCTCAAGTCTATGAAGATGTTCTGTAGAAGTCTGCTTTTCAGATCAAAAATTTCAGAAGGTCAGACTCAGGATTAAAATAATTATTTCCTGTTTTTTATTTTTTTGACTGAAACTTGGAATTCATTTGCTTGGAAATTTAATTTCTAATTTTGCAAATATGTGAAACCCAAAAGCTATAATCCCCAAATCATTTTTGAAAGTCAGGCAAGTAGAAGGCAATTTGTTATTTGAAAATCATATCCTTATTCTTGATGTTTTTCTTGCCCTTTCTTCTTCCAAATCCCCCAATAAGTGTGGTGCGTAGTTTATTTGAGATTTATTTTTAAATGATACCAGTTACACAGTGCCTAAAAGACTTTAACACTGAAGCTGCTGATATACTGGTTAGGAGCTTAGTTGTTTTTTTGACACATAGCAGAAGGCCATCTCTATATAGCAGAGCTTATGGTATTCAATCTTTTTTTCTTCCTGAATGGTTGTGGGGCGGGAAGGGCTGATGCTACTTTATTTATTTCTTAGAAGAAGGAGTACCAGAAGTGAATTAATGAGTGTGAATGTTCATTTATACATACAAATCATCCTAATATATTGAGTTTTTAGGAACCTGCACCCATGATAGAGCACACAAGGAGGAATTATTTAATATTAATTCATATCAGGTCCTAGAAGCAGCACTGAAGAATATTGAGCTGTGATCACTGCTCTGTTTGCTATGTGCTGAACGTTTACTGTATAGAAAATCTGTCTTCACTGACTTAACTGCTGGAAGGGCAGACACCTGAAGATCTAATCATGTCACCAACCTATTTCCTCTCTAAAGTTTTCAGCTTTTTCATCCACTCTAATGTCTTTTAGTCCTTTAAGATAGGGAACAGGCTTCTCCTCACTCCTCCTTCAGCACCTTTTCAAGTCCATTCAATAAGTGTTTTATAAGAATTTATCTAATCTACGGACTTACTAAAAGCCTTATCATTCTACATCTGTTACTGCTGTTGAATCCTCTATCCTTCTGTTAGCTAGAGTGAACCACATGCTTTCCTATTTGAAATGTTTGTTCTATCCTGAGATTCCCAGATGGATTTTAACGGTTGACCCTTTGGACATTTTTGCAACTGTGGAAGCATATTAATTTTGTATCTGTAGGAGGTCTGCAGCATATAGCCTCTTGTGACAATACCAAAAAAAAAAAAGTTTAGTAAGTTTTAATTAATGTTTCTTTAACTAGGTCATCAGAGTATGAAATCTAACTTCGATAGTAATTAATTGGCACTTAAGCAAATATTCCAGAGCTCCCTTGTTAGTCTAATAAAGGCATCAGATTTGTCGGTAATTATCAGAGCAAGACTTATTATATTCTATAAATCTAGAAAACATAGAGCACTGCATATATTTCACTACAGTTTTAATTCAAGCAATGTGGCATTCAAGCAATGTGGTAGAAGAATTTCAGAGGGATGGAAAGCTTCATTGTTTTGATTCTAAATTATCATTGATAGCTCACATTTTACAACTACATTCTACTTCAGCATTCTACAAGTCTCTATTAAAGGCCTAAGCATCATGAATTATTTAAAAAGTATAACTCAAGTGGCTAGTATTATAAAAACAATTTTAATATATTTTAACTAATTCTTAGGAGGCACCAGGGAAATAGCTACCCTAGTTATTATTCAGAAGTCATTACATTATGTAAAAATATACAGTTATTTTTATTCATATGACAAGTTTTAGAGTTTTTGTTTGTTTTTGCAGCTTTTTTTCTTGCCACTAAAATCATGAACAGAAAATATAATCAAATTACTGGTAATTAACTTACCAGCTGCAAAGGTGCTGAACAATTTTTTTTTTTTTTTTTTTTTTTTTTGGCTGTATGAGCAAGGGAAGAGGGCAGGGCTCTGCTGACAGAGAGTCTGTGGTGATGGCTGGGCTTGCTGTGTCCTGGGCTGGGCTGGGCTGGGCTGACCCGGTGGATGGTGGAACTCATTGGTGGAGCACTCATTGCCCAACCAGTCTGAGCTGCAGCTTGGGGACTGCACCTGGGGAAGGGTCTGACAACCCCAGGCAGTTCCAGCCTTACGGATAGCCTCTGGGATGGGGGATGTGGGGTAGTTTCATCTGTTAGTTGGCAGCAGGTGTGAGCAGGGGACAGGTGAGGATAAAAAAGGTATGTAAAAATGACTAAAGACTGAGAAGAAACAAACCCTACCATAAATATTACTGTTCCTCCTGACCAAGATGCAAGGTTTATTGAGAAGTTCTATTGAAAACTTTGGCAAATGCCATTTAAGGAAGTATTTGAATTAAGAAAATAGATTTGTAAGGCAATAGGTAAAACTCTAGGTTATGAGATGATATCATTAAGAGAAAGTACAAATCCCAGAAAGCTTGGATTAGGGCTACCAAGCACTTAGCTTAAAATGGTAAATGGAGTCCTGTAGATTTCAGTGAAAGTTCTTATTAGACACATTATTTCTTGTCATAAGTAAAATTCATCTGCTGCTGAAAAATGCTTGATTAGAAATACTACTCTTTCATTTAAATCAAGTTTATTATTACCCAATTGTTGAAAAAATTAGAGACAATTTGAAGGGGGAAGAGACGGGGGTGAGAAGGTGTATTCAAAATAGGAACAGTTAAGTAAGTGCTGTCTTTCAGTGCTGCTTTTTTTTTTGCTGTCCTGATCACTTTGCTAACTGAGCATTTCACAGAATAAAATATGCCAGTATCTCTGGTAGTTAGCCAAAGGTTTTATTCTTCATAAATTTCCTATGACTCAGGGGCATCCAATGAGACTTATGGCATGAGGGAGTATGGATGACTGTTTTTTCCAGCTGTATGACCACATGGTTTATTAATACTAATTTGAAGTCTCTCAAATTCATCCTGCTGATGCAAATCCAGAGGGATACAATGCCTTTCTTGTCACCAATACAATTTTCAGTACTTAATAATATCAGAACTGAGGTCAATGTCATGTATGCTTCCTGCTAGTTGTAATTGCAGTGAAGAAGCTGACTTGGTTTTCTAAGAATTTAACTGCTTTTTGAAAACCATTTTTTATTAAAAAGAAGTTTACATTTTAAAACTGTAGTTCATTTTCTGTATAAATTCACATTATACTGAAATAATAGAATCCAATCACATACTGTGAAGCTTGAAATTTAGAAGCATAGTACTTTAAAAAGTTGTTTATCCTGTAGGTTTGCCTTCTTTAGTGATCTGTGCTGATTCTTTGGTAAAAGCTGTAGGTATCAACTGGGAGAATATCTGACTTACTTTTCTTTCTTTTTTTTTTTTTTTTTTTTTGGATTAGAGAACAGTTGGGTGGAGGTAATATTTTTGATATTATGGTTGTCCTCAGTTCTTTGCTAATAAAAACTGCCTTTCAGTTGTTATGAGACTTGCACATGACTGAAAGTTTATATTCATTCATTTCAAGTTCAGATCACTTTTATGTTGTTGTTCTGCCATAAAATTAGGATTTAGGGCCAGAAAAATGATGACTGTAGATAACAGTTTTTTTCAGTAATTAAAATTGGAAGGCATATAGGGTCAGTTGCATCTAAAAGACAGATTACCTCTTAAGGAGTGTCATCTTTTAGTTCTTGTCTGTAAGTCAAGAATATTTTGGAGTTTCCTTAAGTCATACTCTAGTATGCTTAAGACTTACGCAGGCTGAGTTGTTTATTAAAATTTCAATTAATTTCACAGTGAAGCTAGAACAGCACATGCTGAACCAAAAAAAAAGGGTGCATGCTAGATTTTACTTGCTTGAAAAATATGTACAACTGAGATTTACATTTTAAAATAAGGTCATGGTTGGCCATACATTTCCATGAAATTTAACATCAAACCTTTCCATATGTAACTGATCTCATCCACAAGAATATAAGAACTTGACTTTCCTTTATTTTTTTTTTATTTTTTCTTGCAAAGAAAACTATCCCCGAGCTTTGAAGTATAAAAAAAAAATCCCATTGAGCATGGAGAGATGAAAGTATCTATGAGCAAGTACCAAGAATTTGTAAATCTGACATTTAGAATAAAAATACTATTCACTGTCGTGGCATAACTCCATCAGTGTGCAAGACTTTCCTGTGGGGGTAAAGGAGGGTGGGCAGAGAGAACTTTGAGAGGTTTAAGAAATCTACTGTTCTTAAATACAAGAATAAAACATCCTTAAGAATGAAAAAAAAAAAAAAAAAAAAAAGTGTTAAGCCGTTTGATGACAGAGCCTTCTGTTACTGCTACTACTTAAAACAGTCAGTCAAGGCACCTACATAAAGAACAAATTCAGTTGTTACTGAGGAGACTCAGTGTCTCAATTCCATATGCTACTCTTTTTATAGCCTGATTTCCTATAGTTTGAATTCACATTCAAAGTTTCTTCTCAATAGAAAGTTTATTTGAACAACATAAGTTGCCATTTTATTTTTCCTCCTTATTTGTTTCTCTATATAGGGCCGAACTGAAGGCTTGTTTGAAAACAATGAAGGAAATTTCTGTTGATCCTAACAGTCTGTCTCTGTTTTCTAGGGTCTCTATGCCCTTGGTTCAAATTTATTTTTTCAATGATCATAGCATGTATGGAATATTTTACATATGAATAGAAATGACCAGAAAACACATTTTCAGTCTTGTCAGCTCAGTGTCCTTTTTCTTTTTGAAACCCTTAGGTCAACAGATCTCTTTAGCTGTAAAGATACTTGTAGGTTGTATTGCAGGGAGAGTTAATATTTACATAAGATCGAAAGTCTTTTTCGGGAGTGATATGAAGACTCATCTTACAGAATTTCTTTCTAGAAAATACATTTGTACAGACAATAACTCACTTTGAATATGCTGAAGTTTATTTCTTCTGACAGCATTACTTTATGCTGTTAGGTATAGACATTCCTAAGGTAATAATGTACTTTGACAACATCAGTATTTTTACCATAGTCCTGAAGACACTGACTAGCTAGACACTACCTTAACTTATTACTAAAGATTTTCACTATATGTGCACTACATGGACCTTGAGTGTTATGAGAAATAACATTTTAACATTAAAGGCAAACAAATCACACCACATAAAATTACTTAAAGTAGAAAGAATACTTATTGCTTAAGGTCATAACATTGCATTAATACTTTCTTAATTTTCAGTGGAGCAACATGTAGGGTTCAAGCTCAAATTTGTGATTTAAAATTCATTACTTTGTTATTAGTAAAATCTGTGTTTTCTTATTAATATTTAGTGCCTTGTTATTTTCACTAATAGTTATTGTAAAACATTTGGATTATTCCCAAGTGTACCCATATGTGTTTAAATGTGTCTATATTAAAGACTGCATTTACTATAGAAAGACTGCATTTACTATAGAAATTCATGAATTATATTTGCTCGGGTAGCTGGAAGCAATACTGCTCTGGCAGCCTGCGCGATTTCATATATGTAGTTGTCTAATAGGTCAAATCAGCCTGCACTAAGGTGCACTGGCTATCCTGCTTTACATATAACATGTACATAGTGTACAGTTGGGTTAATAACACCTAGTTTGGGATATATGTATGCTAAGAAATTAATATTTTAAAGACAATCAGTGAAATAGATTGGTTAATGAAATAGACCAAAACAAGGAAGGATAAGATGGGAATAGGATTCTGTCTAGTGGGGATGTCCTTCAACCACCTGAAAAAGACTAGAACAAGACTGAGGATGTATGCTCCTGCTTAAGAAAATATTTTGAATTGTATGTAGTTTGCATTGTCCCCTGGGGATAATGGTGCATTTCACACTGTGCAGTTTATTTATAATTAAATAAAAGGAATGAGAGAGTAATACAAGAATTATTGTAATTTATTTCTTTCTTACTAATGTGTTGAATTTCATAGAAACATGATGTGAAAGGATAAATTTTCCACTGATCTTTTTTTAAAAAAGGGAATAACATAACATTTTCTATTCTTTCATTCTTTTATATTCTATTATTCTGTCATTGTAATATTAGTTATATTATTTTTTCTTAAATGATCAGAAAAACTAAAATGCATAATAAACTTTCTTGTCTTTCGCTGTGTACACTATGCTAAACAGATATTGAAAATATGTTTTTCCATTTTATTCTTCAGAATTGAAATGAGGTGAGGTGCGAGGGCTGTTAGAAAGGCTAAATATAAAAGGCATCATTAATGCCTTATCTTTGTGTGAATTCAGACCCTTATTGACATAAATAAAGAAGCACACCTAAATTTGATCAGCTGAAACCAATTCTAAAGAAAAAAAACCAACATGAACTCCAGTCTTTCTGAGTCTAAAATACAAGCTGACTTCATTTTGAATTCAGGCTGAACGCTCCTGCCTGCATCCCTCTGTTCTCACCTTTGACTCTGTTTTTTTTGGTCATGTGGGATTTTGGCAGACCTCTATGTATGAATTACATGGAAGTATCTGAAAATTTCTGAAGCCATTCACTATGATTCACTGTTGTGCACCAAGTGATCAAGATGTTTATACAGATATTTAATATGAAGCATCTTTTAAAAGTTGCTGACTTTGATTTCTCATTTGCTTGCGATTGAGGTATGAGTTTAAATAGCTAAAAGAAAAATTGATTGAAATATACCTTTAAAATATGTCTCATTAATATACATAAAACTCTGCAGTAACAGAATCCTGTAGGTCCTTTCTAATCAAGATTCCTATAATTATATGAGAGATCCTGTGCAAGGAAACATTTTTAATGCACAAAGTTGAGCTCTAGTCAATCCATATTACTGATAATCAATGACAATGATTTTTCAGTGTAGTGTTGGAGTGATGGTTGTTGGAGTGATACAGCACTTTCACATGGAAGGTTCCTGGTCCTTTCCTGAATAAAAGACAGTTTTTGTAATCCTTATGAGGAAACAGTTCTCATTACACCTTTCAGCTGTCTCTCATTGAAAGGAATATTTCCTGTATATTATATACTGACATAGCGTATAAATACCACACAAGCCTGGAATAACTCTTCTAGATCTTTAGAGCTATATTTAAACTCAGCAGATACAATCTAGTTCAGGAGAAAAGGAAGATGATCCCACGTGAAAAAAATACATTGCAAAGAGGGGAAAAATAGAAGTCTAAAGATCGTAGTCTATGATATTTGTCTGTGATATGTAGTCTGAGATTTTGTAAGCTAGTAAGTTGCTCCTTTGCTTTTGCTAAGGTATATAGTAAAGAAGAACTGAACCATTGAGCAAAATGAGACAATTCTAATGCAAGGTCTAGGAAAGGATAGAAGCTGTTTTACTAATAGCGATTATTTTGATTGTTTTTCTTATTCTGAAGGGCTGAAACTGACTATAACTTGCTTAAGGTGTAGAAAGAATATTATGAAACTGCTGCATTTTGTCAGGAAAAGGTGTGCTTAGGACTGATAAAATATGCTTCATATAGATATAAAATAAGGATAATTGTAGGGTTTGATGTTTTTCTTAAGACAATCATTCCTACTAAACTTGCCTGAATTTTTAACTTCAAAAGATCTGGGCAAGTATTAGGAAGGATAGAAAAGATGCTGAAAACTAAAACATACAGCAGTAATGGCTAACACATGATTTGATATAAATCACTTTAAAAGCAGCCTTTGTAATGGATAACAAATGAAAAAATTGTTCTCTTGAAATTCGTTACACAAACACCATTGGGCACACCTTCATCATAGCACCTAGGAAATCTGTTTATTTTTTCTGGGTCTAAATGCAGCAACTCGACTATACCCTGACCTGCCATTGACTCCTATTTCTGCAGAAAAAAATGCATATCTTAGCACAAACAGAGCTGTGCTGTGCTGCAGCAAGTACATTTTAAGTAGTGATTTTAAAAGCCAAATTCATCCTTAAAATAGACAACTGAAAGCACTGATATTAGACAACCACTGACAAAGAGTAAAGACTAACAATATTCAAATCAGTGAAAACAAATATCAGAGCATGGTATTGAAGATGCTTTAAATAAGAGGTATTGATGGAATGCTATTTCTCTGAGGATGTGGAAAGTTCTAGTTTGACAACCTGTATATCTGAAAGGATGTCCATATTATTATATTCAGAGGCAGAAGGAATTAAACTAAACATAGACAGAACACATCAGTTGTCAAGAAGGGCTATAAATGGCATCCTTTACCCTGACTTGTAATTTTCTGACTGCATAACCTTAAAGACAGGCAATCTATTTTACAGGCTGACAAGAAAGAAATAGAGGGATCTGGCTCAGGAGATGGGATATGAGGAATACCTTGTAATTTTCCCAATAGTGGTCTCCCCTTTTTATGGCAGTATAGGTCTGCATCCAGTCTAGAAATTAAACTGCTGTAAATTAGATATCTCTCATATACTGGTATCATGTATCTTCAGATGCATCAATTCTTTTGATCTTTAATTTTCACATAATGTCATAAAGAGAGATCGAAAGACTCATTATGTGGAAAAGAAGGAAAGAAAAAAAAAATCCTGAACATAAAACAATGCTTGGTGTTAAAACATTGTTGACCTGTGACTGAAGGAGCATATACTACTTATCAGATAAATACTTAAATAGCACACTTGTGCGATACAGCCTTCATTTCAGAGATATAATAATAATAGATTTGTTTAAAATGGACCATTTTTTTGTAGGGTTTCATGATGATCTATGTTTTGTAAGGTTCTGAGTGCAGTATTGTGTAAAATTTAAGGAGGTTACTCAAAATACTACTTGTGATAGGAATATGCAGGTAAAAATTATGTCATATGTGGGCAATATCCCTTGCTGTGAAAACAAACTGTTATCTTTCCAACGCATTCAAAATCCTTTCCATTCACCTTATTTCTGAAACTCACCTAGTGTTCTTTGCAGCTGATTAAGCATATATCAGACATTCTTCTCTTCTTTTCAAGACACATCATATGCTGCTGAATGTGATTAACACAACCACTTTGAACAGTTGCATTGTATAATTCATAACTTCCCATGGCTAACATTTTACTTATTATTAAGAACAAAAAGCTAATTGGTGTTCAAAAAGTACATTTTTACCTTCTCTTGCTGTCAAGTCAGCTGGTGGCATCTCTGTTTTGTTAACAACTTCATTTTTCTGATGAATTTAATGTCTGGTTCATCACTGCACAAAGCAGTCTATGTGCTTCAGATATGTGAATCCTAGCAGGATTTCTTCCTTTGACCTCCATATATTTTACATAAGATGCTTTGTGTTTTTTTTTAAGTTATTACACTTTTCAAATGTGATTTCCCTGTTCCTTCAGAAGACAGTATAGTGTAAATATATCCTTTTTTGAGGGAAATTAAATTGTCTTTCTTCCTTCAAAAGGGAAAGTATATGTGACTGCAGACATACCCATAAATTGTAGTTTTTAATGTTTTAAAAGGCCTATCTTCACAAAATCAAAGAATCATAGAATGGTTGAGATTGGAAGGCAACTCTATAGATCACCCCACTGCTCAATATTATTAAAATTATTTATTTCTTGTAGCTACAGTAGGCTTGTAACTACAGTTACCTATGAAAGACTTGGTGGATGATATGAAAAAGAAGGCAATTTGCTTATGCTCAGAAACCTTAGAAATGCCTATTTTTCCCCTCATTCCATTTTTCCAGCTTACTCTCTGTATGTTATGCTGATGCTCAGAGGTTGTTAGAGATTTTTTTTTTCTTGTTCCTTACCTTGTGTCTCAGAACATATATATTAAGTCATAAAAACTGGTATTAATTGATTGACTCTTTCTCTGTTAAAATACTTTTTAAAATTATTATTATTATTTCTAATCAAATTTTTTATTAGGGTCTTCGCCATATACTGTTAGTTTAACTTATTTATTGCAAACAATAGTAAAATTAATAGGAAAAACAAAGACCTTTATATTTAAGGAAATAGATCCTAGATGCTCACGCATACTAGATGTGTAACTCTACTTGATGCAGAGTCTAAATTCTCGTGTGGTAAAATAAACCCAGCTCTGATGAATTTCATTTCTTGAGTTCCAGACTTGTAATCTTTGTTTTTTCTTAAATCTAGTTCTAAAACCACAGATTTAAAATAATTTTATAATAATAATAATAAAACTTGAATTGAAAAAATGCACATAAAAATCTTAAACTATATTTTACTCTGCACTATACCATAGAATATCATTTGCAAAATTTAATCTGTAACATAAGCACTCACTGAGAATGTAAGATGGAACTCATGTTTCATAAATGCCTACTGATGTCTATCAATATGTAGATATTGCCAGTTGCTTTTATTAAAACTTGTTTGGCTTAGACATTTTGAATATCGTGTGAATAATGAAAACACTACTGACATATTAATAAACTGTCAGGTCTCTACTGATGATTTGTAAAAAGGGCAGGTAGTTCCAGTCCTCTTTTTGAGACATCTTGAACAAAAAACTTAAAGTGATGGAGAAACTGGTACCATACACATTCTTAGATAAAGTATTTAAAGGAAATAAGCACAGATTATTATAGTGGATGTGATTATGTTAATTTTAGATTCTTAAGAGTCCACATACTTATCAGGTTTTGTGGGGAGAGGCAAAATAAATCCTTTTGGTGGAAAATGAGCCTATTTTTGAGCAAATACAGCTCTAAGTGATGACATTTTCATTTTTCATTGCATTCACAGTCTTTGCACTGAAGTTTAGAATGAAATGAAGTAATTATTTAGGATAAAATATGGAAGTGAGAACAAGGACTTTTTCGCAACATTTATCTTCCAAGATTCCACAATGGCAAACACAGAATAATTAAGTATGCAGAAAACCATACTGTTTTGCCCACAATCAGTGGAGACAGACAGTATACATTTGTAAATCCATCTGGGAGAAAAGATTAATCCTCTCTCTTTTTGTCTGCACCTATTTTGATAGCACTCCCTGGGAGCTAATTGAAAATTAGCTTCTGTCTCATTTACCAGTTGTCCAGGGTAATCACAAAAAAAGAATATCTCTCTCCAAAGAGAAATGTTAAACAAAATTGGTAGTAAATACAGCTAACTAAAATAGGAATGTGAGTTATTCAATTTCATATTCACTGGAATTGTGGTTTACGTTTATAGCACCTGATTTCTGACATTTCACTGTTTTTCAAGTTTCATGCAATGTCACAACGAGTAGGACCATAAAAACATTTGATATGCTCAGAACTTTATATGGTCAAAAGGGATCTATCTGAAGCCAGGATTTTTTGTTAGTTTATGTACAATCTTGATCTTAATTGAAATACAATGAACAACTATTGTTAGTCCAGTTGCAACAGTACTAACAGTCCTAGTACAGAAAAGCCTCATTATGACTATAGAAACTTATTTTTCCACAAAATTCCCTGGTATCTACACCCTTTCCTCTGATCTTCTGGCCCCCATGGGGCTGTTTGCAGGGCAGGAGCTGCCTGGGGTTGTCAGGCCCTTCCCCAGCAGCGGTCATAGAGCTGCATATCAGACAGGCTGGGCAACGGGCATTCGGCCACCAGCCGCCTGATCAGGCCGGCCCAGCCGTCACTACAGACCCTGCACCAGGGGGGTGTCCCACAGCCTGCCATCTCCCCTGGCAATGGTAAAAAATCAGAGCTATTTACTGGCCTACACGATGAGGCTATACGAAGAAAATACACTTAGCAAGTGTAGGTTGGAACAATATGTTTTTAGGAGAAGAAAACACAGTGGAAGCTGAAACAGAGACAGCAAGTTGTTCAGAGAGAATATTATGAATTATAGAGCACATTAGGGGTATGAAGTGGGTTTCCAGATTTAAGCCAAAATTCAAAAAGGGGTTTCTCTTCAGTGTTATAGTGGCAAAACACTCATTTACAGTCTTCCAGTTGAATTTAGAGACATACTTATCCCCATTCTTAAAATACCAAGCATATGACAGGATCTGTCATATTTTCAAGTGAGACACAGTGTTATCCTTGCTTTGGGCCAGAGATACTCCTTTCACTCCATGGGAGGAGGGTGCCATGGCATTCTCTGTCCTTTTTGAAGTTGCCTCTTTAACTTTAGGAACAAGCTAAGCTGATTTAGCAGCTTGGATTTTTCTCCCATCATAAATCTTTGGCTGCTTTTTTTTTTTTTTTTTTGTATGGGTTTATTAACTCCAAAGAGGAAGGTCCCATTAAGATCTGCTCTTTAGAGAATACCCTCCACAATTGCAAGCATTGAAGGCTTTTGGAATAGTAGTTTATGCTTCTGGAATAGAGGCATTTACGTGAGCATTCATCTGCAGCTGAAGACCTAGGTAATACTGAAAGGATCATAGATTTCTGGAGTTCTTCTGAGATATAAATTTATTCTATAGGAGAATGATAAGGCCCAAAGTCAGTTAAGATCTCCAAAATTCTTTAACTTCATAACGTCTTCATGGAGTCTTTTTTTTGCTTTCTCTCCATCACTGCCTGCTCTTGGATATCTAGCATTCTTTCGCTTGCTATTAAATTGCCAGGTATTCAGAATCTGAATTCAGATTAAAACAATTAAAACACCAAAGACTATTTTAAGATAATTAGAGTATGTGAGATAATAAGAATTTATATAACTATTTCTAGAATTTATCTACTCTGATAATTTAATGTTTATTTAGATAATTACTTAATTAAACTTCCACTTTGTTTCATGAGTCTGTTGTGTTGCTTTCAAGCAATCTTTTTTTCCTACATCAGCTAGCAAAAGGTTGAATAGTTTTTCCTGATCTAGCAGATAGCTTATTGTTATAAAAATTGTTAAATATTCTCATTAAAGCTAATATGCTATAAATCTTCTAAAATTAGTTTTAATTAAATGCATATATTAAATGTTTANAAAAAAAAAAAAAAAAAAAAAAAAAAAGGAACAATAGTAGACAAGTGAGCAAGAAAGCAGAACACTTGCATAGAAATGGTCCCATAATGATAAAGAACTTGGGCTGGAATTTTCAAATGGGCACAAAGAAATTAAGTAACTAAATTTGAAGGAGAATACCTTTTAAGGGGAACTGTGACTGAATCTAAAGAAGGATTTAATAAACTTAAAGCAGACAGTAGATGGACTTCCTGCATCTGAATTGAAAACTGTAAATCTCATTTCCCTGTATAGTGAGTGCCTTTCCTGAGGCATGTCTGAACTCTTTTGAGGCTTACACTTTTGCCTTAAAGCGTCTGAAATTACCTTCTCAATTTGTAGGGACTTACACAGATATTTTTGCTGCCTTTTTTTTCTTTTATTGTATAATTTAGTGAATTTGTATTCTTGGACACTTAGTATATATAGCAACTATGTACAAATTAGAGTACTATTATAAATAAAATCAAAATACACAGTGTCTAGATATATTTTTTATCGTATAGCACAGAAGTATTTGGATTGTTGTTTTTAGTGAAGTTTATTATTAAGTTTTCCCATTAATAAGGAAATCCTCTGAAGCACTGCAAATGGAAGTTAGTTTATGCTCAGTATACAAAGAGTTGGAAAGTCTATCAAACATTACAACTTTAGGAAATTTATTGAATTGTGTATGAAGCAGTTATAGTTCCCTGGAGGCTAGAAGACTTACAGGGATGCATTCAGAGCCTTTGGGTAACAGAGATATAAGTGAAACATTCACTTTTGGAGTGTGTTTTGTACTATGAAATATTTTCTTTCCTCCAAATTGATCTTGAGGATATAGGAATACCTTGGAAGAGGAAGAAAATAAAAATCACTTACCTGATAAAAAATCCCCAACCCGCAAAACCTAAAGACAACAACTCTCATTGTTTGTAGTGACAAATTTCTTATTGATTTCATCCACTTGTCATGAAGAAGTACCATTGTTTGGCTAACTATGCTAGCAGATAATTCAAACACACAGGGAAAGAATGAAGAGCCATAATAGTTCTACCTCTTCCTTAGCACATTGGAAGGATTCTTCCTCTTTTCATTTGCTTTATATAGCAATTTGCTGTCTTTGGCCTGGATGAGTGAGTCGCTAATTAAATGTAGGACCAGTTTATCAGGTAATGAAAATCAGCCTTCCTCATGAAATCAGTGGACCAACCAAGAATCTGGTACATTATTACTTTTATTATTATACACTGCTACAGTATTATCTCTAGTTATTTGTAATAAACAGATTGGGAGGATGGTTTGCCCCTCTGTTATGTTACCATATATTCAGTCCTGCTCTTGGTAGTTGAAAAGATAAGGGACAAAACGTGTGTAATAACTTCAGTGATGGGTCTGTGTACTGAAGCGTGTAAGTGAAAGTGACTGACTTACACCTGGAGAAAGTTAATCAACCAAAAGCAATGCCAAGAAGGATATTATATGTTTGCAAAGTACATACTCAAAATTAAGTGAATGTTTTATTAGGAGGTTATGATTCAAATATTTAGTTTGATCCCTTATTATTGCTTCTTACCTCTAATATAATATTTTCCATTCACTTAATTCTTTTCTCTGAAACCAATCTATTATTAGGTTGCAATTCTTGCATTTGATTGTACTATAATGAATATCAGATCATTTTAGTCCTTGTGTTTGTGGCTTTATATGTTTCTTTGACTAATGTAGGTAATACTGCAATAAAATTTGCTGATTCACTGAACTATTTGTTCTATTAACATAGTATAAACTATGTTCTGTAGTAGAAATTAAGGAGTTAGGTGAATATTGACCAAAGGTGTGCACCAATGTTTTGATAACTTGAAAATGATATTTGTGCCCATTAAAAATGTTGCCTGGTTTTGGAAGATATAGAAATAAAATTTTAGCCAAGAGATTCATTGTGTCAGAAAAGAGAGGAGGAAAAAGCTCAGCTGAAACAAGAGAAGAGAAAATGGTAAGGGGAGAGAAGAGATGTAGGGAACGGATAAGAGACGGAAAGGAGGAAGCTGCAGTCGTTGAGGACTGCTAGACAAATAGAAGTGAATGGAATAACTGTGACAGGAATGAGGAAGAACAGTCTATCATCTCAACAGGAATAGTTCAAGGATAAATAGAGGATTAATGTTTCTCCTTCTTCTTGTGCAAGAAGGAAAAAGAGAAGGAGCAGAAGAAGAACAGTTATAAATGAAAACAGTGATACTTTAATTGTGTAGTATTGTTTTATGTGCATTATTGCTAAAATATACTGAAAAAATACATAAGCTTCAGTCTTGGAGCAGGTGCTAAGCACCATTGATATTACAACATGGCAGTTTAACAATTACAAAAATATGGATTTTTTTTTTTTAATAAATATTGCAAAGTTGTTGAAAAATGATTACTCAAAACACCAAAATACATTTCTAAAGCAAGAAGGTCAGTTTATTAGTATGGACTTAAAATGAACTTAAGAAGAACTTGTCATCTGACAGTTTGGCAATGGTGCTTACAATTAACAATTGTCTGTAACTATAACAGATAATTAACATTATCTGTAACTATATTTGACACAATTATATTTTCCTGTGGAAAGTTCAATTAACCCTGGTTTAAACTATTTGGTAAGGAAATAGGGAAAATTACAAATTAGAGAAAATATATTAATCACAAAACCTGTAAAATCCCAGATTTGCAAAAGGATTTAGGATCATAAATTCCTCTGTTACAAAGGAGAATTAGTTGCATAACAGTTTTAGTCAATTTGTGCCTTCATAAATATTTGACTATCTCAGAAGGACATTTGATGAAAAATTCAATGGAAGTAATGAGTCTATAGAAGTCACAACCTAATCTTCATTTATGAATAAGCAAGGTCATTGAAGGAATATGAATCATTTTATAATTATATCAACTAACAGTAGCTTTATGTCAAGGTTTTGATTTCTTTAAGATCATGCTTCGTTCCCTTCGTTGCTACATACTCAGCAGTTATGATCTTGTCTTCCTATAGATATTACAGTCATTAAATCCTGTTATTGCAGTCTTCATTCAGCCTCATCAACTTCTCTCAGCAGAAAGGAAAAAATATGAAAGCTGCTTTAATATAGATAGATAGTGATTCACAGTGTTACATAGACATGATTAAGAGAGCAAACAATATGTTCTCAGTGAATAAACAGGGATTTATGAAAGCCTTCAAACTTTTCACTGGTAATAGCTTTTAAAGCATCAGGAATTAAAGGATGCATTTTCTTCAGTCTGGGTGGTGCTATGCAGTCATGTGAATGTTAATGTTCTAATGCTCATTGAATAAACTTCAGCCTTCCTTCATATGTAGTGAACTTCTCCCTCTCTTGGTTCATAAAGTGAGAAAGAATTGAGATTTTTATGAATTTGTTCTGTTTGAAATTATTTTTTGGATGCTTTGTGTAACCCTGCTGATTCCAAGAAAATCTCAGTAAGATTGCATAAGCATAACAGATCAAACACATTTGATGTTAGTTAAATACATGAAACAATTTTGTCCATATTAATAACTGAAATATACACCAGTTGCACTACAACCAGCACAGTAACTCTTTGTTCTGCTCTACTATGTAAGTATTTATATGCTTGAAACTAGACAGCACTCAATAGCAGTTCAGCTGTTTCCTTATGATCTCTGTGCAGAAATGGAAAGGCAGTTAAGTACGTTGGATTTCTATGATCCATGTTCAAAACTCCAGCTTTCACCTATCTCACTTCTATGTGACAGACACCATCCCGATGGGTAGACTAAGGCATATTCACATCATCTACATGATCATCCAGCTTAGGTGTTCTGCCTTGTTATCCACTCCCTCCTTGTCCCCTTGGGCCACAACTCCTTTACTTCTCTTTTCAGACTATATCATTTTTCCATCAACTATATTTGCTTCTTCAGTCTTATCAGTAGATCTTAAGGCATTATGTGAGTTTTGTGAAATCTCTTTACTTTATTACAATATGTTAGGTTACAGAAAGGATTTTATAGTTTCAAGTATCCTTGTAATTGAGTAATCAGATACCTTGTATGACAAAAAAATGATCCTTTGAGAATTCCAGTATTTAACCTATTTTACCCTATTTTCTCTGTTCTTTTTCTAGATTCAGAGATTAGAGGGACTTCTTTACTTTGCAGAATCAGAGAGCTATTACTACTCATATCTGATACAGTGCTTTAAAATGTCTTTTATTGCAAAATAAACACTTGAAATATGTCACTGGATACGAGGAATGATCTGTCTAGTAATAGTTTATAGTGACAATGCAATCAATTTCAGGTATTAGTTCTTAGTATGGAAACTATTTATCAGTCTCTTTGTCAAAATGAAGCTTGATTCATCTTTGTGGTCAGCAGGATTAAGGATACCAAGGTCAGAGAAGAACAAAATTGCTTGAAATTGCATTTTTTCCTAGTTTTTGCTGGTGGCTTTTTCCTTTTCCAAATCTACATTCCTAAAAGTTTCTGTGGTACTATGCTAGTTATATTTTATCTGTTAGTTAAAATAAAATTAAACTTGCTAAAATTGTTATTCAGACATTTCATTTTGAAGAAGCTTAAGAATTTTTTTTTTTCCTTTGGATTTACATAAATAAGAGTCTATCCAAATTCCATTTAAACCATATTAGAAACTCACCTTATAAACTGCTGCATTATACTTTAAGAGAAACTGATCAGAATAAACTGATAATGATCTCTTATGAAACCTTGAAACCTTTTTTTTTTTTTTTTTTTAAATAATGTTTTCCTTGTTAATATGAAGCTCACTGGCAAGGCAGTGAGCTTGTTTACCATTTCTAATAATGGATATGACAGTGATCTGGTAATTGCTCATAAGAAATTTTTAAATGCATGCAAGGATGTTTTCTAGCCTGCACTATGTAGGAAAACAAACAGCATAATTGGAGCAACTCATCCTTGTAATCCCAGCGAAGCCAGGAGTGGGATGAAAAGGATTTGATATATTGAATTTCCTAGCATTGACAGAGTGAATCTACACTTATCTTTTGTTGGCCTTCATAACACAAAATGGAAATCCACATAGTGCCTCATGCACGTGTTAGCAGTGAAGAGACAAAGTGTACAAAAATGTAAAAAAGACTGATATTGAAACTATTTCACTAGTGCTTTCAAAAAGCAAATAGTTAATTTAAGGAAGAAAAAACAAAACAAAACAAAACAAAACAAAAAAAACAATCCGAATACTACTAGAGGCCTGAGCATAAAATAGCTCAGTAATCCATTCAAAAATTTTCAATAGTAACAGGCATTTCTCACTGATAAAACTATTGTCCAGTCATGCTGAAAAAGTCTGAATATTTTATAGAATTTATTGACACCTTAAGGAGTGAATTCTTGTTGTTCTAGTTCAAAGGCAGTATTGAGTGAAAAAGCAGATGCTATATTACACTTGCCGAGGTTCAAATGTAAATTACCCACTTTAGCTATAATTAGAACTGGGGGAGTGGAACTGGTTGATGATATGCCACTTGGCAAGCAGTCCCAGGCAGTAGAGGACTCTTTCCATCAGACACCTAAATACTGGACTTCATGTTCCCTTAGATGAAATTAAATTTATAATAGAACATATGATTATGAAGTATGTATTCACATGTGGCAGCTCTCTTGTCATATGCTGTTGTAGGTATTAATCAATCTTTTATAGAGAGAGTAAGCTATACAGCTGAAAGTCCAATTAATGTGGAGAAGCTCTAAGAATGTATGCGATGGGAAGAACAGATTTTGTCAAGTATCAAGTGGAATGCTATATGAATAAAAATGCGTTGTTTCTATGAATCATCTTCCCTTTATCTCTGACTTTTTTACTATTAATTATATTTATTTGTGCTTTTTGTTGCTTCATTATTACACAATTATGAATAATTAAAGACCAAATGCTGGAGAAAGTAAATCTTAGGAACTCGTATTTTATATTCTGTATTGCTTCAAATTTAAAAGGGAAACTCAGGCTATAATTATTCATTTAGTCTGTCTCGGTGTTACATATGAAGTGCATAAAAGAGCAGTGTAAAAAGGCGGATACTGAGCTAGAAGGAGCTCAGATCATCCTTTACAATATAGAGGAGACGTGAATTCGTGCCCCTCTCTTGCTACTAACTGCCTACAAAGCAGATATTACCAGTATATCTGTGGTTCTTTTACAGTTCAGAATTTGCTATGGTCAGTAATTATTTTTGCACACTTAAATATATCTTTCAGAAGAACTGAAGAGTTCCCACTTTGTTTAACTCAATAGGTTTATAATCAGGGCACTCTGAAAGGGAAAAGCATGCATTCTGGTTAGTGCCCCAGCACTGATACTAGAGCTTTTTACCTAACATCTGTTTTAACTCTTTCTAAGTCTTCTTAAAATAAATAGATATATTGCTGCATAGTACACTTAAATTTTGGTAGTGATGCTTTTTGTAACTAAAGTGTTTTTCTGAAGTGAATACCTCTTAACTAAACTCTCACTGAGCAAAACTGAGATAAAACCATTTCCTCTTTCCTTGTCTCATATGCATTAGAACAGAGGACTTCTGCAACACATAGCACTTCCCTTCGAAAGCCTTTTGGCTATGACTGCATTACTGAACAAGGAAACATTCCAGCCTCCAGGTCCAAATGCTTATCCTTTTCCCTATCACAACACTGTCACAGGATAAGACCTAGGTCAATGATATTCAGCTATATTCCCTCCTAGCTTCAATTCAATTTTATACATATACGCATACACATATCTGTACATACACATACACATTTTTTTTTTCCTGTAAGAGGAGCTGCTAAATGCTCCGGTCCTTTCCGATCCGAGTAACTGGAGAAGCAAAATTGTGAGGTTCACTGCAGATAATCTCAAGAGAGCCCAAGTATTTTCACAAGCAAAGCAGAATTTGGATATCACGTAAACATGGCAATATTTTTTCTCGTCATTCTGACTGCGAAGTCAAAGTATTTCCCTAGAAGTTGCTACAGCCATTAAATAAAAATAACCTCAGTGTAAAGCTGCTTTTCCATAAAATAGTTCTGAATACCCTTTCTCCTTCTGCTTGCTGAAGACTCTTCTAGTTATCCTGGTCTGACTACGAGGAGAAATTTGGTTCAGAAATAAATATGTGGTTTTTTTTTTTTTTTTTTTCCCAAGCAAGAATAAAGAGTGGTTTTGGTTTTCTACTCTAAATTTCTGAGGGTTCCTGTCTTTATTAAAATACTAGGGCAATAGAAATACCCACAAATCAGATGCAATATCCATTATGATAAAGCAGAACTAAAATGGAAATAAGAAAAGTAAACTGAAACAAATATATACTCAGGAGCAACTAGGGTTTAGACTATCTAGCTTTTCTTTAAATATCAGCTGCCCAGTGTTGTTACGTTAGTTTAAACAAGCTTAGGCTTCTATATCTCTTCCTCATTTCTAACTTCCTTTTTTAAAATTTATTTTTATTTATTTATTTTTATTTTATTTCCCTATACCGCCTTATGATATTGCAAGACTTGGAGATAATAGTTTCATGAGTGAAAGAAGAATTCAAGAGGAAAGACCATGGTGAACTAGGATGGTTACTGATGGGGAGTTTCATTCAGAGCTTGTAAAGATGCAGAGCTGAATCTTTAAGATTTTATGTAACAAGATGAAGAAGAAAACTTGTGAGGGAGCGTGAAGAATTATTTAATCTCTGATTGCTAACCTGAACAGCAGTTCATCTCAGAATGTAAGATCCAGGGGCAAACTTTGTAGGCAGCCCTCCAGTTAGAAGGCAAAGGAGCCCCAATAGTATATTTCTATGATGTCAA
This sequence comes from Nothocercus julius, assembly GCA_013398735.1. Classification (NCBI taxonomy): domain Eukaryota; kingdom Metazoa; phylum Chordata; class Aves; order Tinamiformes; family Tinamidae; genus Nothocercus; species Nothocercus julius. The sequence continues at coordinate 2,315,703 of VZSV01000105.1, forward strand.
ACCCATGCTGAGAAAGGCTACCCAAGTGCATACTTATTTTCCGGACTTTCTTGGGTGCCCTTCTTGGGTCACTGGCTTATGTGTGAATGCCTCTAGGTCTGAGGAGCAACTCATTCTTGATTTGGGTGTTTGGTATTCAAAAGAATCTGTTCCTACCATCTGAAAGCTGTTGATTTCAGGTGGTTGGGTTAGCACTGAGGAAGTAATCCATCATATTCAGAACAGATGCACCTGAGAAGAAGTCTTTGCAATACTATCTTCTGCCATCTCCAGAGTGAGCTTCATGACGAGGTCAAAGCAAAAACTAAGGATTTGTCTTATCAAGTGAAAAAGGCCTGGAGGTTTTTTGTTTGTTTGTTTGTGGTGTTTTTTTTTTTTTTTTTAATTTCTCTGTTGGGAGTGAGTTGCTGGTTTTCCTCAGGCCATGGACAGCCTGTGATTTTAATTTTGAACAATATGCAGTCTAGATGTAGATGTGTGCTTGATACATCCTTTCTGAGTGTTCCTGTTTAGCCCAGGAGACAGTCCTCCATATAACCTGGATGCCTTCTTGGGGAATGGAGAGTATTAAGGATATGGTACAATAGTACAGTAGTACCACATCCTTAGCACTATTCTGTTCTTGGGGATCAGTCTGCAACAATCTCTTCTTTGTCCCCAGGGCATGTTTGTTAAAAGATATGTCTTATTTGCTGCCTTCCCTGCTTTCCCTTTCCTCTCATGCTTCCTTTCTCCTTCAGATACCACCTCTCAACACCTAAGCCATGTTCATGGGCCCCGTTGACCCCTCTTGATTCCAATCCAAGGGAGATTTTCTAAGAAAGAAAGAATTTAGTCACTTGCCGAAACATCAGATGCTGCTCTCTCACCGTGAGTTGTAAGGTAAAGAGGTAGTAGCACTCAGATGAATCAATCCTGTGGAGCTATGCTCTTGACTTTGAACTGTGAAGTACAGCAGATAACTTATCTTGGGTGGCAACATGAAAGGATGCTCAAACTTTACCTTTTTCCTTTTCCTCTAATATACCAGTAGACAACTAAATGAATAAGATAGAGCTCTGCGTAAATATTAGATTAGTAGCAGGTAGGATGAATATTAAATTTTTCCAAGGTTGCTGAAAGGTTTTCAGACTTAAGTGTTCAGACCTAAACCCTGAGTAGGTGATAAATACCTTGGATGGCTCAGAAAACTCTGGGGTTTGTGTGTGTGGGCTGGGACACTGCATTAGAGCAATGCTTAGGAATATAGACATTCTTGAAAAAACAAATTCTAGACAAATTTTATGATCTTAGTCTTAGATGAAGAAAAAACAGCGAAGAAAATTCAAGAGTATAAATGAGATTAGCTGGAAAAACAGGCAGAGGAGGCAGGATGTAACTGAAATAACTATGATTAATGCACAGCTCTGTCAGAACACATACTATGTAGCCATGTTCAAAAGAAATGAAATAACAGATTTGCTCTGAATATTGGATAGTTGATGATGTTATTTCTATCTTACATATGGAGTTCATTATAGTAAGGACTTAATGAAGTAAAAACTAAGCTTTTTATTAAAAAAGCAGAATTATTAGATATGTATTTTATGGCACACTTTTATAGTTTATTGACATATGGCTGTGATTTGTCTTACACATTTTCATGTGTTAAGTTTCTATTTCCTGAGCTCAATGAAAATTTACTGTACAAAATCCTATACTGTATGATTAAAATGTACCCTGGAGTTTTGCTAGATATTAAATATAAATATTATTCTTTTTATACAGTACACTACTATATTCATTGGCACCTATCTAACCACCTGTACTTCCCTGTGAAAATGCTTATGTTTCTGTGAAGTACAAAACTTGAAAAATGACAATTTCTTCAAGAATATTACCAAAAGGAGAAAGGAGAATGAGAGAAAGAGAAAAAAAGAAAAAAAGAAAAAAAAAAAAAAAAAAAAGGCTTTTATGTTCTGAAACGTGATGCAAGCTATTACTAGGTTGTCCTTCTGCATTCCATGTGCTAAATATATTTAAAGTACAGTTAGGTGCACTTGAATGATAATAAGGAGGATAAAAAGATAAAAATACAGAGATTTTCCATCACTGAAAAAGACACTGAAAAAAAAAAAAAAGTCCCTAGTTTTCTTGTCTATTTAAAAACATAATAATTCACATTTCACATAATCTAAATTATGCATTTTAATTAAAGATATTTTGGCATAAGCATCAAAGCACAATGGCTTCCTACTGTGAACAATAGCCTTTTAGCACTTCAAAGATCACAGCGTAAATATGATTTGTCTGCCATCAGATTTGTCAGATAAAATCACTGCTATGAAGCAAGGATGGTGAGTGCTGCACTGCACTGAAATGATCAGTTGCAGTAATGAAAATAGAGATAAGTTGGAGAACATACGACTTGAACATAAAACATGACTTCCACTTTATCAGGACACAGTTATAATTCATAGGAAAGGTCTATATGTTATGTAAATTATGTAAATTAACTAAAATGGTTTTAAATAAGATATAATTACTGAGAATGAAGTTCCATTTTAAAGCCTTTTTTTTTTTTTTTTTTTCAGGCTCTATCTACAAAATAGATTTTTCTGAATTCCCACCATTTTTCATTTACATGTAAATTTGTTATAGGTAGAAAGAACACACTGTTTATGCACAGCCAAGAATTTATTATTAGCCTTATTAGAATCTTAACAGTCTAGCTACGCTGTTACAGTTGCTAGCACCCATAGTTAAAAATACATATGTTTAAAATAATATACACATAAACTTTCCAGCTTCTGACCCTATTCTCTAATACTACACTCACCCTTTTAAAGTTGCTGTTTTCAGTTGACAGTAGGGGAATTGTGTGACTCAAATTATCAGTATCCTTCCCTAGGAGGAGTATGATGTTGAAGGTGATAGTTTCTTCCTCCTCACTCTTGAGTCTGTTTGTAATCATTTTTATGTTTCTTAACATGTTTTAAACCTTGCTTTTTCTTCATTGGTTTGCACTTTCATGTTACATCCAAATTTATTATTTCTTACATGTTGGGTACTTGTTATTAATCTTTTTGATAACCTAAAATCGATTTTACCCAGCTCTCAAGGTGAGATGCCTTTGAGTAGTAAAAACTGACCAAGGAATGACCACTGGGGAGCTAGTCATAGCCCTGGGCCTCTGATATAATCCTATGTCTTCACTTGAAGGGCTTCTGTTGCCATACTAAGCCTGTCTTTCTCCCTGCTGTGTTTTATTCTAGGCTCATAGATAGTTCACGCTACACATTCCTTGTTAGTACTATTGGTTACAAAAAGGAGTACAATAATCAGAGTTATCCTATACAATTGTACAAAGATGAAAAGAGAAAATAAAGTAGGTAAAAATTACCTGATAATTAAGTAATTGCTCTGACAAGATAAAACACATCTCTAGGCAGGCGAGTGGAAGCCTAGAGGAAAGCTGATAGGACTTGAGGCTGTATTGCTAACTAAATAGTGGCAAAACTCTATTTATTGAGCTACAAGGACATAATATATGACATCCATTAGCTAATTTTTATTCATACAGCTACTGAATCCACAGTATACAGGATGGGCTCATCCCCAGAGCATGAGAGTATAATTATTACTACTATATCTCCAGATCATTTCCTGTCTTTTTAGGGCAGAACATTCAGTTTGCATGGGGTAGAGGAAACAAAAATGGTAAAGTTAACCCAAATTCTACACCAAGCCTCCGTACTGCATGAAGAGATTGATAGGACTCCAGGAGCACCACAGGCTATAGATCAGCACAAGGTTTTTCTGCTCAGCTCAAGAGCTTCTGCCAAGAAGCTCCCAAGCCTACACAGCTTACAATAAATGAGTGAGCATTCAGAATATAGCCAAGGATTTTGATGAAATTTTATCCATTGAATTTATCTAACTTAAAATCACAAAAATGAATGCTTTACTCTTCTTTTACATAATGGAGCTGTGCAATAAGCTGATGAAAGGTTTTCAAGGTTATACTATGAAGGTAAAATAAAGTGCATTTTTGTACTCCTAAAAATGATTTTGCATACTTTCTAAAGTGTGACTAATTTCTGAGATTGTTGTTTACTATGTCAGGTGAAATCTTAACTTGAAATTTACTACCTTTACAGATATTTTTGTGTTCCAATATTAAAGTTTACTGTACCTTTTAGATCATGATAAGAAAAGTTTGAAAGCTTTTCATGTAATTAGACTAGAGATTTGCTCGGCCATAGCAAGAGTTCTCTCAAAACAAATACCTTTTTCTTTTTTTCTTAAAATTATTTGATGTTTTTCAGGACTGACAGTCAGTTTGTGAACCTGAGCATGTTCTTTTATGCAAGGTAAAACAGCTTAAAAATGCTGAATTCTACATTTATTATTACTACTACTACATTAGTGGTTACTACCATGATTTTTGTTCTCTTGGACTAAGATCCATTGATAAAGAACAAAAGAGTATTACTACACTACTATTAGCTAAAAAAGGGAAAATCTTCACAGTGCTGGTTTAGGGTAGCATTAGGGACATTTTATGCAAGTAAAACAGAGGTAAAAGTCTGAATTGTGACATTTATAAACTTATAAGCATGCTGTATCTTTTAGTGAATATTGCAGATAGAAAGTATACAGGTTTAGCTTAATAATAGCTAGAGTCAAAAGAATTTATCTTTTGTTAAACTACTGTACATTGTTTACTAGGTTGGAAAGCTAAACATTTTGTTGCTTGGCAGCTGGTGAGGTATGAAATTTTGTTGTACTTTTATGATATTTTGTTTTTTTAAGGACATTCAGGCAGAAACTCTCTCTTAAAATGTCAAAATGTAACTCTTAGTGATATTAGAGAAGAGACTAGATAACAAAACATATAGTTCTTTCCTACTGTGTAAGATGCTTTGATTCATATAATGTTTCTTTAATAATTTTATGATCACAACTATAAAACATTTATTTCATCTTAAAATCATTACAAAGTTGCCATTACAGTATATCCAAGATGAAGAATTAGCTGCTAAACTCTCTCTGACCCAAAAGGATTCAGTTAAAGCAACTTGTTTTCTAGCTTCTATTTCCATATTGCATGGATTAACTATATTTTGGTGCAAGGCCCAGCATTGCCTATAACTCGATGCAGGATGTACACTGAGGTGAATTCCTGTTTCTCACCCAAGATTTTATAAGCACCTTCAGGCTTTGCAATGACATTTTGTTTGTTTCTGAAATGGATGTACTCTTCAATTTGTGAGAGCTTTCTTTGTTTCTCCTCACAAATATATGCTCTTTGAAAAGTATAAATAAACTATTGCAAACTTATTAAGAAAAGAGTGTAAATAAAATGCAGATACACAATAGGTATACTTTCTCATACAGAACGATCTGCATAAGCTCACTTTTCAAAACAGCGTAGAAGTGCATTGTAATATGTTATAGAGGGTTCAAATAGGATTAGGTCTAATAATTTCCATTAGGCTCTTTTGTTAATACAATCCCCACATGAAGGATCATTTCCTCTAAATTATGAGACCATAAGCTCCTCATTGAGTTTTTTAGTAGAAAAGAAAATACCAAATGTCAAAATCAACTAAACATCTTATTTTGAATCCAGACATATATTTATTGTGAAACGGTGATTCAGAGGTACTTTTTTTTCCCCATTAGCCTCCAGGACTAATCAAACTGTTTCGCTCCCATCAACTTGTTGACCACCTTTGTGTTGTTTCTGTGCCCCACCACACCAATATATAAGATTATAATGTTGTTTTTCAGAATCTGTACAATCAGTACTGGAGCTACTAGATGAAGTAGTTGTCTAGCAAGCAATAAGGCAGAATCAGTGCAAACCTGTTAAACATTTTCATATTACCAAATTTATGCACTTCTCTGAAACGAGGTTCTTGCAAAAATGTTCCAGTCAATTCTAGTTTTTAATATCAGATACTTACATTTTAAAGGAAATCTTTTAAAATGACCATCACACAAAGAAAACTTACAGTCAAGTATTTGAATAACAGTCATATCTTTTTTTCTTTTATATCTAACCTCAAGTTCTTGTAATCAAAATGAGATCTCTTTTTTTTTTTTTAAGAGAATTGAGACTTTAATATTGATAAAGTCATTTCAGAGAATTCCTTGTTTTAAGAGTGAAACATTTTTCTCTTTAGAGAAGGTAGAAGATGAAGATACAGTTGTAAAGGAATACTTAGAAAGTTTACTATTATATCCTAAGATAATGTGGTATATACACTAAGATATATAGGTATTAGGTATATTGGTATTATTGGTATTGATGTTATATTAGGTATTATGAGGTATATTCTGATTTTCCTCTCAGGGCAGAGAAGAGGTGGAGATTAATGATGTCCTTTTCCCCTTGAAAATATAAAGTAATCTGCATTACTCTTTCCCAGAAGTTGTTTGGTGTGGTAAACCTGATCGCTTGAACTGGATGGTTTCCACAAGAGAAACTGTAGAAATCAACGCTAGATGATGAATTAGTGTTAAAGAGCATACGGAACCTTTACCAGCATGTCTGACCACAGATCAGAGCAACTTTTCTCCTCTTGAACACAAATCTAGCAAAACATACGTGGGAGAAATGAGGCCAAAAGAACCCTGCATGTGTTGAAGTGCTTTGCTGGATCAGGACCAGAGAGGCCAGCCAGCCACTGGTTGCTAAATTGATTTCATACTAAGTGTCCATATGTTTACACTGAACTGTTCTTTCTGGAATTCCTCAAAACTATTTTATATTACAAGCTATGCAGAGAGGAATTGCTCCAGCTATTTCTTCACTACATGTTTGGTGTAATATACTGCAGTGGTTAATAGAGCACATCCACACTGTAAAATGGTTTAGTACAAAAGCAGAAGAATGCTGAATCTAATTAAAAATGTAAGGGAAAATGAAGCAGGCAGATTGTAATAACCTGAGCTGAAATTCAGCCAGGGTATCAGAGTTAAAAGCTTACTCTTAGGAAGATTTCTTGACTTTCTTAATAAACATTAGAGGTGCATGGGAATTTCTAAAAATATTGCCTCAACATGTTGACTTGAATTTACATTAAATTCACTCATTACCCTTTTTGTGTTAATGGACCCATAAGCAACAAGCTAAGGGTTACTTAATAGCATAATTTTTATATGGAAATCAGTTGTGCCTGCAGACTTGTTATTCACATGCCAAATATTGTATTTCACATGGAATACAGAATGCATTTGGAATATAGGCTATAAAAAGTTGGTTATTAGAGCCTTGACAGAGAAAAGATGGAAATATAAACAGACCTCTTTTAGTATCTTCAAAGATAAGCCAATGTATATATCCATATTTGTATTTTGTGCCTGTAATAGAGACAAGGGCTGTGGTCCAGATCAGTGTAATAAACCAAACTGTTATGAAGTGATGGGTAGGTGCCAGTGCTGTCTGACTGGCATGAGTTCAAGGAAAGGTCTTAAATAGGCAAAACAGCCGATAGGATGCTTGTAGCTGGAGACAACAGCCAGAGGGACTATTCAGAAAGACCTGATGGGATTTGAGTGAGAGAATTAGGGGCATGGAGAACACAGGTGAACTGGAAATTCTGTGACATAACTGTGAGACTGACCAGTGAAGTGGTAAAGTACCTTATCTAGGCAAGTGAAATTGCAAAGCACCATATCTAGGCAAGGCCCACATCTGAGAAACTAAGACATGATGAACCTGGAATTTGGTTTAGAAAGAATTGTGAGCCTCTGGGATAGATGAAGTCAAAAAATCAGAGCTATTGACCAAGAGTAGAATGTGCATTATTTTCTGTAAGTATGAAATCAGACTGATTTGGAATTTCTGTGTAGCAACTGTCACTCATAGCTTATAACTATAATCCTAGTGGAGCAGTCAGGAGGCATGATTAAGCCCCTTTGCTCTACAACACACAAGACCTTTTGGCTCTCCATTTTCTTTCCCATTGTCAGGTATGTGGAATGCCTGTGTATCCAGAAATTTCACTGGAATACACAAGCATTGAAATACCTTCGCAAATCTTGAACCTGAGAACAAACTACTGGGACTTTCAAGATGAAGGAGAATAAATGAAGGAGAGTTAAGAACTTATGTTATTAACTAATGATAATTAAAAATGAATTGTAGAGATCACATCAAAAATACAGCCAATAATCTATTCAAAATCAATTTATAGATTGAAAAGAGGAGCTGGGGATGCTGCCCAGTTGCATTTACTGGATTTATATATATATATATTTTTTGTCATACATGGTTTGGCTTTTGGATTTCTACAGCAATAGAGAAAATGAAAGAGACCATGGTTAGCTCCATGACAAGTGATTAATATCATTAATAATCAAAGAAAAATTATCAGCTTTAATCACTTTTAATTAACTAAACTCTTTAGTGGGAATATTTTTTAAATTATTCAAATGAGAATACAGTGCCAACAAAATAATTTTCTCACCCTACCTGTATGTATGTAACTGTTTTCTCTTGTTAATATTCCTGTAACCATTGTGATCTTTATTTCATCTTTTGGTTCTTTTTATCCAGTGAGGATCTGGATAACAGAAGATAGCTTAAGAAACTTAATTAGCACTTTATTTTAGTTTATATTATATGATTTTCCTATTGATAGTCCTCCTAGAAAATTTCTTTTTTAGGTAGCTAATTCAGGCACTGATGGACACATACAGGCTTATATTAACAATTTATAGGCCTAGTGACTTCCTAGAAAAGCTTTTTTTTTTTTTTTTTTTTTTTTTCCCTGGAGCTTCTATGGGGTATGCAGTATGGTATATCTGATTAATACTCTCAAAATAAAAGTGTGCTCTTGTCTGTGAGAAGAGAATTTAGTGGCAATTTCTTTTCTGGTTTTGTTGTTCTCTTGGAAATGCTGTTTCCCAAGAAAATGAATAGCTATGGAATAAATAGAATTCTTTAAATATTTGATTCCTGGGTTCAGATGCCAAATGGTTTGAACAAATAGAGTATAGAACTCCTAACTTCATTAGAACTGCAGTGATTTTAAGTTCATTGACCTTAACTGAAGGAAAAAAAAATAAATAAATAAACTATTGAACAATTATACTACTAAAGATTGTTACAAAGAGACATGTAAGAAAATGGAAAAATGCTGGTGAGAATAGTTTCTTGCTTCACCCTCTTCCTGTGTGCACAGTTTCACCCTGTTTTATTACTGCTGTCACAGAACAGAAATCAGTATCCACTGGCTAACATTCTCCAAAATCTACTCTTTGTAATGATTTCATGCTTCACAGTGTGTTTTTTTTTTTTTTTTCTTTCATTTCATTCAGAAATCACTTTTCTCTCCTACTACAAAGAAGCAATAAAGATGACTACAGCATCTATTTCACAATCATTATTTCCTGTGTTTGGAAGAATATAGTTATTTTTTTTTCTCAAAGGGCTCTTTAATACGAGTTTACAAGATGCTATCTTGCTTGCAATTTATATTAATATCTAAGCTACATTTGCAGCATTATTTTGAAGTGAAACATCCAATAGCATTTGAGCGGAATGGCACAGACTCTAAAGGGGACATCAACTTGTCTGGGGCTATTAAATTGTCTTTCTGGGGCAGGCAGGTGTTAGTAGTGGGTGCCCCACTACTGCTATTAAGATCCATGTTATTTGTTCAAAAATTCACCAGAGTATCACTTTGCTGCAAAAATATGCCTTTTCCCATCAACTTCTTCAGTCCTATTTCAGTTGTAAGTTTTTGTAGTTGCTGGGTTATTTTGCTTTTCCTCTGGGGCAGAAAAGCAGATGCTTATGCAAAGATAATAGCTAATAAGCTGCAGAACTTTGGTATAGGTAAGACTTGATTTAGATAGCTGAACTAAAGTTTTACAGCAGTGAAGACACAGTAATCTAGAGTGAGTGTTTTTTTTGTAAAACAGTGTCAGATTTTCTCATTGTGGAAAAAAACAAACAAACAAGCAAACAAACAAACTAGTTGGTTTGGAAAGGACAGTCCTAAATCCCTTTGTCATCCCATTTGCTACATCTGTCATGGGAAAAAAGCAATGACAGCTTGACATATTTCCCTAGTCTTCGGAATTGAGTGAACTGTGCTACAGCATATAAATACTCTTAATAAAACTCCCTAGTAGTCTGGTCTTTTCTTATCCCCAGCTGGCCTCTCCACTCTTTAGCTCTACCTCAACTTCTGTTTCTCCCCAAGAAGGTCCTCCTTCCCCTGGATATCAGTGTCATTTTTTTCTATTGTTTGACTATCCAGCACATCTACAGACCTCCATCTCATCACTGAAAGCGAGAGACAGAGGACCACCTCTGAAAGCGCTTTTTTTTTTTTTTTTTGTCAATGAAGGCCTGTAAAAGAGTATACCCACAGTGGCCACCATCCTTATCAAGCTGAGCATCAGACTGCTCAGCTGAGAGTCACTGCATACGGGGACTCAAACTGGGAAGCATTTTTGAAGCAAACTTCTTAGACTTCAGCGACCTTAGCAGCTTCTATATGAAAATCAGATAGTGAGAAGGGCAGCACCATGCTGCTTTTCTCCAAGCAGTTGGTTTTGAGTCACTGTCCAGGAAAGGGGGGGAAAAACGAGCTATCCCTAGCCACCAAATCCACCTCTGCCTCTAATGAGGTGATAGTGCTCAGAGGAAGAGGTGGAGTCCAGACTTGTGGTTTAAGGTGATTAGCCTGTTCATCCTACAACCCTTTCTGAAATATGCAAGCAATTCCTGCTCTAGGTGGGGGCTGGAGTCTTTGTTTCCTTTTGTGTCAAATTAATCATTTGTGCAAAAGGAGAAGGCTGCAGTGTTGGCCTGGTTCATATCCTCCCAGATCTGCCGCCATGTTGCTGAGACAGGAAGGAAGCTAGAACTGGATGAGGATGGGAATAACAGTCCTTGCAAATAAGTTTGTATGCTTGTTGGAGAAAACCAGGAGATGTATAAATTGGCTTTCCCAAAACTGCAGTTTAAAAAAAAAAAAAAAAAAAAAAATCAGTACAGTATCTGCCTCACCGCCTCACCCTGGAAATGCAGTAGTCTATCTGAGCTTAAAACAATGTGCTTTTAAATATTGCAGTATTGCATACATGTTCCAGATTGACTCAGGCTGAGGCTACTGCAGCCTGTTTGAGCCTAATGAGGCCTAGAAATTAGGCAGAGCACCACTCAGGGAGTCCTAATCCAGCAGGTGAGCGCTGAGTATATTGGGCTGAAGGCAAAACGTAGGTGTGCTGTTGCATTCCTTTGAAGGTGACCTGAAAAAGGTAGATTCCTCTTTTCCTGTGAGCTCACTTAAACCATCAGTGAAGAGGACACTTTCCACCTGTTTTGCTGAGGACATGACACTGCAAGTCTCAAAAAAGCCTGAAACAATCGTACTTTAGGTCATGATTACAGTACTGTAGTAGCCACTACACTGGCAGAGGGTGGGCTCAGGGTGTGATGCTGGCTTTCCAGACCACTTATGCATTTTATATTGAATAGAATCTAGGCAAATAACTAACACACACACACACACACACACACACACACACACGAAATAGCTTTGATGTGCTGCTTTAGATCCAAAGAACATTTGGGTAATGTGAATTGTTTCTTTTCTACCCACTCCCCTTTCTTTCTTTCTTTTTTTTTTTTTTTATTGACCTGCACTTTCCCATGTCCCACTGATGTCACCTGTAAGGGTATAGCTCTGCTTTTCACTCCACCCTCGTGCAAAGGGGGGTAAAAAATGAGGCATGCCCTCTTCCATCTCTACTTGTGTTTTTAGAAGGAAGGAGAGCCAGAGCTGCTCAATAACTGCCTACATAAAATAATTTGTGGCCTGAGAGTTTGTGGCACATATTGTATCTGAAGAGAATAAATCAGTTCTATGAGCCCTTTATAGATTTTATTTAAAAAAAAAAAAAAGCATAAGCAAGCAAATATTCATTCACTGAGACATATTTCTAAGCTAATGTGTTACAGTTTATTAGCTAATTAAAGATGAATAGTACAATGATCAAATAATGGGCACATTTAAGATTGAATCAATAAATCAATTGGTTCAATTTATTCAGTCACTAAACTAATGCATTCAGTAATCAGCTCAACTTATGGGTTTGACATGGGAAGGAACTGCTCTGTGTTAGTTTAGCCTTGGGAGAATTTAAGAGGTGCTTAGTTTCTCTTCTGCTCTAGAACCCATCCAAATTACAGTCAATGCAGTATATATTCATTATTTCTTTTGGACTTACACCTTATATGAGGTGAGTGTCGCTGGGGAAGGGTCTGACAGCCCCAGGCAACCCTTGGGGCTGTTTTCACTCTTCAGCTGGTAGCAGGGGTAAGAGGAAAACAAAAAATTAGCTCCAAGCATGGGAAATGCTGGGTATGAGACTTCACTGCGAATGTCACACTTCTACTGGTGAAGGTGTCAGGACACTGGTGGCACCCCCAAGCCCCAACTCTTCTGGAGGAAGTTTCATGACTGAAACTGTTGACCTTGCAAATCAGAAGGAAATTGGAAGGATGAGGTATGACATCAGGGAAAGGGGAAGGCAATAAAAATCTTTTGTATAATAATTTTGAGGATATTATCAGACAGGTCTTTGTGGATAATTTGGACTATTAGACTGCTAAAACACTAATTGGACTTCATGATAAATTCAGATATATCTGATGTGTTCTCTTTTGCTATGAGAAAGATTTCTTGTGTAACATCAACCATGAGTGAATGGGCTCTGAGTTCCCATTCCTGATGTCATCATTGCTTATGTATTTTTACATTAAGCCATCATTATGTGTAATACAGAAATACCCTTCTTCTCATAAATATTTTGAATAATGTTACCTTTAATGCAGAGGAGTCTAATGATTCATTCAGTGACAATTTATTACATTAAAGAAAGTACTGAAAGTGACATTTCTTCTTTTTATACACACGTCCCAGGAGACAAATCTTGCTTTATTTATTCCAACATATAAATATTTTAATTAATAATTTAATCCTTAAAAATAAATGGATAACTCACTTTACGTAAATCATGAAAAAAAAAAAGAAAAAAAACACACATTTCTGAGACTTGATTTAAATAGCAACAGAACTCTAAATATTTTAAGGTAGAAAGAATACTGCTGCATTAGAAATTATAATTTTGTAAGTTTAGTATTTTGGATTGATTTTCATTTAGATTATGACATTATAGCATTATATGCAAGTGTTTGATACTGTTGCAGTAAAAACGTACATGTGTATGTGTCTACCCCAAGCTTAAATACTAACCAGAAATTCTCACAACCAAAAGGTTAACTGTTTTGTCAAACTATTATTCATTTGATGATTGTTTTCATATTAAAATTGAGTTACATTTACTATATCGAATTTACACTGCAGTTGTTGTCGTTGGTATATTGAATTTTCCAGTAAAATGAATCCTTGGAAATTACACTGTGTGGGTTTTTTGTTTATTTGTTTGTTGATTTCTTTTTTTTTAATAGTTGTAACTGCATTACAATTCCTTTATAAGTAGGCTATGGAAAATGCAATATGTTAAATTTGCCTTATCTCATATTTGGTAGAATATATGCCTCTAAATAGCTGAGTGATATCATTTAGCTCTTTTTTTCTGTGGCTTTGATGATGATACCTGATATTCAATTTTCCCGGAAAATGTACTATTCCTAATTTAGATGAGCACTTAAAAATCATACTATTAATCAGTGGTTTAAGCAGCATGACATTTTAAAAATAGTGCTTGTCTCAGATGTACTTTGGTCCAAGATTCTTGAGTTTAGGAGTGTATGATCAGTAGAGACTCTCAGAAAAATGGAACAACAGGATTCTCATCAGGGAAGCTTTCAGACTGATAAAATTATTGTAATTGCCTTAGATTGTTCAGCTTTCCTGTTTTTTTTTTTTTTTTTTTTTTTTTGGTGGTGGTGGTGGTGTTTATTTGTTTTATTTGTTTTTCAGTTTATTCCCATGTAACAGAAACTGCAAGATACATACTCTGACTTCATACTCTCAGTTCTTTTGATGTTTTCTTCTTGGAAAACCTAAACTGTATAACTTTCAGATTTGCTTGTGTTTATCCTGATTGCAGCACCCTTTTAAAGCCTCAAATTAATTTTTAGCCAGAGATAACATGTTCAGTGGGAATACTCTCTTTTAGTCCAAGCTGGTTGTGGTTCTTTTTTTCATAAGAGGATTTAAATGCAGAGAAATCCCACTCATTGCATTTCTCCTCTCTTTTTGATTTCTTTCTTTTAGTGCTTACAGAAAGAAAATTAAGTTGATTATGAATCACTTAAAACTACTTCAATTCCAATACAGAGTGGAACATGAGTGTGTGTTTCTATGTCTTATCTTACTTAAAAACAAACCAAAAAAAAAGAATATAGGAAGTCCATTATACAAACAATAGTAACAATTGATTATATTAGGTGTGCTAAAAATAAAATATATGAAGATATCTGTTATATATGAAATCCATTTGATTAGAAATTTGAGCGTATTTAAGAAGAGATTCCCTCTAAGACAGACCATTTATTGGCAATCTTGGATAGTTCATTGAAATGTCTTTTACTTCCTCCTGTCAGAACTGGGATAAAACACAACAGAGGGCATTTTTCTAATCTAATTACTCAGTTCCCCACTCCCCCAGAATTGCCCTATGAATCTCTGCTAAACAAGCTCATGCAGCTCTCATGCCAGTTCTAGTAGCCCACCAATCTTCACAGTGTCTTCACAGAATCTTCACAGCAGTGAAGCCTGCTATGTATTGTATAGCATTTTAGGAAAATGGCAAATTGGTTTTCATTAAAAACAGTGTTAAAGCAACAGCTGATAACAGTTTAGCTAATATTACTTTATATTTTCTAGAAGTATCATTTTGGGAATAATTTTTCCTAAGTGAAATAAAATGGTGAATGGGATAAATAAGGCCTCCTGATATATTTGCAAGAGTAACTATTGTTAGCTCTGTGATGTTTTCTGATACTTCCAGTTAGCATGGATCCATACAAAGAAAGGTGTTGGATCACGCAGTTTCCACTGATGCATTAATGCTTGAAAATTAAATTTTGGTAAGTTTATTCACAAAAGAAATAAAGAGATTTAATGGCAGTTGCCACTTGCAAAAGGACTGATCATTCATGACTCAGCTGAGCACCCGAGATTGTTTTTGGTATAATTTGCTTGTTTGGTGGGAAGTTCATTTACGAATTTTTCATGCTGATCTAATTGATTTGCAGGAGGGCTAACAACCCTATTTCCTGCACCTGGTTTGACAATTGATACCATCTGGTTCATTGGATTAGCAGCTGTAGTTCACCACTTCTATCAATTCAGACACATTTGACAAGAGTTCTGCATCTTTGGTCTCTTCCAATTCATTTCCCTCTTTATATGCTGAAATCTGCAGAGCTTCTTCATTGCAAAACAAGGTTTTCTTAATTTATAGCATAGGGATAATAGGATGATGACAATTATTATTCTAGTCTAGTTAGAGCTGAAAAAAAAACATGCATCATGCCTACAGCAAACACAAGAGGATGAATTAACATGGAGGGTCACATCTGCATTTTATTTACTTCACTGGAGCTGGAGGGTGCTTAGCATCTCAAAGGAGCAGAACATTCATCATGAAGAAAGTAAATATAATTATCCTATCTTAGAAATTAGAAAGAGGCCTTCATGTTTCCTTGTTCAATGCCTCATCTGTCAGAGCACAATGACTCCCTATCAGTTCAATAAATGTTTGCACATATCTCTCATGATGTGTGAAGCTGGGGCAAATTTGAACCTGTATTTACCTTTATATATGCACCATTTGAGAATTAAGAGGAATTGCTTAAGGGACACACAGCTCCACTAATGCATTGGGGAAAAACCTACCTGTAAGGTACAATTTCTGTTCTCTGTGTACAGGATTAAAACCAGTTAAACTTTTTGCTCTTATACTTCCCATCCAAAAAGTATGAAGAAGTATAACTATGCAGTCCTGCCCAGTTAAACATTGTTTTATGATGATTAACATAGAACTGTCCCAATTGGGGTGAATTATTAACCACCACAATTTGAGGTGAATTATGATGGATATGACAATTACGGAATTATGATAAGAGTTGGAGGGTGCTTTATGTGGGGAGGGGAATTTCACTGCAATCTTGCCCTGTCCTTATATCTTCTTTCCTAAGCTTTTGAAACTTTTTGATAATAAGAGAGAGAGAGAGAGAGAGAGAAAAAAAAAAAAAAATAACGGGACTATTTTCACATTGCTATTTTATTGGCTTAACCAGGCTGTTCTCACTTTTTGATGGTAGGTAGATTTTGCCAAAGTAATTATCTTCGTTCGCTAAACAATGCTGTATAGTGCTTTTTTTTCATCAAGAGCTTGCTTGGTTTTGTCTCACTTACCTGCTTTTTTCATATATTTTTTTTTCATATTTTCTGTATAATTTCATAACAGCTATGAAACATAAATGCTTATGAGCTAGCGTCCTTTAAGAAAGGGAGGGCATTTCTGGCATACTATCCTGCAGGAAGGATCCTGAAGAGAGCAAATGAATATGAATGAATATGCATGAAGGGCATATAATATGCATGAACAGGTTGCTATTTCAAGATGTAGTTTTCACAAAGAAAATGAACCTATATCTCATTCATATTTATATCTTAATTTTTCAAATTTTGAAAATGTCTCAGCTTATTTTACAAACTTGATATGTTCTTTAGATGTCTTTGAAATGTTAACATATAATAAAAATGTTAACATATAATAAAAAATGTTAACATAAAATAAAAAATGTTAACAAATAATAAAAATTACTGTGTTTACATGTATGTAAAAAATAACAGACTGATATAGAAATATGTATTTCTATTTGTAAGGAGATATATTTATAGAATTTTTATAGACATTTTCTTGGACAGAGGCTAGACACAAAATATTGACATAAGATGTTGTGATTTAGAAAACCATGAGAAAACTGCAAGAAACTAATATTCCAACCCTATCCTTTATTAAGGATTGTTATAATCTGAGTAGTTATACTAGTGATCATTTTTCTATGTACAAAGTGCAGCTCAGATATTAACCAATTAAACGTACGATGTTTGATTAAAAAATGATCTTGCTAAAATATAAGGTGTTTTACATGACCCATTAGCTCATTAAAAAGATTTAAATTAATGTTTTGCAGTCACTGAATAAATTTCTTAGTAGAGAGAGTTGCCTACCTTGAAACCTTTCCAATATATTCTTTCCCAAATAATAAAAAATTCAGGTCGTGTGAGTGCAGATACCTAGGAACCTTTTTCTTCTCTTGCAGCTAACTGTCAACAGTCTGGTTTTTGCAAACATGTTAATTAGAAGTACTGCAATTTCCTGGGAGAGAAAGCTATCTTAACTGCCAGCTACTATCCAGAAAGCCATTGTTTCAGAACTGTTTCAATTAGAAGAAATAAGATAAATGGAAGCTCAACTTTTCCCATGGTGTGTAGGTATTTTCTCCTGTAGAACTTTATAAATTGCTGATAGATGCAGCAGAAACATCTCTATTATAATTTGAAGAGCTTTTTAATTACATATTCTACAAATGCATGTATTTATTTTACATATGTTGCATACTTAATAGTATAGAGGACATAATATTTAAAAGTTACAAGGTTAACATATACAAACGTGTTTATACATATACACATATGGAGAGAGACAAGCTAACATTTAGCCTTTATTTGTAATGTAATCGTAGTGAGGAGAAAAAACTAAAAGTTTATGATCAGGGATTCCTCATTTATGTCAGCTCCTGAAATGCTTTTGCACTATTTGCTGCATTTGGTCTCCCATCTTGCTGAGAAAGGAGAGTTTTACCGAGTATTTGCCAAGAACAAAAGGTAACATATCTTTTTTTTTTATTATTATTTTCTGAAAGGTCAAGTGTTGCTCCTTCACTCACACCAACATGTCCCCACTTCTATAAAAAAAATGACCCAGTAGGCTTCATGAGGAATCATGGAAGTTCTTCTGAGAGAAAAAAATGTTGATGAAAAGGTTGGTATTTAAAATCTCTCTAGCTCTTCTTAATATATTTTTTACTTTAACTGTAGCTTCTACATTCATGCTTATCAAAACTTACAATAGCAATAAGATGTTTCTGAAGCCAGTAGTTCCAGAAGAAAACTAGTAATTACTGTAAAAGCACTATTCATTTTCTATTTTGTGAAACGTAGGGATTTGTGAAATGTTCTCAAAGAGAGTGTGGTATCTTTGCCAATCCAATATGTTGAAAGAAAGAAAAAAATTCCAGGGTCTCATCCTTTAACAGCCTGCATAGATCAGCAGTTACACTGATACACCATGTTATCATTAAATTAAGGTAGAAGGTTAAGCCTCAGTGAGAATATTTTATATTACTGGAGTGAAGGGGATAGTTGTATTAAGCGTGA
>VZSV01000105.1:2334738-2347499 GCA_013398735.1 Nothocercus julius
AAAGAAAGAAAGAAAGAAAGAAAGAAAGAAAGAAAGAAAGAAAGAAAGAAAGAAAGAAAGAAAGAAAGAAAGAAAGAAAGAAAGAAAGAAAGAAAAGAAAAGAAAGATAGAAAGAAAGAGAGAAAGAGAGAAAGTATGAAAGTTGCATGGTCAGTGCAATCAAAACTGTGATGTTTGCAGCATTGGACCGATGCTGTTGTCAGTTTATAGCATCCAGATTTCATGCTCTCTCTCACAGACATAATATAACTTTATTAGTAATCAGAAACCCTGGCTTACAGGTCATCTATGTTTGAGGAGGGTCTGGATGTGTTAAGGAGATAAACTTCAGTTCAGATAAGGAGACAGCAGCTGCATATATGATTTGTGACTGTCACATACAATTCAAGGGTTAAACTTGAACAGAGGGAAAAAAAAATATATCATCATCATGGACATTTGAAAGGTAAACTCATCTTAAAATGAAAACCGAACAACTGGAAGTAAAGTATTCAAAGGACGTAAAGTGTCATTGTTATCTCTTTGCTGACTAAACCTCTTCTGGCTGTATGTTCACACTTTAGCTGTATGAAGGAGTTTATACAGCAAAACATAAGCAAATCTATTAAAACAATGCTAATAAAATCTAAAAGAAATGGTACAGATGATACAATTGGATTTAGGGCCAAGTGCTGTTTGGAATACCTCATAATTTCTGGAGTCTTTCCCAAGTGTGAAGAATGATTGTTTCAAACATAATTTTACCAGCTATGCTCTCTGTAAATCTAAAAGTCCAGTGACACCAGTGTACTTTGCTTTAAATGGAAGCTTGCACTGCAATCACTTTCAAATACTCATAAGTCATAGATAAATTCATTTTATCATCCAAATTAAGAACTCCAATAAAACTAATACTGGGATTTAAGAAAAATACTTGTCTTCTGACTCTTCAGTCTCTATAGTGTACTTATTCTTAATGGAAAAGTAAGGTGGTTTAGAACCAGCTGAAATAGAAAGAGTTTTTTGTTTGTTTGTTTTTGCGATCATAAACCTTTCAAATACTTCTGAGTTAGAGCTTGGCATTTTTCCTGAAATTCAAACAGACCCTCAATACCTTCCTGGTACTTGGCAGAACTAATTTTGCAAAGTGACTTCTTATATGCATTGTAATTCCATTATTCGGTGTGGTCCATAAGCGGAAAAGTTTCCAAAACGACTGGATCACTTTCTCCCTCAGAAAAAGCTGAAGTAGGTGGACTTTTTTAGACAGGAGAAGCGATGGCTTCAAGGAGATCAATAGCAACCTGCCCATTCCCATAAAGAGGGTATCAAAAAGACTGAATTAGGCTCTTGACAGAGGTGCATGGTGTGAGGACAAAACATAACATGCATAAATTGAAACATTTTGTCTGGACACAAGAAATTTTTCTGTCGTGAGAAGAGTCTAATTTTTGAAAAGACTGCATAGAGAAGTTGCGCAGGCCTTATCTCTAGAGGTTTTCAAGCTCTGAGCAACTTCTCCGATCCCCAAAGCTGACTCTGCTTTGAGCAGGATGCTGGTCCTTCCAGGTTGCCTTTGCCACCTGAGTGACTTTGTAGTTCTCAGTAAGAAGGGTTGGAATCCTGCATAATTACAACTTGCAGAGTTTGATATGGGTAGATAAAAGCAACCTTTCAAAATACATATTTGTTTCACTTCACCAGAAAAAAAATCCATACACATGTATGAAATTTCCTCTCAAGCCTTTGTAACCAACATATTTCTAGAGCAGTGCTTCATTATGCTTCCCAATATTTGGCCTAAGTGATGGAGAATTGTAAGGTCTTTTGTTGGGGGAGATTATGGCATGTGGTTCCCTTTGGAGACTCTTCTGACGCTTACACTGTATTAGTGAGGAGTGGGGACTGTCCTGACAGTTAACATTATACAGTCTTTATTATGCTTCCTTCATTTTAAATATTTCTTTGTTGAAACTCCTGAATTCTCCCTCCCATATGAGGATTATACAATGCAACCAGCTTTATGGCAATTCAGGGCTGAATATCTCTTTCCCATAAACTTAATGTGACCTGCTACACTGCATGTGCTATTTGTAAGCATTTCTCTGCAGGCGCCTTTAATGCTGCCTTCAGTTGTACTGACACAGAAACAGGAATTGCAGAACAAAGGCTGTATATGCATGATTTCCTTCAAGGTAAATAGCAGAAAGAGCAAAGAATGATAATGTCTCTATGTATATTTCTCCTTGCCCACACTTCTTTCAGTATTCTTTGCACGGTTTTGTGAATTTGCTTCAGCCTCTCTACCTTCTCTCCCTTAGTGCTTTTGGAAAAAGCATACTGTCTCTGCATGCTCTCGGTATGTTCCTTCTATCTCCCCATGTCTTTTTGTATTCCTGACATCTTTACTGATATTTTGTAGGTAGCCCTATCTTGCAGCAGCTTATCATTTAGAAGTTTTGTTGTCATGTCAGACTTGTGAGAGTCATGCAGTTCTGTCCCCCCAACCTTGTTCCTGTGAGCATTTCTTCCTCACTGATTCACTTCCATTTTTGTTTCATCTGTACGAATGTAATTTAACAATGAGTGGTCAGACATTAATCATGAGGGTAACCTGTGGTAACCTGTCTTTTTTCCTGGAACTCAAGTCAAACTGCATGTTTGTGCAATATCGAATACTATAAGACTCAGACTTCTTATTGGGTTATATAAGATTAAAGAGGACAGGCATTCCCTTCTTGTGCAGATTATTTGATGGCAGAAAGTTATTTAAAAGTTTGTGTGTCTGTATGCTTCAGACAAGTTCCACATAGCAAGTAGAAGCTATACATAACTGACATATTACTGCAAAGGCTTTCAGTGTCCATCTTGTTCAATTTCTGCTATAGTAAGTGTAATCAATTTTTAATTTATTCAAGTAAGAAGAGAAGGAAAAATAGCTTTTAAGCTGGGAAATATGAGAATTTGTTATGGTAATGTGGTACACAGTAGGACAACATTCAAAAATATCTCTGTGTATCTAAAATAGTTAAGGTGAAAACATTCAATATGAATTTTTATTTTATTTTATTTTTTTTATTTAAGCTAGCATGGGTACATATCACATAAAAGGGTGACAACATATCTGAGATTTTGAGAGAAGAGATAACAGACCCTATGCAGTAAAGCTATGTTGATCTTTAGCAAGTCTTTGATCTTAAGTCTTATTCACTGAGTATATATTTGGAAACCATAGAGAAGGTGTTTAGAGAAACCATAGTGGAATAGCTACAGATACTCTCTCACCATACCTGGACTCACACCCTGTCAAGTCATAGATACTATCTGCTTATGCCATGTAAGCGCCTGTGTAACTTTAAAAGAAAGCTACCCTTCACTAAGGTATCCGCTGAAGATACAGACTGATTCTGTCTCTGCCATCTCTAAGCATCAGGATCACTGCATTTCAGAGAAGATCTATTTACTGATGAAAAGTTCTCCTTTGCCATTATTATCATTCATAGGATTATAAGATTGCTGTGAAGCTTAAATGCAAGTGACCAAGTATTTAGCTTGTGCTTTATTTCCTACAGAAAGGAAGTTCAGATTTTGCCTTACAATGTTAAGACATCCTGCATTTATCAGAAAGAGAACTAAAATAAAACATTGCAGAACAAGTATAAACATTAGCACAACAAGATGAAAAATAATTTGAATTATAGGTGTAGTTGAGGCTTCAAGATCAGAGGTTAAAGGTCTAAGTCAACCAAAATCTTCTGATACCTGTTTTATAACAGTTGCTTTGAAACAGGTCTTCCAGGACCCATGAAAATAAAATAACTGGACTTATCTGTTAAACATACAAAAATCTACAAGGACAGTCAAGGGCTGTCTATTTTTATCAAAATTATATGTCAGTTCAGATGCCATAACTTTTGCCCACAAAGAAATTCTTTGTCAGAGCATAGCAAAATCAACACAGAGAAAATAAATGGTTTATTTAGCTGCAATGTTAAGAAATATAATGGTGTTACAATTAGATGGTGAAGTCTGTCATGACATGACTTGTAGGAATTCATCTTTAGTCTCCAGTCTGTTGATTTGTTTTATTGCAGCACAGGCTGGATAAAGATTAGTTACTGTATCAAACCTTTGACCCCTTAGGAATAGTGCCAAATTCAGTGCTTAAGCCTATACCCTCCTTTTCCTGGGCTATAGGAATCAAAATGCAGTTATCCTAGGATATGCTGGAGGATAGAGGATACGCTGGATTCATAGTCTGCCTCAGGTTTGTGTGATGCCCACTTGATTATCTGCACACAGTCAAAAATAGGCCTGAGGTTTGATTTCTAATTTAAGGAAAATGTGGGAGAAAAGAATCAAAAAGTTTAGGAAATAAAAAAAAAAAAAAAAAAAAAAAAAAGTACTTTCCCCTTGAGCTTTACATAGGATAAAAATCCTGCCAAGATACTATTGCTTGGGGCAAACTCTTTTAGAGGAGGCCTTGTAGCCACAGACCTTGGACTCTGTGACTGTCTCTATGCATCCCTTTCATCCACCCATGTGCCTCTCTCCTAATTGTTCTTGGTCTTCTGCTGCATTTTTCCCTTTCACTGGGCAGTCACCACTTCACACATGTAGAGATATTGACGATGAAAGCAAACGTTCTCTTCTTGCCATAACCCAGAGCCCTCTTGATCTATATTTTATAAACCATTCTGATAAAATTTTGTCTATTAAAGTAGATGCTTCCTCCAGGAAAACCATTTTGAATTGTGAGCAATTATTATCTCAAGTAGCTCACTATAAGCCTGTAATTTTCCAAGTACTTGTGAATAAACTTTGCTAGTGTTTGCATTTTTTTTTTCCATCACTATTCTAATTCCATTGGCTAGCTTTATTTTCTACCATTCTTGAAATAATGCAGAGGCAGCAGGTGCTTATGCGTAACAGACTGAAGCAGCCATTAGGGTCCAGGTATGAGGGTTATAGCTTTCAGAAGTGCTTTGTGACTATTAATTTCTTCTCTTTCAGGAAAAAAAAAAAAAAAAAAAAAAAGGATAGACAGAAGAGACCTTTTTTTTCTATTAACAGTGAAAAAGGAAGTGGCAATTCCTTAGATGACATTTGAGATATGACCCTTGAGCAAAGAAGCAACAGTACTGCTTATTGAATCATACTATTATATTAGAGTGTCAGGCCCTTCTACCTGTCATTCCTATTCTTTAAAACTTTAGACACATGTAAAAAATACATATACTTTTGAATGACCTTACTTAATGGGACCCAATCATTTCATATTATTCAAACCAAAAATTTTAATGCTTTCAAAATAACAGGGTCATGCAAAAATAATGACTGGCATAAATTTTTAAATTAACAAGCTGTAAATTTTTCATCTAAAAATTCCAATGGCCTTGTTGCTGTCATTGGCTCATTTTATGATGGCATGAAAATGGATAAAGACAATGCATGAGGAACAAGATCATCATAAATCTTCATTCAGAAATCTCCTCTACCTCCTAGTGTAACAAGAAAAGTGAAACGAACAGATTGCATACTGCTAGGCAGAGCTGTATTACTTCAAAAAATAAATGATCAGCATGGTATAATGCCAATTCATGTTGTTGCAGTTCATCGAGTACTTTCAAAATGAACAGGTGTGCCATCAATAAAATAGTATGTGAAATTTCCCTAAACTTAAAAGGATGTCTATGCAAATAGCTTGCATCCTCTTTGTGAAATCTGAGCCTGTTTTATAGTTTCTTTCTCCCACAAAACTGTGAGGGAACTGCTAGAATGGGGTGAGTAATTAGACTAGTAGAGTTAAATGTGTAGTGTGTGTTGTCAGTTTGATTTTGCATGGGAATCTAATAAAGAAGAATTCTCTACCTGAATAGAATTGTATTGATTTCACCAGGGCATTCCTAGAAAGGGATAAGATTTTTTTTTTCTTTTTTTCCCACTGATTCTACATAAAGCCCATGACGTAGTGCTGAAAATACCTAATTATGGTACAAAAAGCATTTTATTAATAGGACTATTCCAGTAAGAAAATAAATAAATAAATAAATAAATAAAAGCAGAAGTTCTCACATGAGTTATGCAACATCTAAAAAGAAATAGCTGTTTTCTGAATACAGCAGATTTGGGGATCTTCAGGAAACAAAGGCAGCATATACCGATTTGAGATCAATTCTTAATTTAGCAGTTCACCAAGTTATACTTGCTGTATAGCAGGTGGATTTAAAATGAGGCAGTTTGATGAATTGTAAACTTATGGCATGATGGAGAAGATTTGAATAATGGCTCCAATTCTTGCATTACTTTTGGTCATCTAGTAAAAAAGCTTATCTCTAAAGTCTTTCTCTGCTAATTTCATTGAGCCCAATGGACTTAAAAAAAAAAGGAAAAGAAACAAAGGAAAAAGTGTCATCTGAATCCTTAAAAGCATAAAAGGACATAATTTTTGATTCAAGGTGACTGGCACCTTCAAAATAAAATACCACCATTTATAACTGTAGCACCCCTTTGAGAAATTCAGCTGTCTTTCCAATCATATTTTTGAGCTTTAGAGACCTCTCCTGGGTTATTGCATTAATGTCATCATTCTATAGGTGAGGAAAGGAGTGAAGCAGAAGATGAAAGGTACTGTTGGACAGCTGGCCTAACATCTTGAACACAGAACTAAAATAGGAGTTTGCATTAATGAGTAATAGACCATAGTGAGAGTAATTTTAACTAAGGGACTTCCGAGAGGAGAAATCATTAACCCAGAAATATTTAATAAGGAATTATATACAACATACAGGAACAAATATCTATATTGTTTAACTTCCCAAACCAAGAAAGGAGTATTTAAAATATTCAGAACTTTTACTTTAAGACTTCTATATGTTGTGAAATCAGGAAGAATTCACAAAAGCATATGTGAATGGATATATCCAATGAAAAAAATAAAAAGAAATATTCACTTTGTGGTTTGTAAAAACAGATTCCTGGTCATATTTTGCACACAGATGAGTGTATTTCCCAACTATGTTTACCTAACTCTTCCCATTCATAACCATCTGAGATGTGTTTCTGTCCCTCTTCCCCCTGCTTTCTTTTCTATTTATTCCCTCCCTCCTTTCTTTCCCTTCACACAGAGGAGAGAAAGGATCTGCATTTCAAAGGAACTTATCTTTTTCCTCTGAAATGTCAGCCTTTTGGACTCAGAGTCTCCTTCTCCCGTTCCTTTCCTCCTCCATTTTCAAAATCAAATTTCTCAACACTTTTCCACATAATCTTTTTTTAAAAAGACCTCCTTTTTATTCTGTTTTGAGTCAAAAAAAAAATCTATTTCTAATTCAAATAGAGCATTAAAGAGAAAATTCTTGGTCTATGATTCTGTTTCTGCCCTTCCATTTAGTCACAATGATTCTCAGGTTCTTATAAGAGCTTCATTATACTAGTGGTTAAAAGTAACTGGTTAATATTCTTAAATGATTTAGCTTACATGATAAACTACTAAAATGATGAAATTCTAACTTAAAACTGGTGCATGGAAGGGGGAAAAGACTTGTTTTGTTGACACTGATACAATATAATGACAGTAGATAGGTCTTCCCCTGGAGAAATTATTGTCTGACTATAAACCCCTCTTTAAGGCTCCTTCATGTGGAAATTATCTTAGATAAAAGCCGAAAAGCAGCTATTTCAAAATCTTGAATAGACAGAACATTCTTCCTTCATTTCTGTATTAGCAATTTTACTTCTTTCTGTTCTCCAGTCTTGGAAAGTCCTTTTGAAACAGGTGTGAGCTTAGATTCTTTCATGTGCAGTACCTACATGGTCTTCAGTTTATTCTCTACAGTTTCGTATCTCTACAGGTGACTGTTAGCAGACTTTTAAGCAAAATAGCTTACAGATTTCTTTATTACATGTCAATACTTTACAGAAATGTTTTCTATGTCCATAAACATTTTTTTAACTGGAGCAAATTTTAAGATGGAGTAAAATTTATTTAAAATAAATAGAATGACTAGTATATTAGACTTGTCTGGTCCCTAAAAGACAATGGGATGGGTAATGGATAAATTAAAATATTGGCATTAATATCCATAAGTGCTCAAATAAATTTTGAATTGCAGAGATTCCACTGATGGACATCTCTTCACTGGATAGAACAATTAAAAAGGAGAGACAAAAATGATAAGCTGATTTATCAAACCCCCTTAAAGAGGGAAATGCATTATGAACATCTCTTCAAGACTGGAAACGATAATCATTAATTAATATTTTGTATGAAGATTTAAAAGTTCAAGTATTTTCTGAAAGGGACTCTTTAGTAAAGAAGATAAGGTGAACGTTTGCAAATATGTAATTCAATTGCTGTATGTTTCATCATTGGTAGAAGAGGTTCACCTGTGACAATTCTATGAAAGTTCTGATATTATACAATAATGACAATGAAGGATCACAGTTGGAATGTTTGAGCCAATTCTGAATGATCTCAGGTATCTCTGAGAAATTCACTTTAGTTTGTGTTTTACTTCAAATTATACTATCATTTTGAAATGAAAGGATCTCAAATAATACAAATGTATGTAATTAACCAAACAATAAATGAATAAAGTAAAAACAATCCCTTCATGTTTTTTAATTTTGGTTCCATATTGATTTAAGAAATTATGTTGAGTATTAAAGTAGTAAAATGAGTACAAGATTTTTTTTATCTTAAAAAAAGGAATTATTACTTTGATTTGTCAATAATATTTGATATATATGAATAATTTAAGAACTTACTTGAATAATTGTTGCTTTTGTCCATTCTTAGTTTCTGGAGGAAAATATTCTTTCACAATGCTGAAGTTTACTGAAATTACAGTTGGGAAAAAAATATTAAGGACTGTAAAATAATCTGAACTTGCAGGCTTTGTTTGTTTCTTACCTAAGTATAAAACAAATAAAAGGTTGATTTCCTTGATTCATCTATTTCAGTTGGTAACTAATAAAGGTTTGTTTTTTGGAGCACAAAGAAATGCAAGAACACAAAAACCCATCCAACTTTCATTACACATTACTTTACACAACTCGTTTGACAGAAGTTTGTTCACTAGAAAGTTTTTGTTCAAAAAAACTAGATATTCTTCAAAAGCAAGAAATTAAGCTATTATTTGTTATTAACAAAGATGTCTTCCATCTGAAAAGACAGAAGGTCTTGTGTTTACTGTTTTGCTTTCAGGGTTTCTCATCCCCCAAGACTGGTGATTATCAAAAACCTGTATTTAATTTGGAAATAAAATTTCATTTTGTACTACTTTCATGGTGAAAATTCCTTGCAAAAATAGCCTTCTTGAAATTTTGAATATTCTGTCTGCTTTTTCCACCTTCTCTATAGCTGTCTTATTAATTCAGGCTCATGCTGAGGTGGATAAGCAGATAACTTTGGTTAGCAATTTTTTTTTGCACTTGGCACTGCAAGTGAGGAACAAAACATTATGCACAGCAAAGATAACTTATGAAGTTTATAAGTAGGTTTAGTTTGATGTAAGCTCAGATCTTCCTATTGCTTGATGAAATCTTAAAATCACGTATTCTAGGAAGAAGTGAAGTGAAAGACTATACTCTTACTGAGCATGCACAACTGATTCAGACTGCCTGCTGTTTCGTTTATTCCTTCTCCACACAGTCTTTTAACCTATCATTTTTTACTTGGGCATTAGGGAAGTTATTCAATGAACTGTTCCACAGCTTCAGGTTCCTGTTCACGAGCCTGAGGTACAGTGTGGGAACACACTCAACAACCTCCAGCAAGAGTTAGACCTCAGTCTTGCTCTTTTTCCCTCACCCCTGTTCAGAGAATTCTGTGCAGCTGCATGGATTACCAGCAATACTCACCTGATTGACCAAGAAGGAAGAACCAAGACTCCTGGAGTTGAAGATACATTTATAAATTGTGAACTGAATACCTAAGCAATACCTTCACTCATCCCCATTTGAGCAGTTTGCTAGTCAGTTTAACGGGAATATTCACTTAAAACCCTGACACCTTTGTTTTCAAAATGGATAATGTGTTCTTTGTTTTCTCATCTCTATGTAAAAATGTGTCTGTTTCCTTACTTAAAAAAAAAAAAATCTATTAGGATATAGTGAGAAAAAAATATACACATGTAATATTTTACCTTTATTTTTTTTTCTTGATAGTAGTGGATACACATTCATATTGCATTTCCTTTTATACAGTTTTCTGCTTATGTTGCCCAGACAGCTTTGATATTATGCAGTTTCAGCACAAGTAAATGTTACTATATGAAAATAGGACTGGTATATACTGTTTAGAAATGTCTAAATACCTCAAGATCTTCCATTTTTTGTCCTTTGTCACAATATATTTGCCATCTGTCATATTAACTTCAATAAAAGGCATATTTCTGTTGTGAATTATCCAGAGCATTGATTTGAACATGGCAACCATTTGCAGCAATGTGTTCATTGGGAGTAGTATTGGCTGTTCTTAGTAACTGACAAGCCAAGCTTGTTTCCTAATCTTTCATGTTACATTCAACAATGAAATAAGCTGCTTTTTCCAAGCACCATAAAAAATGCCCTCTACCAAGCTGGTGTTAGTGCTCACCCACTCCTATTATGGCAGAATATCTCACTATATATTTCTCATTTTTTACCTAATACAACCTATTGTGAAATGTAACATGCAATTGTCAGCTGAAGTACAAAAAGTATGATGTGAGTCATAAAAAAATTTATCAGCACAGTTTTACAGGGCTGCTAGTGTATATACTTACATGTCACTTTCTGTACAGAGATACTTAAAACAGAAATCTGCAGTAACTAATGGAGCTGTCCTTTGATAGGTCAGCAAAGAGCAATCTTCATATGAACATTAATTTGTCCATCCAGCTCCAACATAATACAACTCACAATTCAGCTGTTGGAGGACTTTTTGGAGATCTGTATCTCTCAATGATACTGAAAGGACTAATAGTTTGTCTTTCCTGAAATAACATTTAATTTGATGATATAAACATACTTACTCTGATAATTCTCCATATTAATGTAACCATTTGAATTCTGGGCCAAGATTTTCAAAATTCTGAATTTATAAAGGTTGGATCCAAAGCTTAAGGACCGTCTGTATGAATACTGACAAGCCTGATTTTCAGATGTACTCTTGCAATAGTGGAGACTGTGAGATTAGGCATATATATTTCGTTTGCAACTCTTTCCTGTGATTTGAAGCACAGTGCAATTAACCACGGCCCATAAATAACTTGAAAAGCCGGGTGAATAAAAAAAGCATAACTGAAACAGAATAGTAATGAAAAATATTGACCACAACAAATGCAGTAATGATTTAAGAAAATTAAAATTTAGCATATTCTGTTTTAGAGATATTTTAAGAAATGTCCTTAAATTAAATATGACTCTGATGACACTATTTTTCATCAAGGTTTGAATATATACTTGTCCCCGATCGAATTATATCAAATCCATAAAAATCTACACTTGTACAGAAGCCATCATGAGTCCCTTTGCCAAGTTAAACTCCATTTAAGGTAGGGCAGGTAAGTATCATTTCGGATAAGGCTTCAATAGAAACTCCACAAATGGATGGATTTTATCAGGTGAGCTTGCAAATACCCAGGTAACTTCTACTCAGTTGCCAGGGAATGATGGACTCCCTCCCTCCCAGAAAAGTTTATGGGTGCTATGAAAATTTGGGAACTTTTGAAGAGACTATTAAAACTCAGACACAATTTATGACACATTGAAAAGGTCAGTTTCTTAGCCTGAAATGCTACATGATCTAGCAGTGAGTAGAAGGTTGTCTTAAGTCCTCATACACCATAGGAAGGAGTGAGGACCAGACCATGTGTTCAGCTGCACTCCTGCTGAGAGATATTATCTGGTACTGTAACCCAAACCTGTTTTTTGTTGTTGTTGTTGTTGTTTTATTTTTCTTTTAATTTTTAGCCTTTAATAGTTACTTATAAAGCTTGAACTCCCTTTCATTATAAAATGGGACATGAGAAGAAGAAAGTAGAAGACAAGAGGAAGAAACAATGTAGTTATGGTATTCTTTCTTACAGAAGCCTAACATTAGCACACTCACTTGGGAAGCTGTGAGGGTAACCAGATGAGAGTCCCTAGTTCAGATTTTTGTCCCAAGAACAGTTTGCTCATTTTATATTGTGCAGTTGATGATAACCATCAAATGTGGCACAATCTTCTCTGCTTGTCGACTTGGTCATATTTATTTTATTTTCCTCTAGTTGGGTCACCAGGCATAGGTCGTCATTAAAGGGACATCTTTTATCCTTTCATGCAGAACATGTTACTGATAATCCAGGTAATTTATTGTAGCATGTAAAAATGTGATTTTTAAATCTCTCTGCCATGGGATGATGGGCAGTATGTGAATCTGTTATGGCTGAGTTTTGCATTCACGAGTCAGCTCTATGAAAGGACTTGGGGAAGCCTATGTATCTGCTTAGTCAAAGCAACCAGCATTACACTACAGTCTGTGAAAAAATAAATACATACACTATATCGTAAATGTGTTCTTATGTCAAGCTGTTTAGATGAGTTTATGTATATATGTAAAAAATCCTAGTCTTTGGCTCCTATTTAGATCTAAGCTCCTAAGAAATCCTAGACGGTAATATCAAGATGGAGGCACATGCAGGCGTGCACAGGAGCAGAACTCTGAAATGTGTGGAGACTTGTAAGATAAGTCATTCTCTCTCACTGCAGAACTAAGAAATCATACCATCTAAGGAGCTTTCCACTCTGCAATATCT
>VZSV01000105.1:2348886-2406360 GCA_013398735.1 Nothocercus julius
ATAAAATGAATTTTAAAATGTAAATATAGATTTTATTATATTAAATATTTCTAATTTATTTTGACATATATATACACTTGGCTTATAGATATATATATATATGTACATACACACACATACAGTTTGATATCAGTTAAGCTGGTTAGTTTATAAAAGTAGATTTTATAACTCCTGTAAAAGAAAAAATCATATTAATAAACTAATGTAGTATTGTATGATACAGGACTAATAGCTGTGCACACTCCCTCATCATGAACTCTGTTGCGTAAATTCTTTCTTGGTCCCCGAAAGTTAGTGGATGTAATAAGAGGAATTAATGTTTTGTTCTGATTAATCTAAAAGTCTAAAAGTGTGATGAATCTAAGATTTCTTAACTTCTTATGAAGTTATCTTATGTCTTATTGAGAGGTTCATAAAGTCAGTACTATTTAAAACAGAGAGGGTAAAAGACTACAAATTTTCAAAGGCTGGCAAATCCAGTTTTATTTATAGTACATTTTCTCAGTGAGATTTGCACAACTCTTAGAGACAATGCAAATTAATTTACCAAACAGGTTCTTAATCAAGAACAATATGAACATATATATTAAATACATTTACCAAATGGGAAATACATACATATCTACATACATATATATGTATATGTGTGTATCTACATGTATATATATGTATATACAGATAGATACACGCACACCATACACATATACATACACACCAAATGAGAAGACAAGTGTTTGGTGTTCTAATGAAAAATGAAATTTTTTTATAACTATATACCTCTTACACATAAAAATAAATAGAAATCAAAAGACACTTGCTCACTTTTTTGTTGGTCTGAGTCTTTTTGTGTGTTCATTCATAATCACTTTGAAAACTGAATAAATATTGCTTGAGAAAAGACTGCAAAAATGGAGAACTTTATATGTTTCAGTTTTTCTTTAAAGGTACAAAGGTGAGCCTTACTAAAACCATTTCAAATTATTTAAGAAATTAAGACAATAAATACAATTGGCTTTTGAAAAATACTGAAGGCACAAAATGGCTTAAGATTGTGAATTATAATAATTCCTGCATAGACCCATATTACACAGGCTCATTTAAAGAAGAAATAAAATTGATGCTTCAGTGAGCAACGTTTATTTCTAGCAGCCACAACCTTTTTCCCATATGATGTAGCTCGTATTGCTACCAATTTTGCACACAATGTCTTCAAAATGCTGACCACAACAAGGGAACCACTAGTAAGGTGTAAAAATACCAGCACCACTCAGGCACCTAATACATCTGTGGAGCATCTCCTCCAAGATGGCAGACCTGCCACAAGCATGAAGAGAAGTATGAGCGTGAAGAAAACAGGAGACACGAGTCAGTGAATACTGGTCGCATCCTGACATACCATCCTGTACTGCAACATGAGACGAAGACGAAGCATCAGGGCATGACTGAAGTCAAACAGCTAGGATTTCATGCCTAGTATTTTGGGCAGTCACTGTAGATTATTTTCATCCTTCTTGGGTGTTAATTTCAAATAATCTGAGTCTTCTTTGACCTTTAGACTAACCCACCCCCCAAAAATTTTTTGCTTGTATTTTTCACTGGCTTCTCAGCGATATCTTTTCTGGATGCATTTCCTTCAGTGCAACCTTTTCTAGTTGTGAATGCCTTCTCCATGAAAGTCTTACAAAACAGCTTATCCCTTTCATCCCCAAACCAAAAGAGCCTATTTCTTCTGCAGCAATGTGGGATCTCCTTGGTTCAGGAGCACTCCAAAAGACACAGCTTTTCTCCTAGCCTTGAACAAAGAAATTCTGCAGCTGCAGCCTGGGTAACAGAGTCCAGCATCACCCAGGCACCTATTGCAACGGTTGAGCATCTCCTCCAAGACGGCAGACCTGCCGCAAGGGAGATGAGCGTGAAGAAATCAGAAGACATGAGGCAGTGAATGCTGGTCGCACCCTGACATTTGGAAATCTGGTTGGTTACTACTCTCAGTCTTTTAAAATGTATTGAGATATCTCCACACACTACAACAATGTCATTTGATGCTCCCATACATGCTTATCTGGTTTGTGGTAAGAACAGAACACATCATATGTGCAAGAGAGTGAGCATGGTGAATTAGCCATCGTGAAGCTGCAAACAGATCTGCTTGTTCTTGTCATACCTGATGGTTCACTGTTTTTGATCACGTGTCCAACAGACACAGTGTGTTATTGGCTGTCTTCTTCCCAACATTGTGGTCCCTTTGCTATACTAACCCTGAGTTCTCTGTTAAACCAACTCAACTAAAAGCAAAATAATACGTAGCAATTTACTCTCACTGAATAATTATTTTGTGTATCTGAAAGCAGAAGACATAAATGACTTGTAGAATCAAAGCCAAGTTTATTTGAAAGAGAATGCATTTTGTTTTCTCTTCCTAGTTTCCGGTGACTGGTGTACAGCATAATATAGTCTCCAGTAGCTAAACTGCCCTTGATAGTGTCATTCCTACTGCTTCTGCAGCTCTCAACAAAAGAGCCTCTGAGCTGTTTGACAATTAGATTTAAAAGGCACAGAGGAAATAACAGTCCATAAAAGTGAATGACAATCTCTGCAAGTCTCTACTAGCTTTTTTTTTCCCTCCATGGAGAAACAAAAGGATGTCTGTAGTGAGGAGAGTGCAGTTGTAATTAACTTGTCATTTGTAGTAATAATTACACAGTTTCAAGACTGCATACTTATACAGTTAAGGTCATGGACTAAAATGCAGGTTCAATTCTTGCTTCTGTCTTAGACTTCTCATGGGACACTAAACAATGAATTTATCTTTAAATGGATTTATTCTTTTTACAGTAAATGGGAATAATAGTACTTTTGTCCCAGTCATTTCTCAGGATCTGTAGTTCTGTTTTAAACCTCTTTGGGTTATAAATCAGATCTAATAAGAAACTTCAACAAAAAAATTTTAATGAGAAAATACTGAATTTGGGGGGAAATTGTTTTATTAATGGATTTAGTTTGACAAATTTCCAAACTGAACAAAATTCTTTTTATGTATCCTGTTTAAGTTTAGCCAAAAGGTATGGATATAGGCATTTAATTTTTCCCACAAATATGTTTTTCTTCCTTATGCTTCATTTCAGGAGCTTTCAAGATTTACTTCCTTGTTTCAACTGAGATGGGAAAAAAAGATCTGTTAAATTCTTACATGGCTAAAAAGATTTTTTTTCACATTCTGTGTGCAAAATTTAATATTTGTTCAGTATTTCACTTGTGATCCTACATTAAATATTAAAATAAGTAGGTAGAGAAAAAAACACCTGAAATAATATGTAACTTCCACTTAGATTGAGTTAACCAGTTAATTAAAATGTAAATGTTACAAATTTTGTAAAAATAGATCATGTAGTGTCACTTCTTGCATGAGAAATCACTGAAATTGTAACTTTATTTCAACAAGAAACCCATGAAAAAAGAATAGAACTTTGTATACATATTTTGGCAAAAACATTTTCTGTGGAAAACACAGATTCAAGTTAAGAAAAAAATACATGCAAATTCAACAAAATATTAAGTTGTTCCATTTGGAAAAAAAAATAGCAACATTTCTTTTAGATATATCCTAAAGCAAATGCTTCGCTTAGAAATGTACTTCAATTCTATTAAATACTAAGTAGATTGAAAAAAATTGGAAAATCCTCTTTCCGACAACTTGTCCTGGTCAAACTGTTTTGTTTTCAACTGCATAGTTTGATCTACATTTTACAGTCTGTATTTTTGGTCTGTATATATTTTATGTTTATATTTTCATGCTCAAATATATATATTTCTATTACATATGTAGGTACATATAGATATGCACAAAAACACTAACATATATGTAAATACACTAGAAGTGAAGGATATTTTATTTATTTTTCTACTTTTCTTGAATTTAGTACTTGCTAACCAATCAAAACCTGTGATATTTATGCAATTGTACTACTTAGGCGGCATTAACATATATATGCAGATGGCATTAATATTTTTAACTTGCTACCAAAGTCTAAGTGGTGGTGAGAAAGGACCCTGTTCCAAACTATGCATTGCAATAATTCATGAGCATAAGTCAAGAGAGTCATTTACTGATGTTCATTCAACATCATTTTGTATTCATTTCCTGCTATTGATACCAGCATTTGATATTCAAGTAATGGACTGGGAAGACTAAAGACTTAGGAGTGGGAGACACTGATTTGTTTGCTAGAGGTTTCATGTCGAAGTATATCCCATAGGAAATTTTCATTTTTTTAAAGTACTCCAAAAGATACCCTTTCACACCACCCTCTTGTTTCTCAGTACCTTTCTTCCTGTAAATTAACTATTGACTTTGAGAGTAGCTTTGAAAGCCAGAAAGGAGTGGTTCAGATTTATTATCAGCTCTACTGTCTAGCAGGATTTGACAGGATAAAACAATGAAATACAGGGAATGATTGAAACTTAAATCCAGTTGTATTTACAGTAGGCATTAAAGTCAATGCACTTTCTAAGGCAAAAAAAATAATCGGGAAGAGTTAAGATGCAAGCACCGAGCCTTTTCAGGTCCATAAATTACAATTAATTTGCTCTGGTTTTATGGATCAGTACTTGGACTCTTCCCTCCGGTGTTCATGAAATATCAGTACAACCGGTGACAGTTCCTGAATATAAGGACCTGCATATGTAACCATAACTTAGACACTTCTCAACTTTTAAAGATAACTGCACAAATGTGTGCCTATTAAAACTTGATTTGATGCCCTAATACAATCTCCTTTGCTTTGTTCAGCTATTTTTTCTTATGTAAATAAATATATATGGAGATGTATCAGTGGTGCACATGTATATAAGGGTATATACACGAGTATGCATAAAGAATGTAATTAGAGAGACCGATAAAAATACACAGACATTTCAAACAATTTGACCACCAAGCTTTAGAGAAACAGAAATGAGAATGGAATATTTTTAAAATTTGCAGGTCTTGACAGGTAAAGCAATTAACATGGGAGATACGGTGGTGGGTGTCTGCTACAGGCCACCTGACCACCTGACCAGGATGAGGAAGTCCATGAGGTCTTCTACAAAGAGCTGGAAGTAGCCTCACAGTCACAAGCCCTGGTTCTCATGGGAGACTTCAACTACCCTGACATCAACTGGAAGGACAACACAGCCAGGCACAAACAGTCCTGGAGGTTTCTGTGTTGATGGTAACTTTTTAACACAGGTCGTGGAGGAGCCAACGAGGAGAGGTGGGCTACTGGACCTTGTACTGACAAATAGAGAGGGACTTGTTGGAGATGTGAAGGTGGGGGGTAGCCTTGGCTGCAGTGATCATGAGCTGGTGGAGTTCATTATCCAACGAGGAGGAAGCAGGGCTGTAAGTAGCCTTGCAACCATGGCCTTCAGGAGGGCCAACTTTGGCCTCTTCAGAGACCTCCTCAGAAGAATCCTGTGGGCTAGAGCTCTGTAAGGTGGGGGAGCCCAAGAGAGCTGGCTGGATTTCAAGCAGCACCTCCTCCATGCTCAGCAACAGTGCATCCCTGTGTGTAAGAAGTCAGGCAGAGGGGGCAGGAGACCTGCGTGGATGAGCAAGGAGCTTGTGGCAATACTCAAGCAGAAGAAGGCAGTATACACAATGTGGAAAAAAGGACAGGCCCATTGGGAGAAATATAGCAACATTGTCAGGGAATGCAGGGAAGCAACACGGAAAGCTAAGGCACGGTTGGAATTCAATCTGGCAAGGGATGTTAAAAATAACAAGAAAATGTTCTTCAAATATATTAACAGCAAAAGGAAGATCAGGGAAAACACAGAAAAAACAGAGTTGCTGAATGCCTTCTTTGCTTCGGTGTTTAACAAGGGTAGGCCTTTGGAGTCCCAAACCCTAGGGACAAGAGAGGGAGCCTGGAGAGAGGAAGACCTGCTCCGGATTGAGAAAGACTGGGTCAGAGAGCACCTAAGGAAACTCGATACCCACCAATCCATGGGCCCTGATGGGATGCACCCCAGAGTGCTGCGGGAGCTGGTGGATGTCATAGCTAAGCCGCTCTCCATCATCTTTGAAAGGTCCTGGAGAACGGGGGAGGTGCCAGAGGACTGGAAGAAAGCCAATGTCACGCCAGTCTTCAAAAAAGGCAAGAGGGAGGACCCAGGCAACTACAGGCCAGTGAGTCTCACCTCCATCCCCGGAAAAGTGATGGAACAGGTCATTCTGGCAGTGGTCTCCAGGCACGTGGAGGACAAGAAGGTGCTCAGGAGTAGTCAGCATGGATTCACCAAGAAGTCATGCTTGACTAACCTAATCGCCTTCTGTGATGGAATGACCAGCTGGATGGATGAGGGGAGGTCATCTACCTCAACTTCAGCAAGGCTTTTGACACCGTCCCTCACAGAATCCTTCTGGGCAAGCTCCGGAAGTGTGGGATAGATGAGTGGGCAGTGAGGTGGATTAGGAATTGGCTAGATGACAGGGCTCAGAGGGTGGTGGACAGTGGTGCAGAGTCTAGTTGGAGCCCTGTGGTTAGCGGTGTCCCCCACTAACAAATATTTCCACCCTATATTCTCTCTTTGCAGTGAATTACCAATGAAATTAGTTAAAGCTCTTGGAATATGAATCTGTTTGGATACATGAATACAGGGTCAATTCAACAGCATTTGGCAAATGTATGTAATTGCTCTATCACTGACAGATGCTAGTGGACAAAATTTTGTCCTTACTTTAGATAACAGTTGTGTCAGTGCTTTTCTGATTGCTAACATGGTTCACACTGTCTCTTGAAACACATACCCACAACATTACCATGGTGCTTACTGCAAGTTCAGGTCCTGACATTCCCCATGGCACCTCTAAATAACCTAGAAGCCGATAGGGAAAAGGAACTAGGGAGTAAAGTGTCAGCTCTTATTATTTATTCTTGACCATCTTCATGGTATGTGATGTCACAATCTTGTGTGCTAATTTAGTTCCAAATATTCAAATATATACTCTTCAGATTGTACATTCATGTTTTTGCAATGTTTCTAACAAGTATACATACAATAGGAAGCAAAGAATACAGTCAAGGAAGCACAGAAGCTCATCCATCTATTATGTTCATTCTGCCATTAAGGATCACTGACTAAAGGAATCCTGATGCAGATGGAAGTTTTTGTGCCATGGAAATATTGCTGTGACAGATGAGGGTACAACAGTCATTACTGTTAGTCTTTCAAGCCTGAAGAGTTTGCTTTCATGGTTTCTACTAAAGCCTTTCCAAAGCAATGAGATATTCACAGCAACCAACTTCTTAATAGAGAGAAAAAAAGTGTTACTTTATTTTTTTAATTATGAGGGACTTAACAAGCTTGCATCAATGCTGCAAGAATAAATCACTTTAATTAGATAAAAGTGAAGAGAAATTCTTAAAGGACAAATAAAGATCTGTAGGTCCAGGAAATGAAAAATCATCTCTGAAGAAAATGCTTCAGTAACTTGAAGTGTCATTCCAATAATATCAAAAAGAGATAGTATGTACTAATAAATAACTTCTTAAGCTTTTTTCAGCTTATAAGCTTTATCACTTACTCTAAGTCGCTGCAAAGAAATAGACAGTTATCTGAACATGCTATTCTTTAGAGAAATAAATAAAATAACTAAAAAAAAATCAATTAACACCAAGATATATATGTGTATATATATAAACATTAAAAATGAAACAATTCAAACAATGCAATCTACCTAAGAAGAATTTATCTCTCTGCATCTCAATCAGTAGTGTTCAGTGAACAGTGAGCTATGCTGCGAAGACCTTCTTCTCTTTTCCTTTTCTTAAATAAGAAATATATTAAATCATTAAAATATATTGAATAAATAATACATTTTAGTCCAAGAGAAACGGCAAATAAAT
This sequence comes from Nothocercus julius, assembly GCA_013398735.1. Classification (NCBI taxonomy): domain Eukaryota; kingdom Metazoa; phylum Chordata; class Aves; order Tinamiformes; family Tinamidae; genus Nothocercus; species Nothocercus julius. The sequence goes on from VZSV01000105.1 coordinate 2,356,776, forward strand.
GCACCATTGTTGGAAACCCTCATTAACCTGCATACCACTATTACTGCTCCAAATAATGGTGCAGAAAGCACTGAAACATGTTCATGGGACTGATAAGACATAAAAAATTCTAGTATGATTTATAAGAGCAATGGCATAGTTTATTTTAGATACTAACAGGCATATAATTTACAAGCAATGCAAAGCAGTTAAATTAAAATCCTATGAAGTAAATGGGAAAAGGGAAGTTCCTCTATACAGTAAGTATGAAGCTAAGTGCATTGATACTGTTGGTCTTGTAAGCTTCAGTGTCTTACTTCTTCAGTGGTAAAATGGGCTAAAAGAACTTCTTGGTTCATAGGGCCATTATTACAGAAAGCATGTTTTAAATTTGGAAGGCATATAAGGTCCTAAAACAGCTTAAGAGAGTAGTTTAAGGGATCTCGACTTGTCAAATACATGGACGTGTGACTTGCCGATGTCTGAGTGCTCTGGGTTATGCTCCCATCTGTCTGCCCGCGTGTGGTCCAAGCAGTCAGCACAGGAGGCAGAAAGCACAGCAGAGACGGGAAAGCCCCAAAGAGTTTCCCAGGCTCAAAACTGCTTAATTAATAGATGATGCCCTTTTTCAGCAGCTATTCTCCATTAGCCTTGATAGCATTACTGTCTTCTGCTTTTCTTGCTCGGTTCATTTCAGATATCTCTCATAACATTTAGGATGCTTAGAATAATTAATACCATAAGTACTTATCTCCTCAATTAAAAGTTTAGTTTATAAAGACCCATCACCTGTTCTGTATCCCTTTTATGAAAGATTTTCCTTTTTTTTCTTTAAAATAAATGGTAGGTAAAAAGCTGATGATGGTATTTCCTCTCAAATTTAGTAACATATGTCTTGCTTTTACTCCAAACAATTCTCAGTTATCTGGCTATGCATATTTGTCTCCGGATCTTTTCAAATATTTTCTTGAATGGTACACTGACCGCTTGTTCTAATACCTTTCTTTCTAAAGCCCAACACCATTTATCGGCTATAGCTGAGTTATTGTTGCCTTTTGTGAATTATCACTGGAAAATTCTCAGCACTCTGCCTAAGGTTCTCTCACCTATAATCATGAATCTCTACTGTCTATATTTGACCAATAAGTCCATCCCTTTTTTGTACCTAGGACACAGTCTATGGAGACTGTGATTAGATTCTGATATTAAATTTCTGGTATTAGCTATTATATTTTATATGTAAAACTACAATTAAATATTCCACTGTTACATAGGCTCCAAAGTGTTACTTACTGAAATATTTATGTGTCTGATTTATTGTGCATTAAGATAAACTAATCAATTTTCAGCCCATTCTCAATTCCAACCCTCTTCTTGTGTAGTATCAACGTTTCCTGTGCTGGAAAAGGAAATTAATGGGATGTGATATTGTATTCCAGCTGATTTAATTGAGTCCAGATTGAAAGGACTGTGATTCTTTAAGTAGATAGTAAAGAGTAATATAGCTTTGACCATAACCTGCAGCTATCTGGTTTCTGTGTTTTGCTTGTAAGTCTATTTTTACTAACTCCTGCTTTAGCCCTATTTTGGAGTTTAGATCAAATCAGTTTTCTTGTGCTAACTACAGGCTAACTAATGTTAGCCCTAGACTTAATTAATGCCTAGGGCTTATTGCCTTGAGGTAGCATCCACTATTTTCAATAACTTCTAGGTAAATAATTGTTCAGGTAAATAATTGTTCATGTAAATTGTGGGGAAAAAAAAAAAAAAAAAAAAAAAACAAAAAAAAAAACACTCCTTTGCTAACTTTGCTAAGAGATTATTGGAAGACAAATTCATGAAAAAAAGCAAAGAATTCAAGACTTGATTTTAATGTGTTCATGGTTTAAAGTCTTACTGTTTGTTTCAGTGGAAAAACAATACGCTACGCACTTGATAATTCTTTTTTTTTTTTTTCTTTTTTATAGACCTAACCCTTTATTCAACTCTCCCTGAAAATCACTCCACTTGCTCTGGTAAACTCAAAGAAAATTTTAAGTTATGCTCATAGATGGAAATACACAGTTCCAAAAACAAACTTATTACCTTGCGCTAAAGTGGAAGGCATAATCACAGGCAGCCTGGCTATGCTCCTAGCTTCCAATGACATCTTGGAGAACTAAGGGTTTCTCCAGTAACATTGAAGTGACCAGACCCAGCAAAGCACTCTCATGCTTCCAAGCTGTCAGCATGTATTTCTTTCTCCACAAACCGCTGGTACAGCTGCTGGCTCACTGCTGTCAAAAACAACAAAAGCAGAAATGGTGAGATAATTTCAGCATCACTGTGTTTGCAGCCCACATACTCTTCTACAAAAGTAATCAGACTCTCCTTCCCATGAAAGAAGGCTAGACACTCAGGGCTAAGGAAGAAAATGCCCAAAATACCCAAAGAACAGGAATGGAGGAAATCACATTAAGATTTTAACGAGCAACGTGAGCACCAGAACGATTTTCCCTGGCAGGCTCTGTGTTGGCCTATTACTATCCTGTTAACTCAGAGCTAGACAAACATCTTGTGCAGGTAGGATTTGTTTCCTTGAGAGCAGAGGATCATCTTCATCTTAATCATTCAAGGAATGCTCTCCATTAATTTAATTCTAACAATAACATGAATGTGCTTATTTTGTCAGACCCAAGCTATCTACTCTTCAACAGAAAAATGCTATTTTAACATGTTTACTTAATTAATACACCTTCATGACACCTACATGGAACACAAGTGCAATCAACTCTATTGAAGTTTATCAGGTCAATGATCCTTGATCTAAGAGGGATTTGTGTAATGAAGTGGTGGTAGCTGTGGATTTTTTTCTTTTTCTGAATACTTTTTCATCTCCTGTTTTTAGCAGTAAAAGACTGAGACCTGGAATTGAGTCAAATATAGTCACTGATAAAACATAATATGTTCCAAGTGCTCATAAGAATATAGGGAGAAAATAAAATGTTTGCTTGCTATGACATTATATTGACTAGTGGTTTAATTGAGAGCTTCTCAGAGGGCCACAGGTTTCATAATAACTTGCTACAGTCTCATTACCATCACATTAATTTATGTGGTTACATGTTTTAAATGAAGGTCAAAATAAACAATTAATTAGAATTGTGAATGCTTGGCCACATGGCTTTTTGTGTGTGTGTGTGTGTGTTTAAAAACCTACTAATAAAAAAAGAAAAACACTGAAAAAGTCCAAAATTCAAAAACAGCAAAACCAAGATAAGAGAAAGAGAAATCCACATTTCTTAGTGCTCTTATGAATTTATAATACTAAAATCTAGAAGATTTACAATTAAGGTATAAATTATAAAGGTGTATTTAAGATATATAGAGGTATATTTAAGGTATAAAACCAGTGGTTGAACATATAATATATTTAAAAATGCATGTAAAGTGCCACAGCACTAAAAGGATGAAGAAGGAAGATTATTCTTACCTTTCTGTGTATAACAATATTGACATTAAATAAATGTACTAAAATAAAAAGCTTCTACCATTGTGTAGCAAGCACTTAGATTAAAATATTTTTGTGCCAATTCCCATTAACACTATGATACATTACCTGCTTGTTTAACCGCAGAAAAATGCTGAATTCCTTTAATCAGTTGGCAGACCTGAATCAGATCCCTATATGTTCATGAGCATCAAAATGTTCATGTTCTTTTTGCACCAACATTCAGTTCGCCTTCATCTTTATGCACTGCTAAGGGCAGGTAGCAATAATGGAAATGCCACAAAAGTCTCCACCTGTGTAATAATGCCAGCTTTATTTTAAATCCACCAATATAAAAATATTCTTTTTTATTGCAGAATCAGTTCCACAGCTCTTCTCCTAAATTGAATTCCTCCTGTGTTGAAGCACAAGCATGGCAGTAGCAATAAGACCGAATTTAAATATGATGAGGTGTATCTAAACTAATGAGAAATTTGAGAGCTTTGGGTTTTGCTGCTGTTGTTTGTGTCTTTATGGGTGTTTGGATATAAGTTTCATATTTTCTTGTTTTCCTTCAGCTGAATGAAGTAATATAAAAGAAAGATTCTGATGTAATGACATAGTTCTCAGGAGTCTGAAAAGATTCAAAATATAATGGAAACGGCAGTAAAATTGCAAGATTTAGCAACGCTTCTGTGGTATTTCCTCCTGTGACATGTCAGACGAGGTCACTGAAAAGAAATTGGCCTTCGAGACACTTTTATAGCCTAGCCTCCCAACTGGTACTGCTGGTTTCCACTGCTGCTCAGTCTGCTTCTCTTTCCTTCAAATCCAGCACTCCACACAGTAGCAGCTTTCGGTTCTCCAACATGCTGCTTAATACAGATGTGTTTGTAAGTAGTTATTTTTCTTTGAAATAAGGTGTCAAAAATGGAAGATATGTAAATATAAGCCATCTCTACAATAGTGACAAGCTTTGTTTTTCTGCTAGCAGGACACTCAAATTGTACTGCTCGGTTGCAAATTCATACACTGTGCTGCTGTACTCAGAAGCCATTAACTCTGTAGGAAATAACAGCAAGTGGATGCATTCATCGTGCATTTTGCACAATAATAATGATGAGATGTATCTACATCTCTGATTCACAGCTGTGTGAATCAGAATAGCTAAAGAATGCCATAGCAATTCAAGTCATTTCATTTTATAGTAAATAAATACATCTGGTAAATAATGTGGGCAATGAAGTGATACCTAGAAAGATATATTTCAATTAGGTTATTTGACACTGAATTTCACACGATAGACTTTCTACCTCACAGGTCTTGGACAAACCACAGGACTTCATTGCACCTAAGCTCCTGCCTCTGTAAAGCAATACTGAGGATAACAGTAAACAGTTCCTCAGAGTGTGATGATTAATGAAGGGGAAACTGTTGTGGTGTCTAGCTGCTTAGCATTATTATCACTGAAATTTGTAGACTGGATTTATAAACATAGATGGTGTCATTCAAATGAAACTCTATGCCTCGGCTAGGGCTAGGTGTAAGGTTATTTAACAGTTGACCTTAGCTGCTTATATCAATTTTAACAAGCCATTGTTAAGGAAATGAGAAGACAAAAGAAGGGGGAAGGAGGAAGAGAATCTGGAGAACATTACTAGGCTTAGATTGAGACTATTCAAAAAGTTTCAGATACTTTTTTTCCTTAGTGCTATGACTCTGTGTCACAGCACAGCAACTTTCTGAAATACTTATTCGGCATTTGGTAGTGGATCACTTTCTTTACAGTGTAGCCAACAAATAGCATAAGCATCACCATAAGGATGCACTCAAAACTTTGGCATAAAATATTTCTTCAGTGAGGCTTGAAAATGCAAGATTTCCCTCATATGCAAAAATCTAAATCAAATAAAGCTGATCACATTTCATCTGAGTCTGGGCAAAATTTTGCATTTAATAAAGAAGAGAGAAGAGAGAGCTGTGTGGAATGAAATAGGACAAGTATAATCTCAAAAGTATAGCTTGGGAGAGGCTTCTTTAGAATTTCGCTTCCTAAAGGAAATAGGAGATGAAACGGCCTCTTCAAGAGAATAGTTATTGAAACATTGCCAGAGATAAGGTCACTCTCCATATGCAAATCCATACACATGTAAATACAAATGCATGTTTTTTGCATGCATGTAAGAACATTTCTCAGTTGCATACTCACTATAAATTTAGCAAAATTCAGGCATTTTTTTTTTCCTTCCTCCCCCATTCACCCTTTATGTTAGTATGGAAAAACTACGCATGACTAACATGGAAGATGCAGGAAGTTTGACAAGGTACCAGTCTGGATAATCAGCAGATCAGTTTAAGAGGCACTGTTATGTACCACAGAAGCATGCTGTGAGAGCCCAATAATGGTTAACAAAGGAAGTAATGTAATTGCAGATAATTATGATGGACTATGATGGGGAATGGGTATTGCAGGAGAAAAGGAGGAAAACATAAAACCAAGCTCAAATATGAGGCTGGAAGTAGGAGAGCAGGGTAGGATTGCCTAGTAAGGTAGCATTTGTGAGAAAAGAAGACATCAGGAGGAAGGAACTGTTGGAGATGACATTAGGGAAAGCAACCAAACAAAGCAGTCAGATGCGTGCATGCATGCAGATGTGAAATGGGTTGCTATAAAAAGAAGATAACACAGTTGAAGCCAGACATCACTGTCAGCAGTTCCAGCCTGAATAACTCCTTCTAACAGTTTACATACTACTCACAGTATCTCACCCAGAATTTAGGGAATCCTGATCCAGCTGTTTACTTTCAAGTCTGGAATGTTATACAAAGTGATAAGAAAACTAATGATTTTTTTCATAACTTCAAGGAAACGCAGCAGTTCTTCCTAAGAACATGAGGCTTTAGGATATAAAATATTTGCTTGTTGCATGAATGCACTGATACAATAAGAAAACTTTGCAAAGTATCATACATTATCATGTGAGTTCCTCTCAGATAGCAAAGTGTGTGTTAAAGTCAGTTGTCTCTTTCAGTTATAAATGTCAGCTGTCTACTGTCAACTATTGCCCTGACTGACAGTCAGGCTTATATAACAGTCCATGCGTGTTGGTGTGTGGATGAACATTCTTTTTATTTTTTCCCTTGTAAATTACTAAAGAGATACAAAGCATAAATTACCTTTTATTTAAAATGCTTCCCATGAATCAAGTGTTCATAATTTCGACTTCAACCAAGCCCCAATCCTAAAAATTCTTATGCATATGCTTAACTTTATATACCATGAATCACCCCATTGATTTCATTTTTCCAGTCAGGTTGTAGTCCTACTTCTTGGAGCCCCCAGGCTCAGCTTATATAAATATCCATATGTACCAAAACTGCAATAAATCTACAGCACTTAAAATAACACAAGGAAAAGAAGAGGGCACAGTTATATATCTAAAAGATTGTTTGCTCCCTTATTTGCATAAACATTCTAATGTATACATGCTGGCTCAAGAGAATTGAAAATTCTTTGAAAAAAAGACAAGAGTGAAAATGCAAAGCAGTGCTACATAGGGCATCAGAGAATATATTACATAAGAAGGACACTAAAGAAATGATGCAAGGGAAATGAATCTTTTGCTGGCATTTACTATGAGGCTAGTAATTCCCCACTCTTGCCTTCACTGCACTTTTGCCAGTGATTCCACAGTGAATACTTACAATTTGTAACAGAGTTCTTCCTGAAAAGAATTCTAGGTGGAAGCTTGACATTATAAAGTTATGAAAATATGAGATGTTTATAATGAGCAAGAGAGGCTGTTATGCCTATAATGTACAAATATACCTGTATTCAATTAAGGGACTATACCGAAAGGCTATTATTCTGCTATCTTGACATGCACACTTTTAATTGAGCAGTCAGTGCAGTAAGGACTGTAATCAGGTATCCCCTGTATGACTGCCCTAACCATTTGGCCAGAAAGAGGCACTTGCACGCCTTTCCTTTCTTTTTTTATTATTCCAGGCAAGTGTGTTGTTTCTGCAGCACAGCCGCTGAAACTCCCTTTAGACTGATGATCAGATCATGCTCCCACACAGAATGGAGAGCAAGTCCCTAGTATCCTTTGGGTAAAAGCTTCCAGTCAGGTATGCCTGTCCATCTCAGGTGATGATACAATAAGAACTGCAGAGATAAGGGCAAAAGCAGAACTCTGAGGGCTTGTTTTAGCATCAATAAAGTATCCTAAGTCTATAGGCAGATAGTTGACCAGAATTTGGGGTTTGTGTGGATTTAGCTCTAAAAATAGCAAACCTGGTAATATTACTGTACTCTAATAGAAGCAATGAAAGTTTCACTGTATTTCCTGTGTGATACACTATCAGTCTCACCTGGAGTTAGGCTTTATGCACACATAAAATAGAATTACTTTAGCATTCAAATGGTCACACTGTTATCCATTTTTCACCATGAGTCAGGAAATATGCTACTTCAGGAGGTTATAAATACAGACTGTGTGTCAAAAGATCTAACAGCCACCATAGCTCTTTCTTCAAGTCACTGATAAATTGTTTATCATAATCTCTTGGTTTCACTAGAAGAATGAAAAACAGTATTGTTCACAGCTATTACTTCAGAAGAAGTCATATTCAATTTCACTCTGTATCTCAAAATTTCTTTTTGTATGAAATAGTAGCAGTTCTATGACAGCTTAGCATCTTATAATTATTTAAATATTGCTATTATGATTTTTTACTACATTAAAGAGTTAGAATTGAGATCATGATGGTTGACAACATTCACAAGCCAGGTTTCTAATTATTTAGTTAGGTGCTGACAGGAGAATGAAGAACAGATAGTTTAATTGTTTTCTCTGTGGGAATGCTGCAGGCATGAACAGGAATCACTGGACAAATGAAAATCCAAAACTAACAGCTCATTTGTGGCATAATATATCAAATTAGTTAAGTTTATTGTATAACAGTTCTTGATGTGAATTATCAAGGACTCTTTATTCATAGTGATAAAGCATTATAAAAATAACAAAATTTTAAAAATATTTCTTATTTTATGGGAAACAGCAGTGTCCCATTAATTCATTCCATGCAATTCTTTGAAAATTCTTGGTAATTTTATTTAGTTAAATACAAGAATCTTGTGCTTGTTTTCATAGAAATCAGTGGTAATCCTTCCATTTGACTTCATATTACTCCAGCTCAAAGCAGTTTTATTTTTCCCTGAAAAGATTTAATTTTCCCTGAAATCATTGTCATGTCACTCTTCAGCTGACTAGATTCTTCATAGTACAAAGATATCTCTTTCCTAAAATGAGATGGGAGGAGTAACAACTAAATACATATATATGTGTATATATATATATATATATATTCTTATTTCTTTTAACCCATATAATTTGTTGTTTGGCAAGTAATAGACCTTTGTGAACCATGCGATCAATATCAAATTACAAGACAAAGTTGTTTGTTTTCTTAAGGTTTGAAGATATGACCTTTACAGTTTTCCAGCAAAAGGCCTTAATATAATTTCTTATTCTTGCCTTTATCAAATCAAGCCCCTGTCTGTGTTCAAAGGGTATTACTTGAACCTTGCAAGTATTTTGAACTGAATATTTAGCCCATTAGTAAAAGATAGTTTGTCTTATTTAGTATGGGGAAAACTAAGCTAGTCATAAATCCACAAATGACATGCTGTATATATCACACTACCTCTGAGTCTAAGATAAAATGAAATTCGATATTAATTCAGAAAATACTGCAGTGTTCATATAGTACTCTGTCATATAATTTTGAGTGCTCAAATTTCTGTGATCTGGAGAGCTAAATTTTGTACTTTTCTTGGCAGGCATTTGAAAACTTTATTGCTTGTAAAAGGATCGGGGGAAGAGCAGGACCATGTTTGTAGGGTTAAATTTTAAAACTGCACTGTGAAAACTGCGAATTTTTTGAGCCACTGTCTACAGGTCTACCTTTATGTTGCTTAAAATGATGACGGTTCAGTCTTGACAGGTGCTATGGTAGTGCTATAGTAAAACATGATTTAATAAAAACAGGGCTCTGACAGGTCTTAAAGGAGGAGGGACTTTATCCTTTGGCCATCCAGCAGTTACTAATTGACTAATTTTTCAGCACTCCATTGCTCTGCCTCACGATGAAAGGAAATATTGTGTTCTTCTTTTCCTTCTTCCTTTTTTTTTTTTTTTAACCCTGCACAATCTAGAATCCTCAGAGATTTTTTTTTTTCTCTCACTCTGTGTTGATCTGCATGTGAGGCCTGTAGAGGAATCCAAATTAAGCCGTATGTCAGAAAGGTCTAGTTTTTGCTACTAATCTTCAAACCACCTTGATAAGCTTATTTTACAGCAACACACATGTTCCTAAGGATGACTGGCCTGCTGATTTCCTGTGGGCCATGAGCATTTTCCTCCTCGGTTTCGTCCCTGCTTACCTCATGTAATGTATGAATTGCTGCTGTTTTGGGCTCTGAGCCATATCAACTAGGTTAACATTTCCTTCGAAAACATAATAGTTAAGGGAAGAAAATCACTTTAATGGCAGTGAGAACAAGAGGAAAAAGATCAGTTTTAGCGCTTATTTACTCAGAAAAATAAAATCACCACTAAAATCATTTTTCTGATCTGCTCAAGCAGCTTATTAAATATGAATGACTATACTTCCTATTACTCCAGACAAGACAAGTAACATGTGAATTCCATTCTCAAAGTCATTTGTTTAGAAGGAAGTCCCTGTGTGCTGAAAATGAAATCATTTGATTTCAGATCATTTTGGTTGGTCAACAATTGTTTTCTATTTATTCTACCTCTTTTTATGTCTACTTAGAGGCTTCAGGCTTTGGTTACATAAAACACACTTTCAAAGTGGCATTTTCCCTCCTCAAAGAAAAAAATACTTTAAAAGTGAATCCTACCTCTTTAAGTGCATGTGAAATGCACTAAAAATATGCTGTGGACTATGAACTGCCAAGATCAGACAGTTTTAATAGGAAAGACAGAAGATTGATTTCATTGGCATTAATGTGATGCTCAGATGTCATATATCCATATCTGAAAAGCCTAAAGCTTCCAACAAAATGGGTTATAAAAAGAAGAGAATGTAATCAATAACAAATGAATTCTGAAGGTTTTATTAATGGTTTAGATGGAAATCAAATTTGAGCATTTATACTTTAATTATATCCTGTCCTCACCTTGTAGCCATGGTTAGTTTAAAGCTGGTTTCTAAAAGTGATTTTCCCACCAGAATTAATTACCTTTAATCAATACAAGCCACTTCCTTTTGTGACATTGCTTCCCAAGTGCAAAATAATTAAAAATTTATGCTCTAATTTGTTGTTGTTTCTGAAAATCTGAAGTCATGCTGTACATATTAATAAAGACTTCCTATTCACATGTGTAACTGGAGGTGATCCTAAATTGCCTATAACAAAATCAATAGAGGTCAAAAAAAAAAAAAAAAAACCAAAAAATAGAATTTTATATTGTAAAGTTTTGTGAAATTTCAGTAGATTTTTCCCATTTCTCCTTGGCTTATTTATTCTTGGAAGATCTTCAGTTGGGAACACTTAGCGTAACTCCACTGAAGCATTTTAATACCTTAGAAGGACTCCAAATTATCAAGGTTAAAAGTAATATTTTGGAAAAGTCCAGCTCAGACAAGGTCCTATCAAACTGAAAAAACTGTAATAATAGTGACTGAACCATAATGTCACATTAGGTCCAGATTTTTGTTTATCAAAATATTCTCAAAGGTACTTCCAAAATACACAGTGAAATTTATCTTAGATTTCAGTTCTTTGTAAGTCCATTTGGTTAGCCCTGAAGAGACAACATTTACAAAACACAGCAGGTAAAAAACAATAATTAAAAATATGAACTGGCTAACTGCTAGCTGGAAGAAGCAACTGTACAATCTTATCTAAAAATTATCGTTTTATCTATAATGGGGATATTAGACATGATGTGAGTACCACTTCAATTTCATAATGAAAGAAGTTGTGATTTGTAGAAATGTTGTTCGTTACTGTTTAATGTCAGCCCTACATGTCTAATTTGCAGTCGTATCAGTGGCTACAAATTCTGAAATACGGCTTTAATGTAGGTAGAATTCACATTTCTCTAAATCCATGTTGGACTTCCTAATAAATGAGATTACTGCATGCTAATAAATGAGGTTTAGATGTGGACATGGAACTGATTAAAGAAATTATTGTATGTTGTTCATATAAGGTTAAGGACAAGAAGGATATGGAAGCACAAACACTAAAGCTGTTCATCAGAATATCTCAAAATGATCATGAAACAAGAATTATGCTTTGTGATATTTTGGGGTAGAGAGAAGGAAAAGTAGCATTTGAGCAAGAAACTATTGGCAGTTCAGGGAGCATGTGGGGAAGAATCACCATATGTTTGCTCTGTATTTATACTCTTCCCAAGGCATCTGCTTTTGACCACTGTCAGAACCGAGCACAATACCAGATGGATCTTTGGACTGTTCTTACATTCTCTTCCTATGTTTGAAGGCAACACAAAGAAAGCAAAGCAAAAAAAAAAAAAAAAAATTAAGTATCTTGCCAAATATAAGACAGTTAATGGGCAAAACAATAATACATCTGAGATTTTCTGACTCCCCCTTGATCAAATGGATCACATTCAAACATGAAGTCCACCTGACTGCTTTATCTAAACTTGCCCACAAATGACCAAACCATATGTTTGATTATTGTATTAGAATGGAAAACAATTTAAAATTTATTTCTTGAAGATTCAATTTTTTTAAATTGTTAATTATTTTTGAAATTGGGAATTAAGGGAAATTAGGTTAATAACTTAATAACTTCTGGTTTTGCTTTAGAATTCAAATTCACGAGAGTGAGAACTTTTATTGATACTTCCCATATTGTCAGATCATCCCATATCATAATCACATATTAAATAATTCATGTTTATAGATAATATCAGATGTTAAGTATCAATAATTGATTTTTTAAAAAAAATCAATTATCTTGTTATAAACTTTAGCCATTTGGTATTTTGTGGGGGTCATTGCAAAGAGTAGTTCAAATTAACATATATAAACTGAAAGTAATATCTATATGGTGATATATTTGAAATTTGATTTTTTGAAGAAAAAACCTACCTGATAAAAAGCTTTAAAGAGATATATATATATATATTTTTTACCTTTATGAATAAGCAATCCAGACCTTTGGGTGCCCCAAACCTCTGCAGTAATTAGGAAACAACTGAGATCTTATTACACCACCAGCCAACAAATTGGAAACTGAATGAATGAGTGTAACAAAATGTCTTTTAAGAGGTAAGAGGCAGCTAACAGGGATCTGGAGCTTGATAGATAACATTATCCACAAAAGAGTATGGTGTATCTTTCAGTCGCAGACTGAGTATGAATCAAAAACATCCTGATGTCCTACAAAGAGAAAATTTAATGAAATTAGTGGCCAGCAGATCACAAAATGCTTCAAAGCTGTCAAGAAGATGTGAAAAGACATGTAAATAAGCAAATGTGCACTCACCTGGACTAATTTGTCCACAGACCACACATCAAAACAATGTGGACCAACCAGATATATCACAGAACTGAGAAGTAGAATGATTGGTCATTGATTAAATCTTATCTAAATTGGTCTAGATTAAATCTAAACTTAATCTACAGATATCCTTTCTAAAGGATATCCTGTCTAAAGAAATGAACAGTAAGAATGAACACAGAACAGATCTCAAAAGTCTTAAAAAGGCTGCTGCAAGAAAGAAGACATATACCCAGAATAATAGGATGTCCACGCACAGTTTCCTAATGGCAAAGAAAGTGAAACAGCTTAATAACTGGGAAAATAAAAGAGCAAACTAGAAAAGCCCATGACAAGAAGCGTATCATCTAGCTAATCATACTAATGTCTCACACCTCAACGATTCTGTGCCTTCAAACACTTTCACTTATATTCACTTTATTTGGTGGAAATTAGTGGGCTTCTAATTAATGTAGATCTAATTTTTCAACCGATTTTTTTTTTTTTCAATGTTTATTTAACACTAATTACTGACGGTAGATTTGTCTTAGTCATGTAAAAATGAGATGTTAAGGTATCTTTTTAGGCTTTTTCTCTAATCAAAGGGGAAAGAGATACTTCTGGAAATGGTTCAGTTCAGCTTTCTTTGGCAGAGAATTTGGGAGTTCTGGAGTTATTTCTTTTACACTGACCACAGGAGGAGTCAAGAATTGTTTAGACCACATGGTTAGCTTTTGATAGCTAGCATTAAATGAACGGAATCCCACTCTCAAGTGTTAGAGAACATCTGGAGAAGAGACAGTACCTGGCACCTTTAGATCATATGCAAACTCCCACTATGCACATCCTTCATTTTCTCCAACAGAAGCACCTATTTCTCACAATAACCTTCCTCTTTCAAAAAGTGCACACTCCCATATTCAACTTCTTCCAAAAACCTTATGTTATTTCTCCTTCTCCTTCGCATTTATTTTGAGAAGTGTTATGGTTAGTAATCAGATTGTATTGTATCCCCTCCACTTCAGTCAGTAGAAGCATCTAACCAAAATGAAAAAAAAAAAAAAAAAGATAAAAGGAAATTATTGGACTCTCTTTTTCCCCAAAATATTTTGAATGAGTATATTTTTCACCCTACAATGAAATTAAACATATGCCTTGCTTCAAGACCATGTGTGATTTAGTCATGTTTCTATGTATGTAACACAGTATATCTGATTTTGAAGTCTACCTGACTCCGCTCTATTTTTTTCTGTTTTGTTTTGCTGTTACATTGGTTTTGCCGTAAGCCAGAGACAGTGTCTTATGCTCAGAAGATCTGTTTAGAGGGATTTTACAGGAATAACAAAGAATAATATCCAAATGGATTCATTTTCATTTTTATTCCATTTTCACGTGCTAAATAATTCTTTCTGATGATTATGAAAGGTGTTCTCCAGCAATACTTATATTTATTTATATATAAATTAATTATAGATACTTACTATTGCTTTGGTTATTTACATATGGAAAAAAAAAACATTGCCAGATTCAGGTTGAGGGCTGTATCTGAAGGGATTATTCAGTGGTATTTGAACTACCTGCTCAGTTTGGTGAAATCACAATTAACCTGTGTTTTGCAGAAAGTCCTCTTGCATTGTTGCAATACGGACAGGCAAAACCCTGAAATCAGACAATAATTAGGGTTTGTGTCCTCTTCAAGTTCTTGTATGACTAAACAGTCATTTTTACCTTCTAATTTTATCTCAAAAAAAAGACAATTCTGATCCTCTTTATGCATCTATGTGCTTTGCAGTCTGGTCTTATCTACTAAATTTATTAGAAAAGCACTGACCTCCTTCTCCCCATTCTTTGAGAAAATGACAGGTTGTCATTTATGAGCAAAAGCAGTAGTATCACCAGTATAAAGAATTATAATGTGACAAATTACACAAAACATTAATGGAAAGAAAAAAAAATATTTAGCGGTAATAGAAATAATTGATAAAACTTAAGTATTATCTGTCAGCTTTTTTTATGTTAATACTTTGCAGTCAGTCTGGTTGAAAATAATTAGATGTTGCCAGTATGATAGATGACAGAAGAGAGAGGAAGAGAATATTGCTATGCTATTTTTATTTTATAGATAACTAAGTTAGAACAGAATGTTTCATTCATTCAATTAGAATTAGAAGATACCTTTTTCCCGTGATTAGGACTACTCTTATGGCTGTTGCAGTTTGAAAGCCCTAGTGTTGGGGGGGAAGGAGATATGAAATACTGTTAGCTATATGCCTGACTCTGGCAGTATTGGATTCACGAACAGTCTGCCGACCGTAGGTCCGATGGCCCTCCTAGGAGCGAATCAAGTTCCCAAATAGTGTGATCAACTATAAGCTTGACCCTGGCAGTATCGGGTTCATGAGTGGTCTGTTGACTGCAGGTCCGATTGTCTTCCTAAACAAGCAGTCAAGGTCACAACCAGCATGATTTATTCAAAAGCAACATTTACAAAGCAGGTTTCACATGTCAGTACAGGAAATTCTCTACTATAGCGTGGGGTTTTTAGCCAGCCCTGATGTACGAATGTGCAATCATCACTCACCCCAGAAGATGGGAGAGGGCTCTCGGTCTCGAGTCTCCTCAGGCAGCGTCCCAACTCAAGGGGAGGAAAGGGGCATCAGCCCGTCCCAGGAGTTATGATGGAGTCTTCCCTCCCCTTTCTCCTCCTTATACTCTTTACATTCAGATAGAGCTTGAGTGACTATAGTCATACCTAATATTGTTATTGATTAGTGCAAAACTTTCTCGCTTCCATTTAAAGGTGCAGTCAATCAAAAATCCAGAGCGCATGCTGGGTGAGGAGTAGTCGTACGTCAGAGGAGGGTAACTTTGGGGATGGAGGTGTGTTTTGACATTATAATGAGCTTATAATGAGCAAAGTTCAAGCAAAGGTCATGCGAAAGGAGTGATTTGCCACCCTTGCTGGCTCAGCACCGGACATGTTATCCTGTATCTCCCCTTGGGCAGCTGCTGTGCGGCTGATCAGCGGCCCAGCACAGGGAGCGCAGCAGAGTTTGGCCGCGGTGCCTTCACTCTGTTCCACCCTCCATTACTCCCCTCTGCAGCTGCGAGGAGGGCAGGTTGTGCTGCCTAGGGAAGCGTGGAGGAGCAGAGTCCGGGCCCACCAACCATCCTGGAAGTGGCAACTGTGTGTCACCCCAAGCAAGCTCCTGGAATGCCAAAACTTCTGTTAGGTCTTAGTCTTTCTCTAAGTTGCCCCCTTTTCAAGCAATTCTTCCACAATGGCGGACAGTGTTTTGCAGTCCCAGTGATTCTAGGCAACTCTGTGTTTGTGAGGGGCAGCAGAACAAATACCCCCCACGACAGCCCGTTGTAGAAATTCTCCAAGATCTGGCCTGTTTAGAATCTCCCAGATCCACAGTCAAGGCAGAGTCCACACGAGTATCTTAGAATTAGTTTAATTTGTTCACACTTTTGCAAGACCTCCTGGCAGGAAATCATGCATCTTTCATCAGTAGCAGGACTCATTACTTTTATGGTTAATCAACTCATGACTACCTTACTGATCTTTACCACCTTACTGATCTTTAAATTTTCCATTGATGTGGAAAGAATTAAAGAAAGCATATAAGATTCTTTCTAAAATTGTGCAACCTATAGACTTGCTCTGTGCGAGACTTTTTCTGTGGCTGAGATTGGTATTTATGGCAAAGGAAGGTTGTTTCTCAATCTTCTCTCAACTCTGCATAGGTAGAACAATATCAGTGAATGGTCAGGAGAAACTGTTTCCTCGAGTTGCCTCGGAATATGATTATTCAAAAGTGATAAAGTTCAAGTTATTTTGAAAGATTTTAACATAGGCTAAATTTGTCTTCTAAATCTAGTTCCTCCTCTCCTCCAAAAAGCCATAACAAACCACACACCAAAAAAGAGGAAAAGCTCTGCATTTCATGTGGACACAACAAAATAAAACAGTACAAAGCAACAAAGGGAGGTGGAGCATCATACACCAAAAGTTTGAAGGGAAGTCATGAGAAGCTCTTGGGATACTCATACTACAAAGCTTGTATGAAAGCATATTTTACCTCTAGGGATCCTTGTTTTATCTCCCATAAGTTGTTCTTTACTTGCTCTTATTTGTATTATGCATCCTCTCACCTCTGATTCTGAATCTTAAAAATCTTGTTGTATTTTAAATCCCATGGAGAAGAGATTGTACTGAACAAGCAGAAAACAAACAAAAAAAAACAAACAAACAAATCTTGCAATAGATTTTAAGAGGGTAAGTTTATAGTTACAGGTCCTTAAAGCAAGCCTAGAGTAACACAACCTGTTTAACTTTTGACTTTTTTTTTTTTTTTTTGATGGTTAAATATGTAGTTCACATGGATTCATTATAGGATTAATATTTATAAACACTACAAACATTTATAATAGATGATACTTATGTCATCTATTTTAAAAATCTGATTTGTATTAGAAATAAGTTAGTAAGAAATGTAGGCTGCATAATTTAACCCTTTCTTCCTTTTCTATTAAATAAATAATGTTATGATCTCCTTCATAAATGGAGCTTTGCTTCACTCAAAATATCCTTTATAAAATATAAATACACAAGGTGAACAACAGAGAAAATTGAGATGTGTTCCTGATTCTAGCTATGGATTTACATACTCTCCAAGCCTCTTAAGAGATTCTAGATGAATACTAGAAATCATTTTCAAGAATAAAGTTTTCTTCCATTGGAAAGTTAGTCTGACAAAAAATAGCAAAAAGAAAGGAAGAGAAGAGACTGAACAGTCAGGACAAGAGAGTGGGAAAGCAGTATTTGCTGTTTAAAGATGGCCTGACCAGGAAACATGCGGCCAGGGCCCCACCAAGAGGTCCTGCTGGGGACAGGTCTAGAGCTTAGGTCTGTGGTTTGTCTGGAGGGAGGTCCAGAGGCAAGGCTGGAAATCAGACTGCACCTTGGAGAAGTCAGGCCTGAAGATCTGAATTGAGTGGGGCAGATGTGGGTTGGGGTCACAGGTGAGGCTGGTCAGGGTAGGACAGGGCTATTGGTGCCCTCAAAGCCATGACAACATCCTCAGGATGAACAAAGATATTAATAAGAACACATTGCTTTTCCTATAAGTTTGTTATTATTTGGACGAATGTGAAAGTATGAAAATTAAGAGTGATATCCCATTGACTTTACTAAATTATGCAACCAGTGTTTATGGAGTTACAAGGTATGACATTCTTTATTTGCTATCTCAGTATCTAATATATGTAATTATTTCAGGGACAAGTTTTCCAAAAGCTAGGTAATATGGGCTGTCTTGCTAATTTCTGTGTAAAACAAATCTTTAGATTGCAATCATATGAGCTTTTCTACAAAAAGACTTCAGTGTGGATGTATTTGAAAGTGGATAAGTTTCAAAGATATGATGGATGATCAAAGAGCAATGGCTGCATGAAGAATTGCAGAGATCTGCCAGAGAAAGAAGCTGGACTAGCAAAAGTAGTAGGGGGAAATGTTTGGTACTGAGCATCAGAAAGAAGAAATCGGATAATGAAGAATAATAAGGTAAGGAGAGAGAAGGGAGCCAAACAATGTAAGAAAAAAAAAAATAAAGCATGGAAGACAGGAATTAGAACCTGTGTTCAATGTTGTTAATGTACCAAAGTCTTAATTTCTCATATTTACCCATATTAAAACTAATATTAAAAACCCGTATTTCTCATATTTAGAAAAACGGAATAGAGTGATTTGCAGATTCTCAGGAGAAGGGACCTAAGATAAATACAGGTAACAGAAATGAGTAGACTGATGATCAACAGTGTTTACTGGGTTTACTGACTAAAGAACATTCTTAAATTTAGCATTTAAGCACTGTTACTAACTTCAGTTATAGTAATAGAATGGTGTTTGTTGCCATCATGGTATAATTTATGAGCTTCAGCAAATACTGGCACGATATCAGTGAACACCACTCCATTGCTGTAGGTAAAATCAGAAGCACCACGTAAGTGCTTAGAGTTAAGCGCATTCGTTGAAGGCTATTAAAAATAAAAATAAAGTGTTCACTATAACATAGCATAACAAAACTGATGGAAAAAAAAAATGTCCTCACAGATTCATGTCACTCTAATACTGAATTTGGCATCATGCTAAAGGTAGTTGGTTGAAGATGGAAAAATGTTTTTCATGATACAGAAGTAAAAATACACTTTCACATTTTTTTTTTTTGTTCTTAAAAGAGGATAATTTTTAAAGAGAACTTTCAGAATAATATGTTTCTAAAAGTTTGATTTGAGCCTGTGTTTCTCCCGTCTTTCCTCTATGTCCTCTGTAGATCCCTCTGTGAGAAGAGAGATCCCTCTCAGCTTTTTTTTTCTTCTAACATTAATAGGGGAGGTATAAAGCACAAGGAATTAAAAAAAAAAAAATGGTATTACAAATATTGTATCTCCCAGTTTTTAATTTAAATAAACGTGTTTGAAAAAGTAATACTTGTTTTAAAATATTTCAACAGCAAGAAGAAATTGTATGTTCCTGCATCATTCTGCAATTCCGAGAAAATAATCAGTTTCTTGTTTTTCATGCATAGATTTCCTGCTTAAATTAAGGTAATGAAGGCCCAGATTTCACCCAGGGCAAAATACTAAGGGCACCCCAGCAAGAACATGCTTACTTATGTTGTTTAAAGGCTAGTCTACCTTACTTGAAAATTTACCTTTTGATAAACATAAAATACTCTGGAGTGTATATGCATGTATATATATATGCAAATATGTGTATACATACACATGTGCATGAGATTATGTATGTATACATAACATAAATAAGGCAGGTGAATGAAAGTGAGCAGACAGACTACTTGTGCCATTTTAAAAAGCTTTCCAATCTTGCTGAAATAGGTCATCAAACATGTGGCAGAGCATCTACAGTTTAAATTCTCCTCTTCTTATTCTATAAATGCAGGAAAAAATATGATGAGTGATTACAATCAACACGAGTTATTTATGAAAAAAAGCTAGGTATACTGCAAGGTGGCAGAAGGTACAACAAGGTATTTTATTTCCTGTTTTAAAACTACCTGGTAGCTTGCCCCTAAATTCTAACACATTGAGAGTAAAGCTGCTTGCATAGAACCAACTGTTGTGTAAAGGGAGGCTTAAAATATTAAGATGATTAACAACTGGTAGCACACATACATTGCTGTCTGTGACAACTATAATGCAAATGTCTGAAAGAGAAAGTACTCCAAAGAATGCCAAGGAGTCCTGCTGCACTGACTTAGAAAGAGTAATTAGACAGTTCCACTTAGCTCACAGAAAAATTCTGTTATACCTTGCAATGTATGATTTAAATAAGCTCATAAAGGAGACTACTAGGCAGTTGCTGACATTAAGCAGAATGTGGTTTTCAGAGAGTTATGTTCCCTTTGCCTATTTATACATTCCCAGCATGACAGAAAGACATATAAACTAAGTTTATTATGGTGCATATTAAGCAGCACCATACAAATGGGCTAACATACAAACATCGAAAAACATTTGCAAGCTAAGAGAATATGCCACTAAGATTACTGAATTCTAGTCTGTACTGGATTGACATAAGATAAAAGTTATGTAAAACTTTAAGTCTGTAGAACAAGAGCATAAACCTTGGAGTTTAAAGCAGCATCTGACAGATGTTTTACTGCTACATTTCGAAAAATTTTGTCAAGCAATGTATCATTTGTGCTACATGCTGTTTTCTCACAAATTTTAAAAAACAAATCCCACCTAGAATCTTGCTTGATATTTTAGTAGTTAAGCCATGTATTTATCTTAGACACTAATCCAGAGACCTGCACTCTGGTTAAGTACCCTAATGAAAAGCTGGTAACAACAGAAAATGCTCAGCTGTGACATGAATATTAATGTAACTGGATTGAGTGGTAGTCATTGAATGGTCAGTCCTGCAATGAACAGCGCAAGTTCTGCAAAGCCAAAGTCACCATGGCTGCATTGCTGACAGTTTAAAATGGATCTGGGACTCCAGATAGAAGAGCAGGCTGATGTCTCACTACTTCCTCTTCCAGCAGATAGTTCCTATCAGAGAGTTTTCCAGAGCTGGTCTCCTCCAGCTGAGCAATCAGTATTTCATCTTGGTTGCTTTTTCTTGATGACCATGGAATTTGAGTAAGTGCATGGACAGATACCAGAGTTTGTATGACAGCACTGCAGGACCAAGTACAGTGCACATAGAACCATAGAATCATAGAATGCTTAAGGTTGGAAGGGACATGTCTTGCACATGTCTGTAAAATTAAAATAGTAAGTTATAGCAAAAAAGGACTGTGTGAACCAGTGAGATATGGTGCATAATGCTTGAAGATAATAAGGCAGATTTTGATAACTGCTCTTTGGAAGCTGCAATGAGTGCAATGAAACTGCACTCTGAATTTCCAAATGTCCTTAAATTTAGACATAAAATTTTATGAGCATTGGGCTATTTGCTTGTTTGTTATACAGGCTGCCAAATTAATTAACACGCAGAGCCAGTGATCAAAAATAATCTATCCACAAGTTTTTTAAATTCTTTGTGCCAAATAATCACTCCTTTTGAGATAAAGAAAAAATTCCCAAAGGATTATATAGTGAATAGTGCCTATGCTCACCCAGCCATCTTGGACAGCTTTCAGGACAGTAATGCACTTTAAGTTGATCTTTGAACTATGATTCTACCACATTTGAAAGCCTCCTCCTACATTCTGAATACTGCAGTGCAAGCCCTCTCTATGTGACACAGAATTAAGCCTCATTTCTAAGTCATGCATCAGAGCTCTATTTTCTCTTTGTTTGTGTACTACCTTTAGTTACAGAAATAGTCTTAGTGCCTAATTCATGTTACCCTTCTTGGTGATTTCCTCTGTAAAGTTCACACTACCATGTAGCACTTCAGTGTAATATATTAAAAGTTTCTGCTTTTATCACTTACCTTACCCTAGAATTTTTTTCAGGCAAACATAATCTTCTCTTCCTTTCTTTAGGAAGTCCTGTTGCCAGTTAGTACTCTACTTTTCTCTGAACTTCAACATTTTATTGTATGGAGAAACTCTCCATATATCCAATTTAACTCCACCATGAAAAAGCAAACATTCTAAATCATGGATGTTTGCAGGTATGCCTCAAGTGGCAGTAACATGCATGACTGGGAAAGAGAAACAGAATAAGGAAGGCGGTAAATAGAGCTGGTTACTGTGATTTGACAAAATGTTTAGAATCTCACGGGATACTTATTTTTTTCAATAAGGGGCATCTTTGAAGAAGAGGTAAAATGTCACGGTGTGGCTTTTCTTACCATTGTCTTGAAGGATGATAGAAAGAGGGACAAAAATGAATGAGGGTCAGAAAAAGAGAAGGATGAAGGGGATTAAGAAAACATAGTAAATATATAAAATCTTATCCATATCTCCCATTTGAAAATAAGAAGTTTCAATTTAGCACAAATGTCTTCTGTTACTGGAAGTTCATTTTATTTTCTGCCAGTGAAAACTAAATGATATGGACTACATGTGGGCAGTTCAACAAGTACCATCCTGCATAGAAAATGATGGGAATGCATCAGCAAGGGGCATATAGGGGCATACGCATATAGGCACAATAAAACCAAACACAATGTTATGTGCTAACACAGATGATTGATTCTATTTCAAGAAATTTCTAGGGAGTTCAGTCATTGAGTCAAGCATGTCAGTCCTTCCTCAGAGCTACCATGAGGAAAGACTCATGACGGCTCTGAGGAAGGACTCACGGCAGCTCTGAAGAAGGACTTCCCCTCTCACAGGCACAACCATAAATCTGTCCTGCAAGGAGCATACAGCTGAGGAACACTTTCCAGCTTTAGGCAGAACTCTGAATTGTGCAGAGGGAATCCCTGCACTCTAACTGAACTCATGGTTTGCAGAAATGCCACATGGATATTTTATCTTACCTAACATTAGCTCTGATTTGTTGACAAACTTTTTACCTAACAGCATGAGGAAGATGTACATAATTACACTGCATTTCTTAATAACTATTCAAGTAATATGCAAATTTTGGGTTGACTCCTAGTGAGGGTTGGGTTTTATTGGCTCCTCTTTTTATACCTCAAGCTGTTGCCCAGCAACAGAAATGTCACAGAAATTATTCACATCCATCTAGTGGAAAAGTCTGTCTAAGAGGAAACAAAATAAATTATCTGGAAAAAAAAAATCCTATTCTAAATGAATCTTACTTACGCACTTGTATATTTGCACATATATACACATATATCCCACATATATATACACATACATACCACATATATATACACATACATGCATATATTTAGATTAGTGTTATAGTACTTTCAGCTATTTTCCCAGATCCCCATTTTCCACTTCAACTTCCAGAGGCTTGGCAGGCAAGAAAAAGTGCTCTGCACATGAGAAAGATAACACTTTTAATGTTACTTGCTTTATTATTTCACAAAAATAAAGTGGAAGTCAAAAGGATGAGTGTTGTGTATCTGAGAAGTTGATCACAATTTCTGTGGTTAGGGCTATTTTGAAATTTTTCCTTTTCATGTCCCAGTGTTCACATTCTTCAGACATGAAAATCTGGGCTTCACTTAAATCTGATAAAACTTCTCATCAGAAAATGTCAATTACAGAGAGTCATAATTTTTTTTTACTGTTGATTCAAATCTGAAGAGTGAATATCGCTGGACTCATCAATAATAGCTCCCCAAATACACCACCATCTACACATAAAAATTAATTAACTTACAGATATCTCCAAAGCATAAAACAGCACGGAAATTCCCCACATTCTTAGAACCACAAATATCGTATTATATTTTTTAAACTAACTTTGGCTGTGTCATAAAACCACCTCAAAAATTCTACAGTCAAATATGTGTCACTGTTTTGTGTGTTCACTCAAACAATACCGTGATATCAATCACCACTGATATCTTTTTTTCCCCTATACTTTCTTCTATTCTCCTCTCGTGATATACGAATAAGTGTTTTTTTTTTTTTTTTTTTTTTTCTAATTTATAGAATCATATAATAATTTACCCAGCACTTAGAGTATGAGTGAACCACAACTGGCAACCAAAAGGCAGCACGAGAACTTGCTTTTTAAGTAACTAATCTCATGGTGGATGGAGGAGGTGGAGCAGGCTGTGTTAAGCAGATTTTCCTACTTAATGAACACCAAGGAGTGTCAGTGACCAGACGAGTTTCAGAAAGATGTGCAAGGAAAGAAGAGAACCAGGACAGGTGGAAGGTTCCACAAAGGGACCAGGATGGTTACTAGAGACTGCATGTGATTGCTAGATTTGGCACAAGAGTGGTGGTAACATGCCACATGCCCTGCGTCTGTTTTAGTGGCCATCCCTGGCACTTTAGAGGCCTCAATCCAAGCAAAAACCCTGTGGTAGAACATGACCATCCAAGCCTGACTCTCCAGGCACTCCTGGGTGCTCCTCGCTGAGCCAAAGTCTGGGCACTGTGGTGGCCTCAGCTGCAGAAGGTCGGCCTTAGTGAAGTCATTAGTCTGTGTGCGGGAAGAGCAGCAAAGGGCAGTCTGCTAACCACACTTAATATGTGAGGTTTTGCTTCAGCTAGGAAGGAATCAAAGCAGAAGAAACTGATGGAAAAGATGGACTAACATCA
This sequence comes from Nothocercus julius, assembly GCA_013398735.1. Classification (NCBI taxonomy): domain Eukaryota; kingdom Metazoa; phylum Chordata; class Aves; order Tinamiformes; family Tinamidae; genus Nothocercus; species Nothocercus julius. The sequence continues at coordinate 2,381,449 of VZSV01000105.1, forward strand.
AAGTCTGTGGCCACTATAGACACTATAGTCTTATCCTATATCTCACTGATGTGAAATGTAGTAGTATAAAACAGCCTGAATTTTCACTTGTGTCTGGTCTGCCAAAATTCTGGCTTCATTGAGGTTAGATAGAATGAATAAATGGGCTGTTAAGTGGCTATTACCTTGATATCTCAGAATAAAAGGTTCTCAGTCTATTGGAATTGTATGGGTCAGTCCCTTAAGGAAATCCTTGACAGAGCCATTTAAAATTGCCATTCTACATGGTGATTCACCATAGAAGAAAGCAGCAAGATCTACTCAGAATAAGGACAGGTGTTGTCTGATCTAATGACAATAAATCTGTCAATATGATTTAGAAAATAACTGACATTTGGGCTTGATGGCATTCTGATAATTACATTGGGTCTATTGTTTATTTTGGTGACTGTAACTGGATGAAGATTACATGTGTTGTTGTCGTCCTGTTGTTGCTGAAGTCGTAACAACTTCAAAACACAAACTCACTGATTAGAGTAACCCTTGAAAAATCTTTCCTGAAAATGGATTTGAATTGGTACTGCAATCATAATTTGGAATCTTAAATCATCTGGACCAGCAGCTTTGTTAGCTAGTTTTTGAAAGATAGTACAAATTGTAAATATAAGAATTTGAACCTACCACTAAAATTGAGGATTTTTGTTGGATTCTAGTGAGTCATTGAGATTACTTCTGTCAAACTTGGCGTGCAAAGTGTAAGACATGCTTTTGTGTTACTTGTTAGAATATAGAATTCTTTTTTCCCGTTTGTGAAATGGGAATGGTATCAGCAAAGTAATATTGAAAACTCTGGGGATTCTAGAAGCATAAGGGCTTCAGGTGGGACCTAAAGAGTGATACAGACACTGTTATCTTTATCCATGTTTCCGTATATTGACTTTTCAATATGCTAGCTGATGATTTATTTTAGGGATTGACAGTGTATTTCATTCTTGCCATTTATACATCCAAGGGGCTATACCCACCACTTTTAGTGAGCAGGTTAAAAATAAACAAACAAATAAACAAAAACAAAAACAAAAAAACAAGGGGGAAAAATAAAGTTCATCCCACCCTTGAGAGGACAGCTACTCTTCTCATACCTTGACTGGTCAACACCAAACCCTCAAATGTCTGCTATATTCCTTTACTAGAATAATTTTGTACTTTCATTTATATTGTATACATTTTTTTTTTTCCAAGTAGAGAATATATTTTCTGTCAAAAGAAAATTCTTAGTCAAGAAACATACATTTGCAATTTATTTAATTGCATCCTTTAGAGTACCTATTTTCAGTTTTCTATTGAAACATAAATGGACCACACTAAACTTCAGCATAGCACATCAGTATTAATTTGATTTTGAAATCTAATCGTTCCATTATTGCTCTGCTGTGCATGTTAATTAGAAAGACTTTCATTATATAACCCTTAATCAAAATATGGTCACTAGTTCACCTTTGTATACTATTTTTCCAAATAAGAAGTAAAACCTTACAAAAGATCTATCACTGTGTTCTTATGAGGTTATGCTTATCCAGGTGGTATAATTTATCTCTTCTTAAGTTAGATTCTCAATTACTTTCCTTGGTACAGAAGCAAGGTTTATGGCATGGGAACTGCAGTTCACATGATTTGTGTTACTTTAAGCCTCTATCCAAGACTCAGAGACACCTGCCACATTAAGAGAATTACTTTATTAGCACCCTTCTTTCTTTTTTTTTTTTTTCCCCCAAATTAACCTTCTCATTTATTTCATTGGTATTTTATTGACAACAGATTTTTGTTTATTTTCAAAGCTTGATGATCGTATTTGATATTTTTCCAGTAGGTTTTAACTGGCAGTTATCTGCTTTATACACAAATATGAATGCTTAAATATACAGATAAAACACACCACCACTTCTCCCTCCCATCCCTCAGACATACTTGTTAGACTATAGCTCAAAGAATGTAATACTCACCCAAAGAGGGAAAAAAGGTTACATTTATCTGAGAATATTTTATCAGTGTCTCACTAGAACAGCACCTCGTCTAATTTAAGTCAGTCTTTCACATGATAATCTTGGAAAGACTGAAGCCTCTGAGATGCCAACATGAAGTAATGCTATCCCCAGCAGAGCCAGCTTTAACTGTGCCCTTCAGCTTAGGAAAGTAGCAATAGAGCATCTCCTGGAATCTGAGACATCTCCAGTGTTGCTTTACAGAGCTCATATCAACAACAGGAATTCAGAATTAATGGTAACTTAGAATAATTCCAGTATGTCATTTCTTTCCACCTGTATTCCTATGGGCCCGGATGGGGTGCACTCAAGAGTGCTGAGGGAACTGACGGGTGTTATTGCTCAGCCACTCTCCATCATCTTTGAGAATTCATGGAGAGCGAGGGAGGTGCCGGAGGACTGGAAGAAAGCGAAAACCAGTCTAGTCTTCAAAAAGGGAAAGAGGGAGGATCCGGGAAGCTACAGGCCAGTCAACCTCACCTCCATCCCTGGAAAGGTGATGGAGCAGCTCAACCCAGAGACCATCTCTAGGGATGTGAAGGAAAAGAAGGTGATCAGGAGTAGTCAGCATGGATTCACCAAGGGGAAACCGTATTTGACCAACCTGATAGCCTTCCACAATGGGATGATGGGCTGGATGGATGAGGGGAGAGCCGTGGATGTTGTCTATCTTGACTTCAGCAAGACTTTTGACATCGTCTCTCATAACATCCTCATGGAGAAGCTCTGGAAGTGTGGGTTAGATGAGTGGACAGTGAGGTGGATTGAGAACTGGCTGGATGGCAGAGCTCAGAGGGTGGTGATAAATGGGGCCGAGTCTAGTTGGAGGCCTGTGGCCAGTGGTGTCCTCCAGGGGTCAGTACTAGGCCCAGTGCTGTTCAACTTGTTCATCAATGACTTGAATGAGGGGACAGGGGGCACACTCATCAAGTTTGCAGACAATACAAAACTGTGTGGAGTGGCTGACGCTCCAGATAGCTGCCATTCAGAGGGATATAGATAGGTTGGAGAGTTAGGCAGAGAGGAACCTCATGAGATTCAACAGGGACACCTGCAGGGTCCTGCAGCTGGGGAGGAATAACCGCAGGCACCAATACAGATGTTGGATTGACCTGCTGGAAAGTAGCTCTGTGGAGAGGGATTTGGGAGTCCTGTTTGGCAAGCTGACCATGAGGCAGCATGGGCAGTGCGCCCTCCTGGCCAAGAAGGCCAGTGGCATCCTAGGGCGCATTAAGAAGAGCGTCTCCAACAGGTCGAGGGAGGTGATCCTGCCCCTCTACTCAGCCCTGGTGAAGCCACATCTGGAGTACTGTGTCCAGTTCTGGACTCCCCAGTACAAGAGGGATGTGGAGCTGCTGGAGAGATGCATAAGAAATAGTAAAAAGTAAATGAAGGACTACATAAATGAATACAGATGTAAAAATGTGTAGGGAAAGATTATTTCAGAGATACTATCTGTCGCATTACATAGAGGTCTACTTCATATACAAGCCGTCTTTCTTGTTGTTGTTGCTTTTTCCCAAAAGTTAACTGACCTCATTGATGTCAAGAGTTAACCTCATATGTGTCTTTTTCAAAAGTTTAAAATTCAAGGTCTGCTTGCTTGCTTCCTTTACATCTTCTGTCTTTTCAAAGCTGCTGTTGCATTTTGTGGTTAAATAACCTTTTAGTAGAAGAATCCACTTGTGTGCATTGGGATTTTATTCAGTTGTCCAGTACAAATTTGCAGTGGTTATCCAGGTATACAATAAAAATAAAATTGTTTGCAATGTTCTTCAGTGCTATTTACTTGTGGGGAAAAAAAAAATCCTATAAAGTAACAATTTTTTTAAAAAAGTTCAAGTGTTGATCGTAATTTATGCTTCCCAGAAGCTGAGTATTTCGCTTCTGGGAAGCATATATGGAGTTATTCAAAAGAAATCCTAAACCTTGTATTATCCTGAAGATTTTATTTAGTCTAGATGAAGTGCTCATTTTGCCAGTCACTGGAAGAATACAGTATAAATAAATGCAGTGAACAACAGGTACATACTTTTTCCATTCTAGATTCCTATTCACCATCATGACGCTATTCAATGAACCACAACATTGAAGGTTATAACTTCTTGGACTGAGCAAGACCCTTAGGGATTTTCTCTTCATCTTTGACTACATTGAACTATATAATACAACCAAGGGATCTTGACTAGGACATCCAACTTTCTCTCTGTAGTATTAATAAATTATGCTTCCATAAATTAAACTTTTAAAATGCATATAATTATAAGAAGTAGTACTCCTTCTGAAAATAGTTGTTAAGTGACTCAAAGGAGAACCTTTGATACACTTTTTTCCCTCTCAAGTGTGCTCACTGAACCTTTCTATGCACACCGAGCTACATATCATTGTCACTGTCATTCCTAAGAGATGGTTATAAAGAAATCCTCTTAGGAAGGTAGGAAGGCTTCTGATAAAAAAAAAAAAAAAAAGAACACTTCATAAAAAGATATTGAAACCAAGTGATAAATATGCAAATTAAACTTGCCAGGTGGCATGAGCTCTTTCAACATTTCTTTTCACCTTTAGAGAGAGTCTGAAAGTCTTCTACTAGACATTCAGTCTCAAAGTGATTAGGAGGAAGACTGTTCGTGAGCAAATTCAAAATTGAAAATCTATATTTTTAAGGTCATTCATGTAGCTGAAGTAGTCCAAAAAAAGAAAAAAAAAAAAAAAGAAAAAAAAAAGAAACAGTTGAGTGCTCATAATGAACATTATGCTAACAGCAAAGGTAGCAAAAAGTCTATGTAAGGCTGAAATCAAAGGGTAGAAGAAAAAGAAAAGCTATGTCTATACAAAATCTTATAACTGCCTGCAGGCAGCCAGAGATATCCCAATTTCAGCATTTGTATTTTCCCTAGCTGTGGTCCCTGGTCCCTAACTGTGACCAGGAGTAGGACAGAGCAGATTCAGAATGACACTTCAGTGACATGTATCATGCCCTTTGCAGGTATCAAGATGACTGAGCTGACCACAGAAATCAGAGATTTCTATGCTCATAGATATCAGTTCATAGATATCAGAGCTGACCATAGAAAATGAAACTCTTGCTGAAAAGTTAATTTTTAAAGAAATACAAAATAATGATTTATAATAGTAAGTGTGGCAGGAAATAAGTAAACACAGATAAGATTATTTCATAGTGATAGTTTATATGAAGTATTAAGCAAACAGAATACCTAAAAAAAAAAATATAACTGCATTTCATTTGTACAAAGTTAAACACAAATGAAACACCAGTTAACATGTATTTTATTGTTATTTTCATTATTATTGCTATTGTTTTGCTTTCAAAAATATAGTTTGCAATTTAGTCTATCTAATGTAAAATTTGAAGAGATTTTAAATTGTGCTATTAAGGCCTGTAAGATCTATTCAGTTCTCAATGCAGCAATGAAAGCAGAGGAAAAGGCACATTAGCCTAGAATAATCACCCATTCAGTGGGTGCTTACCCATTCTTTCCATGGATCGCCATTCTTTTCCCACTCAATGGGCACAAGTAAACTGGCAAGTAGAAGTGAATTATGTATCTTAAGCAAAGAAACAGACTAAGATTAAAACCAAGACTATATTATGCTTAATCATCTAAGATGACACGGAGATGCATGCATGATATATCCACGATTTAAAGACTTCTTTCTTTTGAATGTAGAAATTCTGATGAATGGATATCCCAGAAGTTTACTTTAAAGCGTAGCTCACAATTAATTCTGAGTGTGCTTTACTGGTTTCTTTTCACAGCCTTTTTAAATGAAAGGCTTATTTTCTGATATGCAGGCAAGACAGGAATCTGTGGTAAGGATCAGCCCCCACCCCGCAATATATTACAGTTTTAATAAGTGGTTATCTTTATGGAATGGTCTATTTTTAGGGTTCACTCCCTGTCAAATATATCATACAGGCATTGATAATGTGCCTGTATTCTCTGGTTTCTTAGTTTCTCTAAGTTTGGGAGTTTATAAAAAGTTTTTATATGCTCTGGGGCTAAAAATATAATTTAGAGTTCAAAGGAAATGGCCATTTTTGAGTTGTGATTTGGCTAAAGTTTTTTTTTTTTTTTTTTTTTTTTCCTCTCCACCTAAGCTGTGGTTAAGTCAAGGAGTTGGCAACTTTTCATTGTTTTTGTGGATGTTTCCCTTGCTTCTCTGCAATTAGATTTCACATTGCTTTCCCTCATTTCTAAAAACTCTGGAATATGAAACTAGTCTGTTTCCAGATGAAACTGTCAGTTCTGTCAAAGAGATAATTCTGCAGCTCATCTCAGGTTGTAGAACAAAGATTTTACAGTGCTTTTTCCTGTCGGTATCATTTCACAGGGACAGACCTTGTATCTTTAGAATAAATCTGGACTATCTAATCTCATGTTAACGGTTCCTTTTTTCTGATTAATACAAAAAGTGAGATCAGAAACATTTATATGTAACTCTATGCTTATAGAGAGTGCAGTACACACTACAAATTACATATATACATACACAAATGTTGTGCATACACACATATAGAGAGTTGGTCCATATGCGTTATTGTCAGTATTCCCATTTAACAGTAAAGGATGTAAGCTTGTTTCCTTTATCAAAGATATCACACTTTTATTTTTCTGCTTAATACAGTATCTCTTCCATTCATTGTCCATGATTGTGACATTCATTTGATTTTAATGAGGCATAAAGATAGCTATACTGGCAAAAAAATACAGCTATTTAATATCACATCAAGTAGTTTTGAGGGCAATTGCTTTCTTCCGTCTTGCAAACAGAACAGTGTATAACAGTGAAAAGACTTCAACAACCACCTCTTGTCTCCAGAAGAATTGAAAAGCGAATATCAGTTGGTCCTTAAGCTTTTTTTTTTTGACTGTAAAGCACTCATTTTTTGCAAACTGTTTATTTTCTTGAGTATTTTTGAACTTGTGGAAAGCACTATAAGCAAGTCATAGAACTCAGGTGTGAGAATATTTTCTAAGAACAGTAAGTTTTATTCTTGTTTACACATGGTATCATCTGATTTTATTGCAATTATAAATGCAGTATAATTGACATGTTTAGTAAAATAACAAATCAAAAAGAGAAAAATATTCTTATTATCTGTTGATTTGTTGATGTGATGTAAAACAACCCTTTACAATTAATTGCTGATTGGAATGGTCTTAAAATATAGGTTACATACAGGTGTCCCGATCCGCTGTCGAGGGAGGTTTTGATACGATCCCAAGAGCGAGACTAAGACACAAACGGGGTGAAATGCCATACAACTTTGTAAGCTTTATTCTCATAAGCACGATAGCACAGAGAGAAGAGCAAAAAAAAGAAAGAAAAGCAAGCAATCAGGAGAGATGCAGCAAGATTATAGTTACCACCACCACCAGTCCAGCTAAGTGTTGTGGGCTCCGCTTTGGTGCAGGTACAGGTGTCTCGGTGCCTCAGTGCAGGTGATGTTCAGTGCACCTCGGTGCAGGTGATGTTCAGGGAAAGAAGGCGTGCACCCTGGAAGAAGCTGCACACCGGAGGAGGGGGGACCGGGGGGGGAGGAATACACAGTCCTATTTATGTCCCAGTTCTTGAAGAGTCAGCATGCTCTGATGCAAGCGCCGCTCTGTAGACACTGCTGAGCATCGTTTGGGTCTCGTGCTGATGGAGATAAAACATCTGGAGCTGCTACCACAGTCCTCCCAGAAGCAGGATGTCAAGGCCAGGAAGTCGTAAACTGTATGGAGATATCCCAGTCCTCCCTGAGACGGGATGCCAAGGCATAAATTGTATAGAGATAAGACACCTCGAGCTGATAGATGGGATGCCTAGGTCAAGAAGTCCTAAGTGGTAGGGTAACAATGTCGAGACAAACACAATCCAACACAGTCTCTTACAACAGGGGTATCAAGGAAAGGCTCTGCAAAACAGTGCTACCTGAATTAATTACAAAAAGAATGAAAGAGAAAGTGATAAACAGAATAGAATCACAAGACCTAAATATTTTAGGAGATAAATAATAATAAAAAATATTTTGAGGAATATCAACCTGAAAAAAAATGAATTTTATTTATTCATAGATGCTTGTAGCAATACTCTATACTTTTTAATTCTTTCTTTAATTTTTTTAAAAATTTATTTAATAAAGATATATTTATAAGCATTTTCTGAAAATACTTGGAGCAAGAGCCTTGTCCTTATATTATAAAAGAGGATAAAATAGCACTGGTGTCCAGCAGGAATGACGTCTGTCAAAGACTGCGTTACTAGTGTCTGGTTTTACAAAATGTGATAAATAGCGCAGAGGACTTAGAATTTACTGCACTGATGAATGATTCTTAGCACATCACTGTTTTTAAGAATGATTTATCTTGCCAACATAGAGAACAAAACCCAAAATATCACTACTCTGACATTTATGAAGCTTTTGATGATAGCAGAGTTCTGTTCTACTGTACTTAATGTTGACAATCCATCTCTATTTAAATGTTGACACTTAAGTGCTCTAAAAGTCATATATACTGAATGGTGATACAGAATACCATTATTGTTCCAAAACAGGAACATTTCCCAAGGCATAACCCATCCTGCAGTCTCAAAAAATTATATTAGAAGATAAAAACCATACCTTAAGACACCTTGAATTATTATCCTTGTTACACATATTGTACTCACCATTCCTTGCTTAGAGAAAGAAATAGAAAATAGTATTTCAAAGTGTTTGGATCTCATGTGCAAAATGGGTAACACTGGATTAAGTTGGTATTAAGTGCATATACAAAGGAAGGAGCTGATTGTTCCTAATTTTACTGTCTCCAAAAACTACGGGATGAGTGTTAAGTGAGAAGTTAGCTCATTTTCACAATTACTAAGTGTCACTATCTATTTGCAGTGTTTGTCACTCCTGTTACCTTTTGTGCCATTATTTTTTCTCAATGGCTTTAACATCAGTACAACCACCAACTCTTGATAACTCCCACGCCATGTTCCCCCATGCCATGGGACTAACATCAGATAGTTGATGATTTGCCTGAGCACAACTTCGAGGTTTCACTGGCCTACTTTCTAGCTTATTTTTACCAGCCATTTAAATGTTTTTAGGCAATCTACTTCAACATATGCCTCAGATGTCAGTCTAGTACAACGGAGCTTGTAGGAGCGTTGCTTGAATGCTGAATATTTGACTATGAGCATTAGTTCTTTTTCTGAACATTTGTACAGAACGGGAACAGAGAGAGCATACGTGAGCCTAGAGTGTTTACTGGAACAACTACAAAATGTCCTCATTCTTTTCAGCTACACACGAGAATAGGGATTATAACTGACTGGTGCACATTTATTTTTTTTTTTAGATTCAGATGCCTATTTCCTTATTGAAAAGCTGTTTTAATGTTCTCAAAAGTTGTTCAAGCTTTTACTCTGCTCCTTGGGACCTTGTCATCAATCATTACGTTCTAAGATGGCATGTGGCCACAGGGGCAGAGTAGTCACTGATGCACTCTCAGCGCACACAACCGGCTTCATTTGCTTTCCATTAGGATACGGCTGGACATAGACCTCTTTTTTAAGCTGATGTTCAAGCCAAACCACTCAGCAGTGAGACCAAAATAGTAATGTACTGAAAATCCTCTAGCGTGTGCACAACCTGTACACAGTCATTAGTAAAGACTAGGTCACAGGCCAGCAGCTCTACAGTCTTTGACTTTGTGCAGCTTCTGCAGGCTGAAAACTTCATCATTATGAGAATGTAAATATGGATGTCTGTTGTTGACTGTGTATCAAGAGCTGCTGTACATGAGATGCTTCAAATAATGAAGTAAAGACCCAGTCTAGCACACTTCCTTCATGAAATATCTTTAATCCTTCAACCCATGTAGCGAACTGATTCACACAACAGCACACACCTACAGAGCAAGCCAAACCTACACATACAGTAGGTTAGGTCTGGACAAATATTTGCAAATAGGAAGAAAGCTTGCAATGTCTCCAGTGCAGGATTTAGGATTTTTTAATTACTCGCTTGAGGAAACTGCAATATGATTGTTGCAAACATGTAACATGACTTAAGACTGTTCTTGGACACAAACACTTTGCAGGTAGATTAGGAACAGAGAATGAAAGGGCAGAAGATAGAAGGAAAGTAGCAATTAGGAAATCAGACTATGTTGCACCCCTTTCTTTCTATTTCTCTCCGGAAGTGCTGTACTTCAAGGGACTTTACTTGCTCTCTACTGTCTCATAGACTAGGAATCCAAGAGGCATAGGTTGCAGTTTTTATTGATTTATTAGGAGCGGTCACTGACGTTTGATCTGTTTAATAGTTTATATAACTCATCATCAATAGTTTATATAGTTCATCAACATTATTTACTCTTTTTAGCTGCTTCACTCTCATTTTTTATGAAAAAGGACATTTTAGCAAATTAGTGTTCAGAATCAAAGGCTTATTTTTAATGCAGTGTGAATAAAAATCACTTGACAAAAAGAGATTTCCAGGATATGATGAATCCCTTCAGTATAGCTGACTCAGCTATTCCCTGTTAGTTAACAGATTTATCAATTTCTGACATAATTTAATTGTATCACTACTTGCCTTTTCCCACATATTCAGTTTTATGTTTTGCTGTGCTTTCTCGTTAAGTGTGAAAGAGATCTCTGAAACTACATTTTAACAGAGATGCATATAGAATTAATTTAAACTAGAGACAGAAAGGCAGAAGCTTGTGCTTTCATACCATTAGCTGGAGAACCATTTGATATCAGTTAATTAACTCTTTAAGTAGGACAAAAATTAATTTTATGCAAACCTTGTGTACTTATTGACAGGCTCATGCTGTAAATAAAGTTATAATAAACAATTCAGGAGAAAGGTATCAACAATATTTAGCAACTTTGACCTTAACTTCGAATTTTTTTCAGACAAAATACTTATACTTACCTCTAAGATGTTTCTAAAACATTTCTAAAACAGGAGTTTATTTATTTATTTATTTTTTCTTCCACTCCTCACCCCAAAAGAGATCCTGGTAAATTGGAGCCAGGTTCATGACGAATTTCAGCTGACAAAAATGTCATGTTCTGACAGCATATGGTTCCACTGGAGTTTACCGATTCAGCTATTGTCAGCCTTTAGGGAACACAAACAGCTAGAATAAATTAGAATAACTTATTGCAAAGCTGGCTCCACAGAATGAGGACAGAGAATTAAGGAGCAATAATTATTTTTTTACAGAAGTGCCTTGAAGACTAGAATTCCACATCAGGTTCTAAGCACTTTATTTATTTGCTTTTTGTTACCAAACAGAAGGAAAAACTAACTTTCCAAATATATACCCGTAAATGAAACCTAACAGTATTTCTTAATGGAAATAATAAACAACCATGAAGTTGAAGCTGAAATATGATCTCCATAATACCCACACGGCTGTGGGGAGATTTCTTTTCAGTGGTGCTGTTCCTCAGGGATTTTCAGCTGCACTGTTGCCTGCTGCTGAACAGCAGTAGCACCTACTGGCATGAGCCAGGTCACTTCAGTCAGTGCTGCAAAGGCAGGACTTGCTCCTTATGGCTGCAAAAGCAACCCTAACAACCTCTGATTTTGATTCTCTACCATCTTTCTTATAAATAACGTTGTGCTTGGGTTGGGGGTGCAGGAGTAGAGGTGGGTGGGGGAAGGGGGTTCAATTTCAGGGAAAATAATTAAACAATGGATTAGTTAACTACTAACTATCAACCATTAATTAAAAAGAACAAAAAGAACTAATTAAGCTATTCATCCTACAAACCAAGCAAAACCTTGTTACCCCTCACCTCACTCAGGTATTCATATATGGTGCCAGATACCTAGAGAAAACATTTCCCGTTTTCTGTCAGGAAGGCACCCATCCTGGACAACAGCTTTGGACAGCTACTAGTTCTTCTTAGCCAACTTTATTTGGATAGCTATGTTTAGATAGCTTTGCTTCTTCCTCTGTTTTCTGCAGATGCTCAGCTACACAGATGACTGATAACAAATCCTGTTCTTTTTCATTGTTGTTCCCCTGTCTATCCATATCTAATAGAATAAAACATTACAAAAACCAGAATGGCTACCAGCATATAAAGCAATTGTTTTGTCAGTCATTATTCTGTCAGTTTTTGTGCTTTATCTTCTGCTAAGCAAAAGGCTTAGAAAATAAATTTCAAACATGAACTAAAATAACCACCCGGATTTAGGCTCACCAACTCTAAGTAGAAACTCATTATACAAATACTGATCTTTACGAGAATTTCCTAAAAATAAGCAAATACATACACTACATTTTTTGAAGTAAACAGCAATCTCTGTCATGTTTTAATTAAATGTGTCAGGATGAAATTGTGCATATTTTATAGATGGTTGTAATATTAAGAAATGTATCAAATGATCTTACTCAAACTGGTAGGTTCTAACTAGTGAAACAGACTTTGTGAGTAAAGATAACTCATGTCAGTAAAAATGAAGTAAATTACTGAACAGGTCAAAGACAAATCAGTTAGAGAATCACAGAATCACAGAACGCTTAAGGTTGGAAGGGACCTCTAGGGATCATCTAGTCCAACCCCCCTGCACACGCAGGGTCACCTACAGCAGGTGGCTCAGGACTGCGTCCAAGCAGGTTTTGCAGATCTCCAGAGAAGGAGACTCCACAGCCTCTCTGGGCAGCCTGTGCCAGGGCTCTGTCACCCTCACTGTTAAGCTGCCAAGAAGATTCATTCAGGGTATTTGCAGTTCCAGATTTGGAAAATGAGATTTAAAAATTGTTTACTTTCTTATTTTTATTTGCTACTGCTGTGGAACTTACAACTTATTGGGTATAAAGTTTTATTATTGTAACAAAAAATATTTTTCCTTTAAATAAACTGATTTTTCATTTAATAATCTAATTAAAGCTGAAACTTTAAGAAAGTTTTAGGTATCACTAGGTTTAAAAAATATGGTGGCATTAACTATTTATCTGTTATACCTTTCGTTTACAGGCTTTTTTTTTTTTTTCTTTTTAAAATGGATGGCATAGCATAACTGGCTGCTCTTTAGACCTACCACAGATTATATGTAAATAATGAGCAGCTGTTTCCTACTGAAACTGTGTGATCCAATATATAAGTTATATATTTGTGAGTAATTCATAACAAATAAATTATTAGAGTTTAATTCCATCCGTCTACATCTTTTCTGTAAACAAACACTTACTTCACAGGTGAATTTGATTAAAAATATATTACCTAATCCTGGCCTCCTGTTCACAAATGAGCCATTACCTTGGCACCTGCCAAATTATGTGCACAAACTCCTGATCAGTAGCTTTCTGAACTTGTTTTAAACATTCAGTATTTTGTAAATCCAGCTGTTTTAACACAGTCATAAAATTTATTTATTAATGAACTAAACTCTTATTATGAGATTTCATCAGTGAATAATGCCGTATGATAGAGTTTATTCTTACAAATATTTGGCAACACCCAGGTAAAATATATCCATTAGCATTCATGCTAGTGAACTAATTTGCTAATTATTTGAATGAAGCAAACAGAAAAAGGTGTAAACACAGTCAAATCAAATTCAATTACAAGGAAGAATTAGAGAAAAATGTGGTATTGACACAGCTACACTTAGAAAACAATTTCTTAAAAAGTTATAATAAATGTATATTTGAATGACTTTTTTATATTCCTCTTTTGAAACGAAGGCCATAACTTTTCATTTGACTGTCATGTCACTGTTTAATCTTTGATTTGAAGTGGAATTATAAAAAGTGGCATAATTAAGAAAGCTGTTCACTGTTATAAAAATTGATTTTTTTTTCTCAAAAGTAAATTATCAGTTGAAAAGACTTTTTTGAAAAAGATGTGCCCTAAAAAAAAATAAATAAATAAATGAAAAAACAATCACATGAATAAACAGAACCGAGGGACTGATATAACTGTTGCTTAGTAATTTGGACAAACCAAGCATGGGGCAAATAGAGCCACTAGAACCACTCATAAATTTACTCATATTTTACTAATTTGCTCATAAATTACTATTCTTAAATAACACTGGTGTTATTTACCACAAACTATTCTTCTCAAAGGCATCAGTATTCCTCTATAAATCATGAGTGTTACATCATAAAAATCATATTCTTACCATTTAAAACCTCTAAATAAAGCTACAGGTGATTGGGATATCTGTGAAAGCCCAATGAATTTGTAAAAACATGTATTTCTATCACAACTTTTATTTTACTCTAGTTACTTGTAGTATGTTTTGAAAGATCTAACATCATCTGTCATCATCATCATCTTAGAAAACCCATCAGAATGAGAAAAGACAAGAAGAGCAGAAAGAGAAATCTGTCCCTAGCTCTATATTCTTGATACACCTTACAAACTGATCAGGAATGAAGGGCAGAGAAAACAGTTGGTGATGAGATGGGACCCATGATGAGGAACAGGTTACCACGTGGATGTCTTTTGCTGTCCTGGATAAAATCCATTAATCTTTTAATAAGATTGATATAACTGTCTCTCCTCAAAAAAAGTTTCAAAAGACATACTAACATATTCAGCAGCTTGTCAGCTGGACTGTTCACCTGGATGGAGGAGTTGTAGGTCCACTAGCCTCGGTTTGAAAGAGACTTTTATCTAAAAATTTAGCTTATGCCAGAAATACATCACCTTTTATGGCAAACATAGTGCAAAGACCGCAGGTTATATCTGGGTGCAGAATTCTTACTTAGCAAGACCACCACCAAGTGACACAGAGAACGTGCCACATCACACAGCCCCACAGCACATCTGCGGTATCCTGAGGAAGGACAGAAGCATTTTCCGGCCAGGCCACTCACAAACGCTTGGCAGATTCACTTCACTGTTGAGTCACTAGCAGAAAAACAACTTGGTGGTATCTCATCCTTTGCACTTTCAAAATATTGCACATGCTTCAAAATCCAGAGTAGTACTACACACTGTGCAAAGGGCATGTGAAGGGAAAGCTAATTAGCGGGATGAGGGAAGGCTGAATTTGCTAATTATGCATCACTGTTCTGGCTATACACTTGTTAACTGTGATCAGACCCATAATAATTATGAACCAGTACCGGTAGCTCCGCGTGTTACTAGCTGTTGTGAAAGGAAAGGACATTAATAATGTGCCACAAAATTGTGATGGGAAATTACTTCCCTACCAAGGTAATGAGCCTACACAAAACAATGATGTGAAGGAAAAAGAAGTAAAAAATAAACAACCTCCTCCTATAAGTATCCCTCTGACAGGTTAATGTCAATAAGGCAAACATCCTCAGACAGAGTGCCATATGCTATCTTCAGTCACTGATGAAATTTTCATGCACATTTCCTCTGAATGCTTCTATAATGTCTTTCTCAAGTACAATCTGAGATACATAAATCCATACATGCATCATAAGGTGTTGGTGCTCCCTACACTTAAGTCTACTCTTCCCAGCCACAAGCACAGAATTGATTTTCACTTAGTAGGTGTTTTGAAGTTAATTGAAGGCTAAGTATAGAAAGGGAAATATGGTGGTTCTACTGGTAAGTAAACTTCAACTTTGTTTTCTTGATTATACAAGTGACTCTATAACGGACACAAGCTTCATTTCTTTATAATAATCACAGAATATAATCATCACACTTCTTTCAGACTTTTTTTTTTTTTTTTTACCTAATACTTGATAATAGCAAGACTACGGTGACTCTAAAGCCCTAATGACATAACACAGAAAACACTTGTACTTCAGTAAGTTTTTCATAGGACAACATTACTGTAGTATTTGACCACCCCACAATTTCCTAAGTATTTATATCTATGAAGTCACTCAATACTGTTATCATTAAAAAAAAAGGATAATTCCACAGAAGAAAAATAGTTCAGACAGGTGATGTATGACAGAGGAAGCATTTGCTCCCTTATTCCCAGATTTGAAACAAATTGAATGTTTCAGTGAATTAGCCTTTGGAAAGATTATTTGTTAGACTCCACTTCTTTCTTCAGTAGTCCTTACAGGACTATTTACAAGTAAGGTACATAAAAAGGTATCTAGAAAAAGGTATCTAGAAAGAACTTACATCTATGTAAGTTCTTGGCCAAAACTTGATTCTTCATTGCCTAGTACACTAGAAAGGCAAACTGCTAGATATACAGCAGACAAAGAAAATTCACAAATATGTCAGTAATTATATCAGTTACAGCAAAACAAGAAATTGGGAAGTATCTATGTTTGAAAATGTTTGGGTGAGAACTCACAAAAAAACTGAACGTTTGATCCTGAACATGCTTCTCAGAATTGTCAAGGAGCGTACCACAGAATATTAGCGTATGATTATATTGTCACTCATTTAGCAAAATTTATACATAGACACTAACAAATAATTTGAGCAAAAACCCTCTAGACATTAGAGCTTGTACTAAGAATATTTAAACTGCGCTCCACCCCCACAGTTCTTCTGTAGCTTAAAATAGTGTATTTAACTACAGGGCGGAGGTGTTTAGGGGGAAGCATGAAATTTGATGCAATAGTGTGTAACGAAGTGAAAACATGGTAAAGAAGATAAATGAGTCTAAGCACAAGAACGATGCAAATCTGAGGACAGGCAAGACCGATAAGCCCTGACAAAACTACAATGGCAAGAATGGGTGCCATAAAACTGAGCATTTTCTGAAGGAAGGAAACAAAAGATGGATAGTTCTCATGGAGGTGCCAGTTAACCGGGTTTTTGTATTTAATTAATTTGATTTTTCTTGATGAGTGGGCAAAATACAGCTTCAAATATGACTCACTAGCTCCTTCAGTCCTGCCAGACTTAGTATTTTGGTCAAGGTCCCTTTAGATACTGGTGGGTGCAGAACAGCACTGCCTCTGCTTTCTCACTTCGGGACTATGCTGGACAGCTATAGTAGATCAGAGTATTACAAACGAGGCCATCACTTGCACCTGTTATATCTTGAGATTTTGAAGTATACATGTCAGAAGAATTCCAGAGGTTTCTTTTCCTCCTTTCCTCAGTGAAAAATGAACACTAAAAAGTACATGTGGTCGTTCTCATCCCGTAAGTGTTGCACCCTTTCATCGCCTAGCTGAAGGCAGAAATGAAGCAGAAGCGGGACCTCACTGCCACAGACATTGCTGTCATAACCTGTTAACCATGTGGGACATCCTTAAGAAAGCTGGAAATGCCACACTGAGGAGTTTTCACATTAAATCCTGGAAGAACTGGGGATAAGGATTTGTATGGCACATGTAAGAAAACATGACTAAGATCTGTCACACTACACAAACACACACAAACACACAGTTTGCCTTAGAAGCAGAGACATGGAGCTTATTTTGAAACAAAAGCCTGAACTGCCCAAGGCTTGATGCCACTGAATGGAAGTTAGCTGTAGTAGACTCAAATCCTACTGCTCATAAGCACTGTAAAACTCTAATGAAAGACTTGTCTTTACAATTTGTTGGTTAGGACAATCCTATAACACATTTGTTAAAGACTGTTTGTTGACTACTAAGAGATTAATAGAAAATACTAATAAATATACTGCCCAAATCTTTGAAATAGATACACTTTCAGTAAGTTTTTTTTTTTTTTTTTTTTTTTTGTCTCATCGTGTAATTTCAATTTGTGTGTGCCATGGGCTCAGTGATATGTCAGGGTCTTTGGGGAATTCTAAGAAATTAGATCAGAAGTTAACAATGCATATTTTCAGAATTTTATTACACTCTTGGCTTGACGTGTCACCACACACAGTGACAGACAGTGTACTAACTCTGTCAAACTTATGTCAAGTGATTTAGCACAAATAAGTTATTCCTTCCTCAATAATCATTAAGGGCAGGGTTAATATTCTGCCTGGAAGTGATAAAGCTCTCATGATGCAGCCCTTGAAAGCACTGTTTATTATGATCTGAAAGAGAAGACTGATGTGCCTTCAACTGTGCAAGAACTGTATTTCTTAAATCGCATCTAGCTTCACAAAATTACCATCTTGCTTGATTTCCTCCCTGCTTCTTTTAATTCATACTTTTTTTTTTTCTTTTTTTTCTCTCTCTCTTTTGATAAATACACCAGGAAAACCCACAGACTCTGTAAGAATATTTTTGTAGTGAGAACGACTCCACATAGGAAAGCCTACATTTTGGTATTAAAACTTTATAGAGAGCTAAAGTTTTACAAAGTGTGTGAGAGAGAAAGCTTGTGTAATGCAACTTTCCTGGAACTTTTAAGCTACAGAATTTTCACTCTTGTAAATGCTTGGCAATGTTAATAAAAGAACAACAGATGTCAGTGAACCTGAAGAGTTAATAGGACTCTGCCAGCTTGTCACAATCTATGAGAGATGCAGTCTAGACAGATGTCTAAGAGAAAGATGCGTGGGATGGAGACTAAAGGGGTCCAATTGACATTCTGAGATAGAGTTCATCAAATTACTCAAGCTCCTCTTCTTCTTTTCTTTTCTCTATTTTTGTCCATCTGTCTTCATCCCTAAACTAATTCCAGATTGACTAAAAGCAAGTTCAATTTTAACTACACAGAACACAGTTATATCCTTGTGACTCAATGATCTTTCAAAAGTGAAAAAAAACTTCCCATTAAAGTGAGAAAGGTTTTGAAAATATTTCACATCTGCAAAATTGCATTCTCACAAACATAATGAATAATGCCACTGTAGAATGGCAAGACAAATCATAGAGTATTTAAGCGAATGACTATATTTTTAATGTCACAGGCAGAAATAAAGCAAGGCATTTTGGCAACTGGGACAATTTTACTTTGCTCCTTTCCCCAACTGATCTTTTACCCACTGTCACAGAAGAAAAAGAATCTCTAACAGCGTACACTAACAAGCGACAGAGTTGGGTGCATGTGTGCGTGGGTGACAATGTCCATAATCAAACTTTTTAACTCTGAAGCGGAAACTACCGAAGCTACTTGTTAGCTGCAACCAGCTGCAACAGGTATGGGCTGGTTGCAAATTCAGTAATATCCTGACACATTCGGTATCCTTCAATTAATAAAGAGGCTTGAGACAAATCCATTGGTTAGGAGGCTGATCATGTGTTGTACTTCTGCACACAGACTATTTAGATAGGGAAAACCAGGAGCTAGGAGTCCTGTAAAGAAGAGCTTATGCTGAAAAGAAGTTCCCAAGAGAAGGACAATTGAGACAAATGGGATAAGAATTGCAATACCATTTGTATAAAATAATTAGCTCAGTATTTTAACAGAGGGATTATCTGAGGGATTTTTTGATTAATGCATAGTTATTGCTATTTTGATAGAGTCCCAGAACATACCTTTAAGCTACATGTACAAAACCTGTTTTGTGCAAATAGCCTAACTGGCTAAAGTTTGTGCTTTCGGTAATGTCACTGGCCTGTGGATAACATATTCAGTAAAAACAAATATGAAAGATCAATATATACACTTGGAGGAAAACTACAACAAAATTCGGAGTGATCTATTAGATACTTTTGTTTTTAGCCTTTTATACACAGGAATACCAAAAGGCTCAACCTCTTGACCTTGTGAGCTTCTGAATTTTCACGTATTTCTCACATTACAATTACATAAGGTCAGTACTTAAAATTCCATGTCAGACTGATATACTGAGAGCTACATAAAGCACACCAGCAAATGAACAAACAAACAAACAAATCTAAAACGGAGATCGTGGTTTTACTTTTCCGCTTTTAAATGAACTCAGTACCTAAGTAACACTATGCTGTATTTCTTCAGAAACTGTAGGGTTCTGCATTACTGAATTATTAAGTCAGCAGGCTGCAACAAGACTCAGCAAACTGAATGCTCTGGTGAGGCCACACTTACTGTGTGCAGTTCTGGGCTCCCCAGTACCAGAGGGACATGGAGCTTCTAGAGAGGGTCCAGCGTAGAGTGACAAAGATGATTAAGGGACTGGAGCATTTATCTTATGTGGAAAGACTAAGTGAGCTGGGCCTGTTTAGCCTACAGAAGACTAAGAGGAGATCTGATCGATACACACAAATACCTGAGGGGAGAATCTAGGGAGGATGGGGCCAAACTCTTCTCGGTGGTGGCCAGTGACAGGACAAAGGGTAATGGGTACAAGTTGAAACACAGGCAGTTCCACCTCCATGTGAGGAAGAACTTCTGTACTGTGAGGGTGTCAGAGCCCTGGCACAGGCTGCCCAGAGAGGCTGTGGAGTCTCCTTCTCTGGAGATCTTCCAAATCCGCCTGGCTGCCACCCTGTGCCACATGCTCTGGGTGTCCCTGCTTGAGCAGGGTGGGGTTGGACTGGATGGTCTCTAGAGGCCCCTTCCAACCTTAACCATTCTGTGATTCTGTGATTTTTTTTTTTTTTTTTTAATATACAGTTATCTACCAAAATAATTTCCTGATGTAGTTTTAGCATTGAGACATTCTTAGTGAGAAGAAGTAGATGAACTCTCTGGGTACGCACACATTGTCATCACAGAAGGCAGAGTAGAGATATCGATAGAGCCATGTAGAACTGTTGGCTCACTGTCCCCCCTGATACCTTGCTTCCGAGGCCCAAACTTGCTAGTTTGGAATTCAGGAACGGTTTCAAAAGCAAGGCAGCCTTCACAGTACTTATAACCTTATTCTGGTGCTTTTACTTTAATGGTGCACCTGGAGAAAAACAAAAGATCCTGTACTGTGGCTCAGCCATAATGCAGGAAAGAAAGAAGACCAAGCAAAAATGCATAGTAGAACAATGTAGAGATATCTCTGTATATTTGGAGACCCAGAAGACTGCTCATTCTAAAGATGCCTGCTTCCTGATATCTTTCCCTTTAATTAAATAACAGCCCATGTAATAAATAATTTTAGGGAGCTGCAAGGGTGACCCAAGCCGTTTTGTTTCACAACATTTAAATAAAGCAATGACTGCAATGATCATTTCTACCTGCATCTTCTCTCTGGCATTGAATGATTTAGTTTAAGGTAGCTAATCCAGCACACATTGATTTAAAGTGAAGTTCCATTACACTCATCTAGCTCACTTTGTCCAAAAAAAGCTGTGACCATTATTTGGAAAGACTGATGCCAGAAGGTGAATTTGACACTAGAGCTGCATGTAGTCTTAATGTCCCTACTGACTGTCATTGATTGTCAGTAGTTCCATAGCAGCGTAGCCATATGGGGAAAGTAAAATTACAAATATTTAAATATCTAATTAGAACCTATCCTTTAATGACTTAAGTGGACTTTATGTTTATGTAACTTGTGAACTAAAGGACTATTATATCTCAAGCCCATATCTGGATGTTGGATAGAGGTAGAGCTTTCAATAGGCAAATCTTCTCTGCTATCTATTCCCTCAGTGAGGAAAATAATGGATTCATAGAAGCTTCACTTTCCCCTTTTACTCCTGGTCAAAGGAGGTAAGCTGAAAAAGCTATAAGGCGTTGAAGACGTAAGTTAAGGGGATAGAATAATTTAGGATTTATCCTACAAAATATTTAGACATTTACTACACATGCTGAGTTCGCCCTTATAACCTGACCTATACCATATTATGCTCTAAAAATAGAGCATAACCTTTTTTTTTTTTTTCTTGTAGCTAGTTATGAGGAACAATGAAAAAATCAGGTCATTTACTTTGCTTCTATTAAGAAGAAAAAAAAAAAAGGAAAAGGAAAAGGAAATGCCAACATGACAACTTTTCCTCTGTAGCAGATTAAATTGGATTTAGCAAGCTAATATGATATACCCTGAATAAGTATTCAGGGACTTGACTTTCTCAGTAAGAATGCCTTCACTTGTGCATTTATTTGCAAATGTATGAAAAGACAAGGTGTAAATGAAGTATTTATTGGCCAAAACAATACTGAACTTCTCATGCTGCTTCTGATGATACTGGGCTGAGCAAACTTAGAGAAAGATCAATTGATAATTTTCAGAAAGTTATGTGAACACTGTTTACTATAAGCCTAGAACATGACATTTGATGGCATATATCTGTTAAACCTGGCGAGCATAAATCAGGCCAATTACATCAACTCAGAAATAACTGAATGTTTTTCAACAGAAACACAACAGAACAGTAAAAATATTTTAAAAATTGGAACTCATCCAGAGAGAGAATAAAGAAACTTAAATTATTTGGATGTTAGAACTTAGCAGTTTTCACTCTAACTTTGATGTCCCTGGGTCCTGCTGCATAATTAGTATCTCTAAAAGAGTCTTCACATACTACAGAAACATCACTTTGAATATTCTGCATTATATGTATAAATAGATTAACTATAGTCTGAGAAGCATGTTAAAATAGCTTAACTGTAATAAATGTTGTAAAAAATGTTGAAAATGTTATGGGTCTGGTACTACACAAATTAATAAAGGCATTTAGTCATGTAAGATAAACAGCAGAGAACTCAGATAACTAAAATAAAATAGAATAGACTTCAGTCCAAATCTAAGCAGCAATTCAAATACGCACATCAGAGGTCATCTAATCCAACTTAGATTGGATTTGGTTTAGATTGGGTTATATTGGTTTAGATTAATCTGACACTTACATTTTTGATTTCAAAGTTCCATCAGTGCTCAAAAATTATAGAACTATTATCTTTTCACAGAATGACAGAAGAGTTGAAGCTGGAAGGGACATTTAAAAATTATCTGGTCTACCCAGCTGTTTAAGCAGATTTACCTGCAGGTTGCTCAGGACCCCATCCAGTTGGTTTTTGAACATCTCTAAGAATGGAGACTACACAACTTCTCTGGACAACCTGTTCCAATGTTCAGTCACCTTCACAGTAGAAAATCTCTTCTCTACATTCAGACAGAAATCTTTATGTTTCAGCTTGTGCCACTGCTGAGCACCACTGAAAATAGCCTGGCCTTGTCCACTCTAAACCTTCCCTTCAGATACTTCAGATACACTGGTAAGATACTCCCTCAGTCTACTCTTCTCCAGGGTGAAAAGTCCCAGTTCTCTCAGCCTTTCCTGATATGAGAGATGCTCCAGTTCTTTAATTACCTTTGTGGCCTTTCTCTGTATTTGCCCTAGCAGCTCCATGTCTCTCTCTTATTGAAGAGCCCAGACCTGGATACATTACTGCAGGTGCGGCCTCACCAAAAGATCACTCCCTTCAATCTGCTTGCATTTCTCTGTGAATTCACCCATGATACCATTGGCCTTCTTTAAGAGGAGGTCACAAAGCTGCCCCATGTTTATTTGTTGTCCAGCGGGAACTCCAGCTCTACCTCTACAGAGTTGCTTTCTAGCAGGTTAACAACCAGCCTGTACTGGTGTGTAAGGTTATTCCTCCCAAATTTCAGGACTTCGCACTTTATTAGAACTCATGAGATTCCTGTCTGCCCATCTCTCCAGCATGTCAGGGTCCCTCTGAATGGCAGTAGCCCAACCATCTGGTATATTAGCTCCCCTGTACTCAGCGCTGGTGAGGTCACACCTCAAATACTGTGTTGAGTTTAGGGCCTCTCGCTACAAGAAAGACAGGAAGGTGCTGGAGCGTGTCCAAAGAAGGGCAGCGAAGTTTGTGAAGGGGCTGGAGCGCAGACCTTATGAGGAGTGGCTGAGGGAGCTGGGGTTATGTAGCCTGGAGAAGAGGAGGCTCTGGGGAGACCTTATCATTCTCTACAACTACCTGAAAGGAGCTTGTAGTGAGGAGAGGGTCGATCTCTTCTCCAGAATAACTATGGATAGGACAAGAGGAAAAGAATAGTCAACCACTGGAACAGGCTGACCAGGGAAGTGATGGAGTCACCATCCCTGCCAGCAGGTATGGTGTTGAAAAGTTTACAGTTGGACTCAATGATCTTGAAGGTCTTTTCCAACCATAATGATTCTATGATTCTGTGACTCCCTATCTCCCCTTGGATGAATGCCTAAAATTTGTGCTCTTTGTGATCTCTTAGTGTAGTATTAAAATATTCATCCCAGGAGGTGGTAACTGAATTCCAGGCTTTAATTATTTTCAGAGCAACGAAATCTTCCACTACCCACCACTTAGGCAGTGTGAATGGTCTCCTGCTGAAAGCTAAATGTAAAAGGGTTTACAGGAGCGTAATTCCATGGCCTAGTAGTTGGACTTGGGAAAAGTACAGCTTGGGAAAAGTACTTGCATTCTGCAAGAACAGAAGAGCTAAACAATAGAAGAGACAGGGGTGCATATGATGAAGACTGTAACATAAGTAAATCCTATCTTTGACTTGTTTTTCACTATAAAAAAAATGTTAACCAAAATATGTAGTAATAACAACATATTTAAAGCTAAAAATATATGAAGCTATAAACATAGATTCATGAATATCAAGCGGTGTTGTACAGGGAATTAAAAAACAAGACTATATGGAGTATATGTGAGAAAGCAAACATAATTTAATAAGTTATAATATTGCTTGACTTAACTAATTAGGGTCTATAACAGTATCTTCTTCTCTCAGCTTGTTAGATTTTCCTAACTATCAGAAAAGGGCTACTTGGTTTTCCTTGAAAAGTTAGAGCTTTGGAAAAAAAATATTCTGGAGGCTCAAACAGGCTCGAACTGTAGGCCTTTACCAATCTCTATTCATGTCTTGCAAAATCTGTTGTGAAAATCTGGTATCAGCATGAAATTAACTAAAATACATTTTACCATGATCATCAAACTTGCATGTAGAAAAAGAAATGAAAACAACTCCAACACAATCAAGCCCAATATTCCAAGCCCTAAACTCCACTGAATAGTGATCATAGAATCACAGAATCCCTAAGGTTGAAAGGGACCTTTAGAGATCATCTAGTCCAACCCCCCTGCACACACAGGGTCACCTAGAGCATGTGGCACAGGACTGCGTCCAAGCGGGTTTGGAAGATCTCCAGAGAAGGAGACTCCACAACCTCTCTGGGCAGCCTGT
>VZSV01000105.1:2412477-2433385 GCA_013398735.1 Nothocercus julius
ATGAAATTCTGGATTTTTTTTTCTTCTTTTATCAATACAAAGGTATTTCCCCAAACCTCAACACTATAAAGTTTAAAATACTAAGAAAAAAAAAGTAAAACAAAAACAAAAAACAATTGATTTTTCAATAACATGAAAAAGAATAAGCTGCACATATGAACTCTTAAGTACAGTGTGTGCTGAAAAGAAAGGCAATGTAAACATTTATTACGATTTTCATAAATTTGAAGATAAAGCTAGAAATGTCAAATTTTTCACTCAAAATCAGCTACAAACTTGCTTAAAATTCTTTGCAGTCTTATTCAAAGTTGTTCTTTATTCCTACACCAAACACTATGAATATAATCAAACTATAAAATTTCTAAAAAACAAAGTAGTGTTAAAATTTCTCTTACATTGTATTTGTCAAGTCACTGGGACAAGAATTATAATGTGTTTGGATTCTATATACATTTATGCTTGAGAAACGTGTCTGTATGTATTATAAGTTCAAAGAAAAGCTCATTAAAGTTTTGTTGATTTTGAGAAGAATGATCATAAGACCCAATATGTCAGATTGATACAAATCTTTGCAGTGGTGACTTATGAAATATGCAGCTAATATAAAATATATATTTGGGGAGAGAGCAGCAATACAAACAGAATGTGAAACTGCTAGGTGGTGCAACATCAAGAGAGAAGTAAGCCAAGGTTGTACACTTCATCTTTGCAATTATTCAGCTCGGATGCAGGAAGTATAACAATCTGCAGAAGAATCAAGAACACTGGAAATGAGACCTTTGAATGAATTAAGTGAATATCAACAGCACAAGATGTGCTAGTGACCTTTTTTGAATATCATTGACTACAGCAGAATTCAAGAATTCACCTTGAATAATACCAGTAGGAACTACAGAGAAGCAAAAAATGTTAGGGAAACCATGGCAACAAGAGGAGCAAAAAACCCCCCTGTTAATAGAAACAAGAATAGAAACACCAACACCTTGATGGACTGGCCAAATAGGTCTCTCTACTCAAGGAATTTTATAACAGGCAGAAAGTAAATAAAATGGTAAAAATGTAAAGAAAATGAATGACTGAATCTCAGAAGGCTCCACAACGTAGAGGAAGTTTTGGCTGCTGGGGACCAAGTATCCTAATGCATCACCAAGAATCCAAACATGTTATAATTCTCCTTACTTTCTTGTTCTACATGCAATAATTATCCATCATTACCTGTCTGTTCAATGAGGACTAGTGACCTTATCACCTTTTTTTTTTTTTGTCAGCCACCTCTTCTCCATAGATAGTAATCACTTTTTATCTTGAATTGTCTCATATGATCATATTTATATGATTGTCTCTATAATCATATTTATATAATATTAATATAAACTCAGCAATTGTACTCAACCTGTACATACTTTGAAGATTACTGTTTCTGTTTCAGATTTGAAGAAAACCTGTGTGCTCCACAGTCTCCATTGTTTCCACAAGTACACCAGTTGCTATTAAAAAAAAAAAATCATCTTGCACTGAAATATTACTTTTCAAATAAATAAATAAGTTCTTTCCTGATGTAGAAATCTTTAAAGCAGAGCCAAGGCTGTTCATTAGGAGGTGAAAAGATTTTGAGGTCAGATATATTGGAGACTGATCCATCTATCTGTCATATTCAAGCATTGGGATGAGAAAAAGAACATGGAATGTGTGGTCACATGGATTTTCATATTCTTCTTTCTGTGATGTACACAATGTTTTTGCAAACTTTGCTGCTGCAAAGCAAAATAACTGCAAAATGAAAAAATATATATATATATATATTCAATTTATAATCAGCCACAGACATAACTAGTGAGCATAGCAATTTCTAAGCAGTTCACTGGAGCCAAGAATGGATTAGCACAGTTTATGAACATGATGAATCTGGGAGCAACAATCTTCTATCTGTTGTAGGTTCCAGTCAAACTTCAAGCTTTTCTTGCCTAGGTGTTTATACATACAATTTCAATTTTATCAGTCTATTGACTTGTAGGAGTTGAGAACAGGCTTGTTTTTGGTTTGCTAAAGCTAGATGGAGAATAATCCTTGCACCAACAGCACTTTTTATTAATGATACTGATAAAGATTAGCATCATTAGTTTGGAAAGTACAGCTGGCCTCATCTTACTGAAAAAATAAGAGGGAAACGGTTATTAAGGCTATTTTAGATACAGTACATTGAAACCAAAAAAAAAAAAAAAATCTTTTGCAAAGTCAGATACAAATCAGTGCTTTGATATTAACAATTTTCATCTAAGTGTCTATAGTTGAACACAATTATTGCCTCATTATGCAGTGTCTTCAATTTATGCAATGAATAGACTAGTTTCATAAAGAATGAATCAGGAAATGAGATTTGAGTAAAAGAGAAAATAATCTTACTCCAAATGAAAACAGCTATTCCGAGTACCTCTTTGAAAAACCAAAGACATCTGTATTTGCAATGAAAATAGGGGAAAAACATAGGTGATGTGCATAGTTTGCATGCAAATTAAGTCTGATTTTACTTAAATACCATCAGACTGTTCAGGCTGATGTCCCTTTAGTTTGATGTATCCAAAATTGATGAGACAACAGCAATATTCTGGTGTATTTCTAACCACAGGTAATTCCACACTTACTTATATATGTGTATCAATTCCAAAGGCCTGCTAATTCAAACCCAGATAATTCTTATAAACATATGGGAAAAGTAGAAAAAAATACTTTTTAAGAAAGCCTTCCAACCTAGATACTACTTTTTCTTAATTTGCATTTTCAGGCATGAGGTGGATGGGCCAAGGATCAGAATTTTGCAAACGATCAGCAGTGTATTACCTTCTGCAGATGAATCCTCATGCAGATTAATACACAGTCTCTGACTAAAGGGAAGACTTTAATTTAGCTGAAATCCCAGCTTCAGAGAGCAAAACATGAAAACTGAACTGACGCTGCACTCACTATGGGACTGCATTACAATTTGTGGTATAGTAAAAATAATTTTATAGACAGTCATTAAGTTATTTTAATTTTCAGTCTCTAATGTAGTAGAAAAAAAGCCTGAGGCAGATGTATTTTAAAGGTATTGAAACAGTGTAAAAACCCAAGGGAATTTGAGCATAAATATTTGGGGCAGGAGGGAAGGAGTAAGACTTGAAGACAGAACAGAAATACTGAAAGAATTTGGAGAACCAGAGAGGAAAGAAACAAAACAAGCAAACAGAAATTCTAGATCCTGAATACTGGCTACACCCTTCCGGCAAAAACATTAACTGAAACAGTAAGAAGTGGTATCAGTCAAGTATTTTCTACTTCTCACAGCAGAAAAGAAATAAAGGGAAGAGTTTGAGAGAGGCGTCTTTCGTGAACACTTACCTTGTTTGTTTGCTTTTATGTCCAGTTGAAGCAATCTTTTTGTAAGCTTCTGCACACATTTATGTCATATTTATGCTGATAAACGTCTTTTCACTTTTTTTTTTCTAAAGAACACACTTCTCCCGTGTCCATCTGTTTTTGGAATTAAATTGTAATTCCCTTTTTTTTCTGCCCCCTCTATGGGTTTGGAATGACAGTACATTCCCCCTCCCAGAGCAATAGCCAAGCAGCAGCAGACTGAAAAACAGGCTGCAAAACTCACTCTTTCAGTTATACTTAGCAGCAAATTAAAAGGACAAGGCTCACACAAAGGTCATGCAAAGGGAGAGCTCTTGGCAACTTTTTTATTAGCCTTTTCAAGACCTGCGTGGCCCTATATGCCATTATGTGACAAATGCCTTAGCATCACATCACTTGCAGCTCATTCTTGCTTGCTGTTCTTTAACCACTCCATTTACCTGACAGGCTTCTATCGAATCTTTTCTTTCAAATTCTTGAAATGTTACTTCTGAAGTTGAAGGCTCATGACCTGGTCTGCTGCCTTACTATTTGAAATTTTCATAAAAATAAATAATTGCAAAAACATGATCCAATGAGAAGTGAAGGAAAGGTGAAACATTAGAAGGAAGGAAGGAGGATACTGCTCAGAAAACACAGCGACAAAATGTCCACATTAGCCTTGGCCATGCTCATCTTCTTGAAATAAAAAGAACTCTCACCAGAAAAACATGATGAAAAATTCTTAAATGATATTTTATGAGTCATATAAAAGGGTTACAGCTGTGACTAAAAGACTACCCATGCTGCTTTTTTTTTTTTTTTTAATATATATATATCAATCAGAGTTTCATCTGTTCCTGGCTTTCTGTATTTTATTTGTTTTTTATTTGTTGCTGTGGTAAAATAAAGGGAATTTTCAAATACCAGCATCTTCCTGTACTTAAAATTAACAATCACAGCTTTTCAGTATATCATAAAAAAAAAAAAAAAAAAAAAAAAAAAAAAAAATCCAGACCAAGTCAATAGCTATATGGCTTTTATATTCTACAAAATCATGACTTAAGTATTTTTTCCTACATAATAATTAATGGAAAATGTTAACTTTAAGTTAAGACCATGCATTATACATTGATCAATGATGTGCAGTTGTTAGAGGATATTTTGGCTTATGGTTATTTTCAAGTATTAGATTTAGGAAGCCTTGGTCAAATACAATACAGCATCCTACTTGATCCATTCCTAAGCTGGCTAAGAAGACTATTAGGTATGACAGTATTGTTGGTATGTATTTGTACAACATAGTCCAATATACAAACTAATAAAAATCAATAACTGAAGTAATTTGGTACCAAAACTGGTTAAACTTACCTAAGCTATTTTTCTTTTGGGATGAAGGATAATCTTTTCATTTCTTACTCTGTAAACCATTAAAAATAATTTAGGTAGTTCTTTACTTCTTAATCTGTTAATATTAAATAGACAAGTGAGTCTGTTTATCCTCAAAAAGAAGCCATCATTGACAAAAAGGATTATTTTTAATTTCAACTCAATTTTTATTCATAGCCTTTGGGGCCAAGGCAGAGACACCAATAAAGCTTAGAAATGGTTATGACCTCCTCAAATTAGGTATTGTTATATGATATATATATCATAGGTGCAATATATGCATACATATGTCACATGTATATGTGTATGCTTTTGTGGTTAAAATATCTATAGTAGGATAATTGATATGTATATGACTTCACTTTTGCCAGGGCATGTGTGAAATATGTATATACCACTATTGTATAATAGGGGCTCCTCGCTTTCTTTGTAAGAGACAAAGGCTTCGCTACCAAAACCAAATATTTTAAGATCATGCATGGAAACATGATGACTTGTCTCATATCTCATTTATTTTAGAGAAAAAAAGGACTTTTAGAATTTAGATTCCTTGCATGACCTTTCTCACAACTCTCGACAGCTTCAGGATAGATGGCATGTTGCAAAGACGCTGAAAAGAGAACAGAGGAACTGAAAACATTAGAAATCTTCAATACATCTGTTCCCATTTCCTATCTGATTGGTTACTGCATACTGAGACTCAGTTAATCATATCCCTTGTGATTCATTCCCCCACAACAATCTAAGAGCAAAAAAGGTATTGTCAGATAAGCGTATCAATGCAGAGTTTAATTAAACCATAAATTATAGCTACAGTTTGTGATTTTAACCTCAGTCTCTTTTTTTCCTCAGACATCAGAGATATTTTATCTCATTTTTTAATGATGCAATGATGACATTTGATTGATTCCCATTCTGCCTTATCAAGTATATAAAAAAGAAATTAGCTACTGTACGCAGGGTCAGCTCTATTTTGGAAGGAGACATTTGTCAGAGAACATCGCTGCTGCTTGACAGTGTGTGGGTTGGACTATTAACAAAATGAAATATATGGTGTATTTCAGTCTAACCTCCAGCCCTCTGTAAAAGAGAGGAAAAAAAGAAAAAAAAAAAAAAAAAAAAAAAAAAAAAAAAAAAAAAAAAAAAAAAAAAAAAGCTGAACAATAGGACTGTAGGAAAAAGTATGAAAGACAGAGAAACAGATGGGAAGTATTTTAAGCTATTTCTTGCAATCACTGGGAAGTTAAAGAAGAGAAGGATGGTTGGATGGAAAGTGTACATATCATAGTCATGTTCTTCTATTTTTAAAATTTATTTGACCATTTTTAAGTATCTGTGTATTTTCTTTCCATGGAAAAGAAATATAAGTATTTGAGTTATTCAATCTGCATGATAAGATTAGCACAGAAGTCAACAGAGAAGTAGTAAGCAGCGAGCAACAAAAGCACAAAATAGTTCATCAGCCTAGAAAACTAGTTCCAGAGATATGTATTTAGTGGACGTAAATGTTTATAAGGAGGGAAGCTCACATCATGGCTGAAAGGAAATGGGATGTTCATGGTCACCTGGAAAATGCCTGTGGCAAAAAACACAGAATGGTTGACATTGGAAAGGACCTCTAGAGATCATCTGGTTCAACCCTGCTGCTCCAGCAGGGTCACCTGCACTTTGCATAGGATCCTGTCCAGACAGTTTTTTAGTATCTCCAGAGAAAGAAATTCCATAACCTTTCTGGGCAAACTGTTCCTGAAAAATGTCTCTCGGTAACTCTAATTATTGGTATGATAGGAAAAATAACTCCCCTGCAGTTCCCTAGGCAGCACAATCTGCCCTCCTAGCAGCTACAAAGAGGAGTAATGGAGGGTGGAGCAGAGTGAAGACGCCGAGGCCAAATTCCGTTGCACTCCCTGTGCTGGGCCGCTGTGATAAGCGGCACAGTAGCTGCCCAATGGGAGATGCACAATAAGATGCTGAGCCAGCAGCGATGGTAAATCACTCCTTTCGGATGAACTTTCCTTTAACTCCACTTGTTATAAACTCATTATAATGCCAGCACACACCTCCATCCCAAAGTTACCGCCTCCAAGGTACAACTACTGAGCATGCGCTCTAGATTTTCCATTGACTGTACCTTTAAATGAAAGTGAGAAACTTTTTCACCAATCAATAACAAATGTAAGCAGCCACTCAAGCTCCACTTAAATGTAAAAAAAAAATTATAAAAGGCAAACTAATGATGGAAGAAGGTGGAGGGAAGACCCCATCATAACTTCTGGATTGGTCGATGGACTGAACCCCTTTCTTTACCTGGGTCAAGGTGCAGCCTGAGGAGACTCCTTGAGGTTGAGAGCCCTCTCCCATATTCTTGGGTGAGTAATGACTGTGCACTTGCACATCAGAGCTAGCTAAAAATCCCACGCTGTAGTAGAGAATTTCCTGTACTGACATGCAAAACCTGCTTTATAAATGTTGCATTTGAATAAATCATGCTGTTTGTGAACTTGACTACTTGTTTTGAAGGCGATTGGACCTATGGTTGACAGACTGTTAATGCAGTACTGCCAGAGTCAGACCTAGGGCTACCACGGTATTTGGTATCTCTATTAAGAGCTGAGTCCGGCTGCCCCCAGTCCCTCTAACCTCTGACGATCGTCTGGAACACGAGGAGATTCATCTTTTACCAAATTAGCCACTCCTTCAAACTTCAACATCCCATTAACTGGGCCTGATTAGAAACACTTAGAAAAATCAGGCAGTGGCTAAAGCTCACCAATCCAGTTCTGGAAGAACCCAAGTAGCCATGGATCTTAAACAATACTGCGACCTGTCAAAGACCAGAGAGCTGGGGTTTTTTTGTTTTGTTTTGTTTTGTTTTTTTTTTCCCTCAGACTCTGAAAGAAGGCCTGACTGTAAGAAAAACTACTTCAAAAATCCAAATGGGAGAAAAACTACAGCACAGAGAGAAATGGGAAACTGTAGATAAGAAGAGGCTCAACAAGGCAGCTGCCTACAAATTAAGAATTCTTTGCTCACTGACTATAGCCTCCACAACATCCGTATACCCTCCTTGAAATGTAAACTCTGAATACATAACAGAAAAGAAAAGGGAAACTTGGGATCATAATAAGGAGTGGTGTGATGAGAATGTACATAACCTACTTTTCACGGAAGGTGTTTTGCTTTCACCAGATCAAGCTCTGTCTAAATATATATATGTATATACATAAATATTTTTATATACATTTATTCTAATATTTATATATGTATAAACATTTGTGAAAAGTTGCAACTGGCCAGACGGTCTGCTTTTTTCTCTTTGGAAGACAGGTGG
Organism: Nothocercus julius; assembly: GCA_013398735.1. Lineage (NCBI taxonomy): Eukaryota > Metazoa > Chordata > Aves > Tinamiformes > Tinamidae > Nothocercus > Nothocercus julius. The sequence continues at coordinate 2,420,570 of VZSV01000105.1, forward strand.
GTGAAGGTCTCCTCTCCATGCCATTTTCAGATTTGTGCAGATGAATGAAGGTATTGTCCTAGGCTATGACATATCCAGATTAGGCCAATGCCTAATCTGATTAGCAGTTAATATCAGAAATGAAAAGTTTAGCTGAAAGCACCTTCTGTCTTTAGAGACTAAAGGACAGGGTGTGTGTTGGCATGCTCCTCTTATTAATAGGAGTGAGGTTAGCTCTAATCCTGGTCACAGTTTTGCCCATAGTTATCCCCTTAGGACTCACACAGGAGGAATCCTGTTTGCTACAGGATTTCTCCATGATGCTGGATTACCCATTCTGGGAAGCCTTCAGGTAATTGAAGAGTAAGCCCAGATAGTGAACCTCAGATGAGGTTCTGAGATTTGCTATGATTGAGAGACAGGGGAAGCTAGGTCGTCCAGTGTGTTTCAGGGAGTGTACAGCAGAGTGTTGGAAGGACCGGATATTTATGAGGTTCCCCAGACTCATCTCAAAATTGCCCCAAAATACAGAGAATTTGGCTTTGGGGACTAAATTTGAACCTGTTAAATTTGAACCTGTCAGGGTTTGTTTCGAAAACATCTCTAATAGGGATGAGTCACTAAATAGTTGTGCTTCAGTCACAGTAACTCAAGACTTCTGTCCTTTACTTATCCCAAACACATAATTTTCCCGTAAGTGGTCCTAGAAGAATTTTAGGACATTTTAATTATTTTGTTTTCACCGAAAATTCCTCAAACTCCTCCAGTTATGATCAGTGTAGAGCTCCAGTGCTGTGGTCTTCCACCTGTGTTTCTCATCCTGCCTGTCCTTCCAGTGGCCCTTGAAATCTTTCTATAATCTCTCGCAGCTATTTAGGTCCTTTCTACCAGCAATGTGAAATCATCTTTCTGACCTTGAAAGACTCCCTAATTTTCTTCAGACTCTCACAGATATTTCTGTAGTTTAATCCCTCCCAACACATAAACACTGTAATAAAGCTCACCTATATCAACAACCTTGAAAAAAACAGTAAATACATACTGTATTACTAAGATAATTTTTTTTTTTTTTTTTTTTTTGTGAAAATGAACTCTCTCACCTGAGAGCTTTTCTAAACTGACTTATTTCTAATGTAGTTTCCACAGCACATTGGAGACTGAAGTTTTAGGACAATTCATACCATCTCAGAATATAATTATTTTTAATCACTTGATTTTGATTCAGAAAATACTTTCCTGTCTTTAAATACATAATCAGTGTACTAAGTTTAATCGGACCAAACATGTTCTTTAAAGTAGGCACACATTTGCCAAATTTTCGTATCTATGACAATTATTTGAGTCTCAAGAGTCAGCCTCTCTTACTGACTCAGAAAAAAACATTTTTTTCTAAAAGAAAAAAACCACAGATATCTGAATTAACATAATGAGATGTGTATGTCCCAATTAATAGAGTGTTGTTGTGCATGTGTAATTTTACTTTCACCAAAGCACAGATTAGAGCATACAACAAATTAAAAAATTCGCATAAGAAATATTTAAAACTTTTTCAGATTGTCGGTCTGCAGCTCAACACAGATGTTAGAAAGTACATGTGAGCTGCCTTAACTTGTCTTTTGGATAGGAAAAATCACGAGAGTAGCTGCACATTCAATTACTGTGTGCAACTGTTCTGCTCACAGTGGGATACTTGGTCATTCACTTCAAATTGGTGTCATCAATACAAAAATTAGGTCATAAGCATCAAGTAATAGCAGTCCAAAATCTGCAGATAGCAGTTAACACCCACCTTTCAGTTTAGTTTTCTTTCTTCCAGCAGCGCAAATTTAATTGGATCATGTTCATTTCATTTTCAAGTGACATGCACTGTTGGTACTATTTTAAATGATAAATCAGCAAATAATGAAATAGCAAAAAAGTATTGGGGCTGATTCCGTTGCAGTTTAGGACAGCTCAAAATGGCAGCACAAAATAGAGCCTGTAATTGTTTTAGCTAAGAAGCTAAAGAAATCAAGAGATTTCTTGAAGCAGATAATTTTTTTGGAGTGGTAAGACTACTACACAGTAGTTCAGGACTACTCCATTTCTGAAAGTACTTAAAGACATATGTCTGAGATGCCATATGCCTGACTAATCCTTACCAACATAACAACCTCTTGGTTCTGCTTAAAGCTGGAAAAAAGACCCAAACTCTTTATAACTTCAGGACTAGGAAGTGCAAATGCTCTTCTTACCCAAGAGTTATACTTAATGCTCTTTAGCTATAGACTGCGATCTGGGCAGATACATACAAACATACATAAATAAATTAAGACAGTATTTTATCTGAATTGTCCTTTGAGACAGGGAAAAAAATAAGCAAAACTAAAGAGATCGGAATACTCATTTTTAAAACTTAGAAATGGCTTTATTTTAGAATCATTTGTTGATTTTTTTTTTTTTTTTTTGTATTAAAAATGCATAATCTTCTGACCTGGCTTGAACGGTTCATCATATTAATAGCATGAATTTATCTCTATAATACCATCTGAAGTTTTCATAGTCTAATGTTTTTATTCTCAATTTCCCTTTGGAGTATGCAAGTAGTATAGATAGACCTGTTTTACAGAGGAACTAAGGCACAATCCTCAAAAGGATTTAGGGTAGGTTAATTATTCCAAAATGAATTATCATCCTCTTTTCTTCTTTGGATCAAATGCTATAAAGCCCCTTTTCCTCGTGGTACAGAGAAAGCTGATCTAATGGGTCAGAATCAAGGGATACTTTCTTCTATTGAAGCAGTTTCTTATATAGTAAATTCTCCAAAAAGAGAAATGCAAGGGAGATTCATGTCCAACCTAAAGTGAATGGATGCGGTGTGGTCTGGAGGAGCCACCAACCCACCAATGTGACAAAGACACACATGAAAACAAAAGTGGTCAGCCTGCCTTCACAGAGAGCACAGGGAGGAAGAAATATATAGCAAAATTAAGCTGGTTTTAATCTATCGGACAATTTTTAAGTGCTTTTTAGAATAAAAAAAAAAAAATCTGGGTTACTTCTGAAGCTCAAAAGATTGTGTTTATGAAAATGTTTTAAATCTTCAACAACTCTTTTTGTTTCATAGCAGCAGACTAATGATGAGAACAAGTGGAGGAAAAGGATCAGTAAAGAGCAATCTCCTAAACTGCTAGTCCATACAGCTAGACTGTGGGGCCAGTTTGGGATTTTTGAAGGGGTGTGAGGCTTCAGTTAGTTCTGTTGCATTAAAGAGGCATCTTTGTCAGGATATTATTCCTCACACAGGCCTGTAGGCGCCAGATGATCACTGTCTTATAGGGAAAATGGAAGGATTAGGAGATGAATAATCAATTCAATGGTTGGGGGGGTTCAATGGTTGGGGGGTGGGGACAGTGTTCTTTGCAGTTGTAAGGAACTGAAGTTTGTCATCCTTTTATGTTTCTGAATGTGGTTCCTGGTGCATCAATATGTGAACTGGGATGCCACCAAGGCAAATTCATGATACACAGTCACCCATGTGCTAGATATTGCTATGTTTAAAAGTTCAAAAAAGAACTAATGTTAAGTGACTGCTATCCCAAGAAGTCATATTACTGCTGAATAATGTTTAAAATATCAGAAAAGAGATTAGAGGGTGGAGTATAAGAAATACAAAAACACTAGAAACAAAGAGAAACAGATTTAAAGAATGTGACTGATTACTTTCTTAGTGTTGATAAAAATAATGTAAAACAAATCCTAATTAAAAAAGTGACATTAAAAAATATATATCAAATATGATTAAATGAAAGCACCACAGAATTTCTTGCTTAATTATTCATTATAAGGTGCAGTTAATACCAATCATCTAAAAGGCAAGGCTATTCTAGAAATCAGAAGTAGTAAATCCGTACATGGTTACTTCTCCTTTGTTTTTTAATCTTAAAATCCGTACATGGTTACTTCTCCTTTGTTTTTTAATCTTACTGAGGGTAGTGAACTTTGAAAACTACTGTTCTGAAGTTCTTGCTTATGACATTCTTGAAGTTTCTAATTAAATTAAATATAAATGTTAAATATAGTATTTAAAAAAATAAAGATGTAACTATTGATTGAAATGTGGCTTGGGGTAATGAATTTTCGCCATCAAGAAATAATGTATTTTAAATCAGAGGTGTTTTCTGTTCAAACAGCAAATGTATATGAATGACTGGTGCTGAACATAGTGGTGATATACTAAATTCAATTACTGAACTGCATCAGAGGTCTGGACAATCCCCCCTTCATACAAACGTCTGAGAAAACAAATGTGTTGAATTCTCAGGTTTTCTGAAAAGCACATTAAAATAAAGGCATTTCACTGTTTGTTGTTGTTGTTGTTATTGTTTGTTTTCAAATCCATGTCTGAAAATTTTGGACTGAAAAGCACTAAACTGCATATGATAATTTTATTCACTTTTTTTTTTTTTTTTTTTTTTTTTTTTTTACAGGCTAACCATTAATAACATTGTAACATTGTAATTTTAAATAAAACCTCAGGTAAAAGATGAATTTTGCTGTAAGTGGCTACACAGGATAATGACTCTCCAGTGATAGTTTAGATATAACCTCCACAGAGTCATTAGCTTCCACTTGCCCAGACTTGACCAGAGGACAGATAGGAGGGTAGGGAATGAAGTGGACTATACCATCTCAGTGCCCTAGTGAGCACAGCTAACCAGTGTGAAGGAGGAAATCATCTGTTGCTGATGGCAACTATTCTCTGCAGCACTGTTCATATGTCCTTTGTTTTATTTAGGTCAATCTGTGATTCAAAATTCTGTGTATTAAAAAGTTCCCACCATACACATATCCAGGCAGGCATTAAGCACACTGTGTGTACTCCAGCGATGCTATTCTTGGAGGCTTATATTTTGCTGTGAAAGAATTAAGATTTTAGGCAGGTCTTTGTCTATTAGGAGTGACGTAAACAATATTTATGTTTAATGCTCACTAAAAAGTGGAATGACATTTTATGAGCAGAGGGATGAACATTCTGTAAGGTTTCCCTGTGTTAATTATAGCTCATACCTTGTCACTCTCATCTGCAACTGAGACTAATTGTCTGCCTTATAAGGAGACATGCTTATTGATTTTGCAAAGGCTGAAACAGACTAAGCTGTACACTCTCTCTATTGATATAATAAGCATCGCCTGCCTGTATTGATTGCTTACCCCACAGAGCAATGGCAAATTGCTATTGTGGAAACATAATGATGCTGAACATTTGTTGCACAGATGATAGGGTAATGTTTAAATGCTGTGTGTCCTGTTCTTTGTAGATTTACTAATAACCTCCTTAATCATTCCTTTTGAAAATACCATGAATCCTGAAGGAGAAGCTAACCTAATGATACAACATTATTTATAGAGCACATCATTTCATAAATTCAGATGAATTAAATCAGTTAGTTATGTTTTTATCATAGACTGGATGCCAATTTTACGTAATATCTTGCAGGGCCTGGATAAGAATGATATAAATTAGCTAGTATGAGATTCTTTCCTCTCTTTTTATATGTAGTGCTCTACTTAGTGCATAGCCCTATTGAAATCAGAAGACCTATTCAGCAAATTAAATATTACTTGCTGTAAGTAATAACAATGGAATCTACTTCTCACTTCCATTTAAGACAAAGCTTCGCAACATTTTTGGTCTTAATTATCTGGTGCTGATAATATGTCCTGATTAATGAGGTCTGAACAAATGAATATGTGCTATGAATTTTGCTTGATCAGATATTATTTCTTAATATTGGAATTCTGCAAATTCATGTGTAATGAACATTCATTTACAATAATAACTATCCAATTCTCATTTTGTTACAAATCAGCTTGTGAAATTAATGCATATTTATGTTGGTAAACCTTTCAACAAGGTTAAAAAATTCCTTTCATAGCATTTTCAGAGAGTATAAATTCCTGACAGAGCAAAGAATCTGTTTAAATGTTTTTGCTTGTTTGCTTTTTTAAACAGAACAAACTTTAGCTTTCTTGGATTGCATCCCTTCCCTTTTTATATGTAGTAATGTGTTAAAATTCATAGGGTACCTGCTGGTCCCCACTTTCACATTTTTCAAGCACACCTTTTTTTTTTTTTTTTTTTTTCAGGACAATATAGGAATTCATGAAATATCTCTGAATCCCCTAGAATTTGCTAAACTTCTTTGGTGAATCAACATGCAGCCTCAACATACACTGTGAATCAATCACAATCAAAATATAGCTTTAAACTAGAGGGATCTAAAAAGACAACAAACATGGTTGGTGTTCACTGATATTGAACTTTCTTTTGAGAGATTTTGATCAACTCATCCGCTAAAAGATTCAGCCTGCTTGGAGAGAGAAAAGAAGTAGGGGATATAGATTGACAGGTATTGAAAAAGTTATTTTTAGTTGTTCATAATAGTGCCAAATCTTAATCTTTTCTCCCTACGATTTTCCATCTTAAACATCTCTCATACTCCCTGAAAAATCTGAAGTAAATTTAAATGCATGTCCAAGTTATTAGAGATCATGAGCTGCTCTCTGCAATGCGGAACAAGAAGCAAGGAAACCATCTGTTCTGGATTCCTAATATTATCCGGACCAGCCAGCACAGGAAAGGGAATTCTTCACTTAAAGGCAGAGGGATAAGGAAATAGCTAGACACTATGGAAGACAGAATTGCAAAGATGTATTTTTAGGCAGAAGGGCATAAATTTAAAGAGAAAGGGAAGACCAGAAGCTGGAACAAGAGGAAAGAGTGGAGGTGACAGGGGACATGAAAGTGTAGATCTGAGAGTGAGGAAAAGGAAAGGCAGCTTTAGAGACTTGATCATCTCATATCTGTGCTTGAATTGTAGCTGATTGTATAGCATAATTGGTTCATGTGAGAACTCTTAAAAGTCATGACCTATCATAAGAAAAAAACAAAGATTTACAAGTATCCACTCTATTTCTTCTTCCCTGGTTCCCAAAATAGTGAGCAAAATTGGGAACACCTAGCCATACTACTTTTTTCATAGTCATCCCAAATTAGCTGACAATTTCTGATCTTAAACTGTGTATCATATTTGTTCAACAGGAATAATACTACTTCTGATATTATGGAAATACATTCATTAATGTCAGTTAGTAAAGCTCTGAGAAGAAACAACAAAATAATCATAGAAAAAAATTGTCATTTGGGAACAACTGATCATAATTCTATGCAGGGTTTTCTATATTCAGGGACAATACATACACAGTCACATTAAATGACAAACTAAAAAACATTACAAATTCACCCATTCTGTAACATCTATCTATTTCACACTTTGAAAAAGTACAGGTTCTGAGTAAGTGTCTACATAAACATGAACTTTGCAATAATGCAACTGTCATGGTGTTTCCTCTCTTCTGAATAATTGTCATAGAAAAACTGGTAATCGTCTGACAAGGATTTCTCAAGGGTGAAGGACTTAAGAGATCTTGTGGGAGAGCAATACTGTCTGTTTTATTACTGAAGTAGGAGCTGAAGCTGAGGTGTGTGGACAGTAAAAGATCACGTGAAAAGGGAGTATGAATGCTTTCTGAAAGTGATGAAGACTGAGAACCTAAGATTCCATAGTAATAGTTCAGGTGTATATTTAGTACAGTTATAAAATCAACAGAGGACTAGGAAGAAAACAGCTTTCTTATTTTTCTACTTCCCTGCAAAGCATTATTCTAGCTACTAACATAATGCACATTTTTACTCTGAATTCAAAGCATTCATTTTCAAACAAACTAATCTTTGTTGATTCAGTTTGCTCTGCAGACCTGTGTAGGGGCATAGCTGCTTCCAGAAGCATTTCAATAACGAGAACCTGTGACACATATAAAACCTTGCATTAAGTAGCATATCAGTGCAAAGGAAAATGATTTACAGTCTGTTTGATGCTTGGTTTACCCTATGGCTGTTTCTTATGTTGACACATAGCAGCCCTACCTAAAGCATGGACACCTCTTAAACCTCAGAATTGTTTTTGAGTTCAAGAAAGATACAATGCAGTTGTGTATTGCATTTGTTTTTCATCACTGCGGACCTAAGATGAAAGTCAGGCTAGGTAAAATGCTGGCTGAGAATGAGAACCAAAAAACTGCTACAACATTTGGATTTGTTTGTAGTCTATATGCTGGAAAATCTAACTCCTAAATGCAGTGAACAACTTCACCTTGCATAACTTTTTCTTACACATTTATGTGTTTTATCAAATGAGAAACCAATAGCATGACAACATATAAATAGCACCACATTTTTGAGATGTGAATTTCACCTGAAGTCTGTGCTTGTATGAAAATTAAAATATTACATAGCTTTGTACTACCTCTGTGCATAGGATGAATTTCACACTGTGGCCAAACAACATCCTCTATTATTTATCTCTTACTTTTTAAAATACCATCACGATTGTTTAACAAGAAGATGCCTTTCCATAAAGCAATTCAACATACCTGACAGTGTAGGGATTTAAAACATTTAATTTTTTAACTTTTTAAATGCTTGCAACAAAGTCTTTTCTTCCTTGCTTCAAGAAATCACCTTGGCATACACTCAAAAAGTAAGTTTCTAAGTCATTTTCCTTAAATTGCTTTGTTGCTTAGTTCCTAATGATTTCAGCATTGTCTGAAACCTTGAGATTAAATGTATTTTATAGTACAGAAATTAAAATTGACAAAAAAAAAAGTCTTTAAACATTAAAAATATTTTCCATTTTGTCTCGGCAGTAGTTTAGCACAGTACTTACCTTCCACTTTCATCAGGGCCTGATGGGAGGGCAAGAACTGCAATACCAGGTAAAAGTTCTGTTGTCTGATTTTCATTCCTCATTGTTCTTTTCTCCTTTTCTTTCTATTCTTACTTAAATACATTTTTCAGCAATTTAAATTAAGCACAAAAACTATTTACCTCTGCAATTGCTGAGTTACTTGATTATTTTTCATTTGTTTTAGGATTCTGTTTTCATTGTTGTTGTTTTGCTTTTCTTTAACACAAAAAGGTAGTGAATGAAATTAAATGAACCATACCACTCTAGCACTTTTACACCTAAGCTTTAAAACATGTATCTCACAAAAGACAAACATCTGGAAAAGCCGTGTGGAGGCCCAATTAATCTTGTTTATTTCTTCAGCTACTAAGTTTGATCTTTAGAAAATGCATTATTGCTTATGTGTATGCACTTATTTGCATCTCCATGCACCTAATGTACATGTGCACTTGCCAGAGAGGTCATGTAGAGTTTTTGCCTTCAAAAACAAGGTTGTTTTTAAAGAAAGTATACACAAATCAGATTTACCACAGGGAATGCTATTTTTTTTTCCCCAAAGTTGTCTGGGAGATGTAACCATAATTTCATTTTTGTAATTAAAGATTCAGAAAAAGGACATCACCAATAAGTAATTTTTTCTCCATAAATATCTTGAACAAATGATAAAGAAAGTTGTATGCTAAAGATAATTGATCATAGCAAATCAGTACTGCTTAAGTGGACATTCTGTTGGATTACTCTGTTTTTGTGACTGAGGAACTAGCTCAACAGATATCAGACACTGCTGAATATGCAAATATATGTTTGATTTCACAGTTAATACTTTATATATATATATATGTGTGTATACACACACTAAGGAAAATGGTTTAAGTCTTCACTCCATACCCAGAGTTTTTTGAGTTACCTACAAATAGATAATTTCATTGTGAATTCAGTTCACTTTGAATTCAGAAAACACAAAAACTATAGCATCTGGCCTCTATGCAAGGTGATAAAGCTTCAGACATGGCAGAAAAATCATTTGGAGAAGACATCAAACCCCTCCTCACTACAGCCTCATTTCATGTAGTTGTAGAGAGGGATAAGGTCTCCCCAGAGCCTCCTCTTCTCCAGACAAGTAACCCCAGCTCCCTCAGCGGCTCCTCATAAGGTCTGCGGTCCAGCCCCTTCACCAGCTCCGCTGTCCTCCTCTGGACACACTCCAGCGCCTCCATGCCTCTTTTTTAGTGAGGTGCCTGACTCAGAACACAGGTGCAGCCTCACCAGCACTGAGTACAGGGCAATGATCACTTCCCTAGTCCTGCTGCCTCCGCCGTTCCTGACACAGCCCAGGATGGCATTGGCTTTCTTGGTCACCTGGGCACATTGCTGGCTCATGTTCAGCTGTCGACCAACACCCACAGACCCTTTTCTGCTGCACAGCTCTCCATCCACTCTGCCCCAAGCCCGTAGCTTTGCACAAGGTTGTTCTGACCGGAGCGCAGGACCCAGCGCTTGGCCTTGTTGAACCTTATATGGTTGACCTCAGTCCATTATCTTGACTGTCCAGATCTCTCTGCAGAGCTTTCCTATCCTCAAGAAGATAATTCTTCCTCACAGCTTGGTGTTATCTGCAAACTTGCTGAGAGTGCACTCAATCCCCTCATCCACATATACGTATAAAATATTATACACTACCTTCATAATAACACTTTTTTTAATGATTCCCATTGGAATTCCAAAGCACTTTACAAACATTCATTACTGCATTATTAACAGCACTAATAATTCAGTGCTGCAATAATCATTTCCTGAAAATAGAGAGTTCTTCAAATATCCCAGTTACTTTGATGATCTTGAGGATGCTCACCACTAAACAGAATTTTATCTAACTAATTTATTTATATGAAGAATTTTGGGGACTGTAAAAACAGTACAGAAATTCCCTATATGTTGGAAATTGTTTTGTTAGATTTGATTCCTCTAAGTTATTTTATTCAAATTTTACTGCTTTCAAGCTTACTATTTCAGAATGTTTATTTGAAACCAGATTCCAAACAATAAGGATATTTTCTCCAGAGTCTTACAGTGCTGTTCTAGAGACAATAAAAAAGGGACGATTCCAAAGATTCGATATAGGGAGGAATGAAAAATATTGCACAATACAGTCACAGACATCATGACTGATAGATCTGGTATGAATATAGAAGTATGCTCGATGAAATAAGCCTTCTTGAATCTCTCTCAGGAGAGAGAGGAGAAACCAAAGTGTATAGTTTCCTTGCATTGTATCTGACAACAGTCCTGATTCAATCTGTCAAACGAAGTGTATTGCAGTCACTTTATTAGTGACCTTTGCAGGGAGTGACTTTGACAAAAGACCTCCCATACTGAAGAAGGTTTATTTTCCTTTAGTTCTTTTCTGTATTATGTTTTGTACACCACACTTCTCCATTTAAGATTGCATGCACAGAATATTTTTTCTCATTATCAGAAAAATATGGTTTATTTTTTTCCAATAAATTTATGTAGGCATCTCTCTCTGTTGCAGACTAAAGGAGGGCAAGTTTGGTAAGAGTGGAATCCCCTTGTGCTCCAGACGATCCTCAGAGGTTAGAGGGACTGGGGTGGCTGGACTCATCTCTTAATACTGGGGCCAAATATCTACAGGCCCAATTCTGGCTGCACCAGATTCATGAACAGTCTGTCGACTATAGGTGCAGCCACATTCAAAACAATTAGCTTTGATTAGTATGATTTATTCAAATAAGTAAGTTTCGGATGTCAGTATAGGAATTTCTCTGCTATAGCATAGGATTTTTAGCTAACTTCAATGTATACATGTGCAACAATCACTCAGCCAAGAAGATGAGAGACGACTCTCAATCTGAAGGAGTCTCCTCAGGTGGCGTCCTGACCCAAGGGAAGAGATCTCAACTGCAGATCCGCTGATTCCAAGGAGAACTTAGCTCAAAGTTGTAAAGTCATGGATTATTTTTCTATCCGAGGCAAATCACGTCAACATGTTCCTCTTTTGTGCAATGAGTGCTGTTTGTGATTAGATACACACTTGGTGACCATTTTGTGGTTGAAGGGCTGCGACTGTTTCGCATTAAGTCATTGACAGGTATATCCTGCTTAAGTGCACTTACCACATTCTCACCTATACATTTTAACACTAGTGGCTTGTCCTCACTTTAAACCAAAATTTACCTTGCACAGAAACCTAGGTTCATTTTCACCATTATCTTTGTGAATTACAGAATGATCAAAACACTGAAATATGAAAGTAAACTCATGCTGCTGACCAAGTTATATGATGAATTCTCTATGTTGCACCATGCTCTTAACCAACATACCTGCTGTTACACACTGAAATTAAAGTGTATATGTATCCTCTACATATATTATGCCAGTTTTAGATTCTCTGTATGCCCTACCTATAAGTGCCTCCTTTGTTAAAGCTATTTGAGGCTGTCTACTGCTTTTATTACACATATGGATTAAGATACTATCCTGCTTGATCCTTACAACATGAAGGAACAAGTTGCTTGTGAAAAGCTATCACCTTTTTCCAAGTGAAGGAATAACAATGACATAAGTCTAACATAAGTAACTCTAATGTTCATGGCCATTTACTCACATCACTCCTTGCACTGAAGTCACTAGACCTCTTTATATAGGAAAAGACTTACAGTTGTGAATGCAAGCTGCTCAATCTGACATAAAAAAAAAATAAAGTTTTATATATTCAGTTGTATAATACAGATTCCTTTATTTGAATTCTTTAAGGAACACCCGTTTTCTGAATTAGAGCTAAGTAACATGAAAAAAATGACTAGTTAACTTATAAATACAGTGTTTCATTTTACAGGACAGTTTTGTAGTGCATATTTACAGATTAAACTCTTATGGGAGGTCTCTGAATGTTGAATCCTAATATAACAAATGTATAATTACCTCTGCAATAACTATACCTCAAACAATGCCAGCAGCAAAGAATATAGCATTGCTTCTCAGTTATGAAATGAATGCACAATTCATTTCCCACTACAAGTTCATTTTG
>VZSV01000105.1:2433525-2466383 GCA_013398735.1 Nothocercus julius
GAAAAAAAGAAAAAGGAGGTACTGAGATTCTCTTAGATATTGCTGAAATGTTATAAACAATAAAATATTATATGTATACTACATTAATATACTAATTCAGTAGTATTCTCATTTGAGAATGGTATCATCCAACTGATTTCGTTGGTATTTCCAGTTTTAACAGTATCTGAAAAACCTGTTTCGGTCCCAAAGCACCAAAAATCTAATGACTACATATGTGTATGTGTACCCTTTTCAAAAGAATACTGCTGCAGTAACTGTCCAAGAGAAATACTGATCTGATGTGTGTGTAGTGGTCTTCATGCTGCTTTTACTACCTGCAAACATTTAAAAATGAAGCAGCCCAGACACAAAATAGTAAGCTTACTTTCCTGCATACTTTCTTCATTAGTGAGACACTACTAGCACTCCCACAAAACTAGCAGGAGGTAAAAATCATTCAACAGGACATTATTCTGTTCACAAGCCTTCATTCTTCCAAAGTTTTTACTAGATACCGGTGTTATTTTCCAGGTATGAAGTCATGGACAGATACACTGGTGAACACTGGTAGCAGTTACTCAGAGGGACACAGGGATGCTAGTATTGCTGTTTCCAGCATTTTATTTTACTCCTTTCCCTATCTCACTCAGAAAGAAGCAGTCATAGGAATATATGGCAAAAAATATCTGTTCTGCTTCTGTGTTTTCAGTCTTCTACCATCAGACTGATGGGATCCTGCAGCCAGGGGGAGGGAGATTTCTCCTGCTTTTAGGAATCATTTGGTCCTGCTTAAAGGAAAGAGACAATTAAAGATGTGGCAGGTAAAGGCAAGACTCAGTAGGAGGCTGAGGCTCCATCTGGATATGGAGAAACTGCAGAAAGGAGGAGAGGGGGAGATCCACAACCAAGTCTCTGAAGCTGCAGAAAGAGGAATCACAGAAAACGGTAAAGGGCTTGCAATGCCTCTCAGAGACACTTTGCTGAATGAGACTGAGGTAGGAAACCAGGACTGTTCTACAAGTGCGCAGGATGGGAATCTTTTATAAATCTTGTATTTCTTTTGTGTTTTAGAACTGCCTGATCTAGTTTTGAACTTTCTATTTGAGTTTTTTCAAGAACTATTACACTCTATATTGTAATAGAACTTTTTTTTTTTTTTTTTTTTTTTTTAACGTTGAGAGCTTTTTGGTCTTCTTAAGATGTTTTGGGCAGATCAGCCTCAAAGCTGTGGTTGTCACAAAACTCAGTCAAAGGCAGTGGTCCTGGAAGAAGCTAACTTAGCATAAGAAGATTTGTCACTATGTGACAAAATCAGTATCACTAAATGAAGAGATTGTGGTTCTGGCTATATGTCAAAGGCCTATTTCAACACTACATTGGGAGGAGTTTAAGAAACACAAAATAATGCCCTATTGCATCTTCCTGTTTATGCAAAGTAGAAGTGAATGCCTGAGCTAGACAGAAGGCCAAAATGCAAATCTAGACACAATATATGATATGCTCATTCTTTCAGAACCTGGAAATATATATGTCTGTTATTATTGCATATTCATTACTCCAAAAAGAGATCAAAGTTTTTGCAGGAAGATGTGGCCTTCTGATAAAGGAAACAAAAGCTCCACAAAAACTAACAATGCAATTATATGTGTAGAGTGCTCTACAAGAGTTTTAAATATTTAAAGTATTTCTGTTAATATAAACCTTCATCTACTAGGCATTATTTAGTGTCTACCTATGTTTGTCAGACCCATACAGTATTTACAGAACTGAACTAAAATGAGTTAGGCCATTGTCAGCCAATAAATGAACAGTTGTTGCTGTGCATAAAACAGACTAAAATCTCTTGAGACCAATATAAGTCCACATAAGTCCTGAGACCCTGCATTAACATGTGGCCACAAAAAGCCTGTGGTCTCCTACCAATATTGGCGAAAGTCCTATTTACTGAGCTGTAAAAGGGGAAGAGAAACAAGAAAGGTTTCAACATGTACATAAGAAGCAAAAAGGACAAGGAAAATGCGGGTCTATTGCTAACCCAGTGGCAAAGGGCATGGGAAGGGCTGAGGTACTCATTGCCTTGTTTACCTTACTCTTCACTGGCAGGGTCTATTCTCTAGCTTCTATGGTTCCTGGAGCTAGTGTCAGAGTCTAAGGCAGCGAAGTACTACCCAGGGTAGAGGAAGGTCGACATAAGGACCTTGTAAGCAATCAGGAAAGACAGTCCCACAGGTTTGTGGGACTGGATGTAGCCAAGGTTGTGGAGGGAGCTGACTGATTTATTTGTCACTTCTATTATCCCTGAAAAGTCTTGGTGATTTGGGAGATGTCCCAAATGCTTAGAAAAGATCCCATTGGAGGGAGTAGGATACTCTGGAGGACAGTTCAGTTTCTCTGAATATTCTGAGAATGGTAGTTTTCAGCTGGAGAAACAGGCTTCTCAGGAACCTCATGAAGTCCAATGAAAGCAAATACAAAATCCTTCACCTGGGAAGAAAAACCCCATGCAACAACTCTGAATGGGGACTAAATGGCTAGGGAGGAACCGTGCAAAAAAATACATAAATAAATAAGGAGGATTTGACACAGTAAGTGTAAGAGTCAGCAGTACACCCATGTAGTGATGAAGGCCAACAAGATAATGGGGTACATCAGCAGAAACAGACCCAGTAGAATGAGTAGAATGAGAGAAGTGATTAATTTCCTCCACATAGCACTTACCGGACCACATCTTGACTGCTGTTTCTAGTTTGGCCTACTCACCATAAAGGAAGTTATTGACAAACTGAATGAAGTTTGTTATGCAATCTATTCATTCAAGGACCCGATGGTAAGAAGTCCTCCTGCCACTACAGAGTCAGCTGAGGGTTTTGGGGCCAGTAAATGGAAAGTACTGCTCATAGACATTACAGAGACTAAAAATGCTGTTCAAGGCTGTGCAGAAAGTCAGTTTGAGGATTAAACATGTTCTTAAATTAGCAGAATTTGATGTTTTTAAAGAGTAAATGGAGGTCATTAGGTACACTAGATACTCAACCAGATCCTTATCTGTGGATCTCAACCAGATCTTATTCTGTGAACCCTTGACTGTATAATGAGATGCTCTATGCCTTGCAATGCACATGTTCAATGACTCTGCCTAGACATGTATATGTTAAACCATGGTATGGTCTACCATTTAAACTCAAGTTATGTGCTCTCATCATCTATGAAAGTAAGAAAGTATGACATGAACTAAAGCTATATGTTTATATATATATATATTGTTTATAATATATCATCCTAAACTAGTATCTAGTATCTTACATCTGTTTGTTAAAGTTATTACATACTAGTAGGCTAGATTTTTAAAAGTTGTATATCGGCATATGTTCATTCCAACTCAGATGACTTATTAAAGTCTGACAAATGTCTTATGAAGATGACAAATGAAGGTCTGCCCTGTTGCCTTTGCTATGTGAGACACATGGAATTCCAAGTTTCCCAGTGACATGAAGTGTATAAAAATATATAAATATTAAATCTTTGTCCCTTCTAAGATACATATTCTATTTTTTTTCTTTGAAGCTATCAGGGGACATGGTTAAAGAAGAGATAGCACCTGTACTATAGGGATAGACAGAAGGATAGATAGATAGATGCATGTATGTGTGTGGGCATGTGTATATACACAGGTACATGCATATACACTTAAGAAACTCCAAGTACTTTATACAATGTTGCACACTGTAGCTTAAATAATGATATGTGTTTTGACACAAATCTATGGGGATGCAAAATAATCTAAATAGCTTATTTTTGGCTTTCCAAGAGAGTCATGCATGCATACCCCAGAAGTTAATAAATATATCACAATGAAAATATGATAGTCTATCATTTCTGTCATTCAAACATGGAAAATTAAAAACATATTTTTTTTCATCTGTACTAGTTAGAAATTTTCCTGAAGTTTAAGCTGAATAAAATTTGAGTGAGGTCATGCAGGTATTTGTTTCTGGAAATGCTGAAATGCCAAAAGTATTTGATGGTGGACATTAGATTATTATTCTGCTTTTACATGCAAAGCAAAAGCAAGAAAATATATCTTTTTTTTTTGTTTTTTTTTTGTTTTTTTTTTCCAGTTTGTTTTCAAGACACCTTTGTTACCAGCAGCCTTCATGCAGCTCCTTCTATAATTAGGACAGTAGTACAGATATGAAAGAAAATTAAATAAGAAATATAGCCACACTTGACATACTTCCGGAGAAAGACCAACTTCATTATTATAGTTATAAATTCAGCACTGAAGATACAAACAGATTTGCGAGGACCAAAACATTTCAAAGGCAGTGTTAATTCATGTGTTATTGACAGAAAATGATATTGTGTCTTCCCTTTGTACATCTAAGTTCAATTAAATTGCCTGGTAGCTGATGTATTGCTTTGTCATGAAGTAACGTTTCATGCCATAGGTCCTTCGTGCTCTGGGTAATAATTCTCTTTATGATCTTTTTTCTTCGCTTGAAACACACACAAAGTTATTTTAAGTGATGCCTGGGTAGGAAGCATATATCCCATAGGGATTACTATTTATTTGTTCTTCTCCATCTTCCTTGCCTTACTCTTAAGATAATATAGATTGAAGTTATTGTCAAATAACACTTGACTATTTTTAGGACATTTGCCTCCTCCTGAAGAGAGGAAGAATAAAGAGCTGAAAAGAAAGCCACAGAGAAGTTCAGAAGGGACCCTCTAGGGAAGGGAGGACAGTGCTCAAAAAGGACTCTCAATCTCTCTTCTGTGAGTCTCGGTCTTTCAGTAACACAAAAGATGGGCAGACATTAACTGACTGAGAATGTCTGAAACTTAACAAACACTAGATCAAAAAAACAAACAAACAAACACTCTTACATTAAAGCAGAATTCTGAAAAACATCTGCACACACATTAAGGACAACAGAAAACGTGAAAAGTTCTAGGAAAACTTTTGACACCAATTTGAAATAAAATTCTTCAACCTTTTCTGTTCTTGGAAATTTACTGTGTAATAGCAGTTGCTATTCAGAATCAGGGCTCCAGCGCTATACAGCCATAACATCTCATTTAAGGACATTTCACATTCTATATTAGTTCACATTTTTCCAAATGTTTAGATCATATATGCAGCAAAAAGCTATGGTATCTGTTGATCTGTTGTAGCAGAGCTAGCAAGGACTAGCTCTGAAATATTTCAGAGGTTTGCAAGATAGCTTAAATGTCTACTGATTGTCAGATAGCTAGGATTTCAGTCTGTGTGTTTCATGAACAAGTAGTTAAAATAGCACTTTGGCTATGTTGGGTACATCAGGCCTACACACACTGGAGAAAGAAAAATATATCCAATTTTCTAGTTTTCTGTTACTTTTGGTTAAAATGTAGCTATCCCATCTCTGTAAACCATATAAGTTAGCAATAAGGAAAGTCTGGAAAGTATGCCTTGTGACTGTTAGATCACAGATTCACAGGATAGTTTGAGTTGGAAGGCACCTCTGGAGACCGTCTGGTCCAATACCCTTGCTCAAGCAGGGTCACCTACAGCATGGTGCACAGAACTATATCTAGTAATCTTTTGAGTATTCCAAGGATGGAGACTATACCTTCTGGACAGCCTGTACCTCACTTATAGTGAAGGAGTGTTTCCTTGTGTTCCTATGCAATTTCCTGTGTTTCAGTTTGTACCCATTGCTTCTCATCCTGTCACCAAGCACCGAGAAGAGTCTGATTCTGTCTTATTTACATCCTCCCATCAGATATTGTGCATACTGATAAAATCCCTCTTGTGCCTTCTCTTTTCCAGGCTAAACATTTGTGTGGCTGCGCCTACTTTCTAATTGCAAATTCAGATTCTTAAGTGGAAAACAAGACACAAAGTTTCCTAAGCAAGCTCAGGTAGACTATGTTGTCAATTTCTGACCACTTAAGTAATTAGAACAAACTCAAGAAGACATCCAAATAAAGAGGAGAGAAGACAGTGACATATCTATTAAGTGGCAACTCTGCATGCTAGCTAGAAATAGCAAAATAGCAACTCTGTATGATTTTAAGCCTTTACAGTAAGAGAGATCCTACAGGCAGGGGACGGAGCGGGGACATGACATGGGGGAGGAGGAAGGCAAGGAGGAAGGAGAAGGGAGGAGAGAATGGAGAGGAGGAGGGGGAAGAATCCGGGAATTCTTCTATTTTATCAGCAGAAATCAGCCCCTGGCCTTGTCTGATCTTGCACAAGCAGCTAAGTGAGGGAACTCATGTAGAGTTGTCCATTAGTCATTAATACAGGCCAAGTGTCTCACTGCGGATTTCAACCATTCTGCTTTTGCCAGGTCCTATTTTTCACTTCCCTTCATTCCAAATTCTCTGTTCTCTCTCCCGCAAGCAGAATATACACAAAATTATTTGTAAGTAAATAATAAGCATTGTGAAGAAACAAAAATGTTCATTCATGGTTAAGTTAATCTAAATCACTTAACTTTGAAGGGAGTAGAAGAGAGGAAGAGGACAAAAATGGACAGGAATTGGAAGAATTAAATGATACTGGGAGTCTAAGAAGCAATTAAATGTTTTTGCCAATATCATCCTTTGAGCAAACTCTTTCAGTTTATTTAGCTCAAAATACTATGTTTCCTGCATTAAAAGTATACTCTGTTCATATTTAAACACTGGAAGGCGCAAGTTCTGCCAGCAAGGACCTGTATGAACCAGACCCAAATAAAACAACATGGAACTGAGTACACTGTAAATAATGATGCATCACCATTGTTCTCATATAAATTTTATTTTTCTTGGAAGTTACGTAGTTCTGAAAATTCTGTCTTCATTCCTAACACACATCCTCGTCTAAAATTAATTGTGGAAATTATCAATCACACATAGGCCCAGTCATTATTAAGACTGTCAAATTAAATACTCAAACTTGAAAAATATATTTGTTTACCTTCACAAAGCCTCTATGAGGTGAAATAATGTTATTGGCAGTGGCTTACAAGCAGAAAGCCACAGCTTGGCATACTCGGGCATCACTGAAGGTCCCAGTCTCAGGGCTTGTGCAGAGGGGTCCAGAGGCAGAGCTAGACAGGGCTCTCCTTTTCCAAAAAGCCCTTGTTCAAGCCCTTCCTGCAAGAGAGACAAGCTCTAAATGAAGCAGTAGGTGTTAATTTTTCCAAATGCATTTATTTCTATGTTTTTAAAATATATGCAATTTATCGTTTGACATATTTTAGCATAACAGCAAATCCAGTTTAAAGGGAAATATAAAAGATGATTTAAGGCCTAAAGGCTATTTCCGTGAGTCTATGAATCAGCCATCAGAGTTAATTGGAGTTGTGCCATGGAAGCAAAGATGAAGCTTTCACCTTCAGATGTAATGGGGTCAGAAGACAGTTTAGTGAAGACAACAGACACTACCTGCCATACTCAAGCTAGATAGTCAGTTCTTTTCCCAGATAATTGTTTTAAGCGGCATAAGTTTCCAGGGAAGTCCATGCTTCTGCAAAATCAGATGTGAGCTGCATGAGTTCTCCACATCAGCCAGTTGTTAAGATAGTGGAGGCATCATTTCAGAACTACTGGTATGAATATGCTGATAAACACCATTGTTAAAAACAGACATGGACTGTCTCAGCAGTGCACACATGTTGATACTGGCTAAAACTCATTTTTTTTTTTTATATAGGAACCTACCATTATCATGCTCTCAAGAGGAAGGAAGTATTTTTCACTGTCCTCATGAAATACATAGGATTTTTAACTTCGGCATTCACAAAGCACTGTTGGCATAATTAGTGATAAATGGGCAAAGAAAATTTGGTTCTCTGTGTCATTCAGTTGGATTATATCAGAAGCACAAGATATTATCCCATACAAATATTAGTAAATTGGAGTGCATATCCTTGGCACAGGTAAACAATGATAGTTTTGCCTGCATAATTTTGCTTATAGCAATACTTTTAGGCAACTCTCAAATATATATTTGTCAGATATTGTGTCTTCTTGTGTGTGATTTGTCACATTATATAAAGCCTTTCTTAATCGTACTCCTGAAGTGGAAGTTCATTTCAGTATTTCTAATGTGATAATACTTAATCAACATAAACCTATTGCTTTTTAGATGGGCTATGTGTCCAATAGTGTTCCTCCATTTTGTTATATAAGTAATTCTTTTTCAATTTTTAGAGAGATTGTTAGGACAAAAATGAGGCTATTTGATCAGACCTAATTCCTTCAGGTTTTCATTGGTCTAGATATTGTGCTGCCATCTAATAGCGATTTTTTTTTTTTTCCTGTCTGCACATTTCTGCATACTCACAACAATTACTATCACACAAAAATTAATTAAAAACCTGTTTGTTTCTTTGCAGGTGAAGCCTTGCAGATATTCAAGAAGAATTGAATAGATCAGCATTGCTTTTCTTCCCTTTAAAAATGCTGCTTTCACCTGTTCCTATCTCCATGCAAAGATTGCACTCTGGGCGCAAAGCCTATAATCAATGGACTAGGAACAAACCAAGAACACATATTTTTCATTACTGTGCTTCAAAGAAGCACAGCAATGTGTTGCTGTGGTAGCATGTGGAGTTCTTGTTTCTCAGTCATCACTTAGTGAAGTCAGATGCAACGCTTTCCAGACAACAAAACCTCCTCTGTATTTAAAACACATAGAATTCATTTGTGTGGTGCATTGCTGAGCACATTTAAGAATACGGTTTAAGCACATTTGTGCTCCTTCTTTCCAGCTGGAGTGCAATCCTGTAGGCCTTTCATCTAGGTTTCTGTATAATGCCCAGTATGAAAGCTACACAAACTGAAGTTTCATCAGAATTATAACCAGTCTGCTTTTTTTTATTTGGTTTTTGGTTTTGGGTGGGGGGAATGAAGTGTGCAGACTCTAATGCAATCCAAAGGTCATTTTGAAATGCACTGTTGTTAATTCCAGAGGGGCTATTATGGGACTGCTAAAACTCTGTTCACTGACTACATTTCTTACTCCAAACTGAGGCAATTTAGAAAAAAAGTTTACCTCACTGCTGCAAGTAGGATTTGGTATGGAGCAAGAGAGCAACTGGTACCCTCTGGGACAGCTATGGAAGACTAGAAGCTCCTACCAAAAGTAATCATTGATTTACGTCCTGTAAGAGCATATGAAGAGGTGAGCTGAGGTGCTAAGAATCTAAATAAATGAAATGTTACAAGCAGCAGAGGATGCTGTTTTTTTTTTTTTATTTGTGTGTGTTTTTATTTATTTATTTATTTTGTTAAGGTGGTGAAAACAGAGAATGCAGCTGGTAATTTGACTCCACATTATCATCCTTACAAAAGCTTATGGCAGATTTAAAGAAGTAAGTAATGAAAGTGCATCTAGCCATTTTCAGTTCAGCCATTACAGATATGATTTCTGGGGTCATCACAAATCAAGCAGCAGAAGGCCTCGCTAAGGTGAATATATTTTATCCATAAGAGAGACCTTGGATGGAAGTGCTGGTCAGAGCCAAGCAAGTAAGCAGTGGAGAAATTTATTCTGTAACTGCACATACACCCAACTCTTCCCTAATGCTCCTAGAGAGAAATCATGTCACTGCCATGCCTGTTGGGAAGTTGCAGCAACAAGAGCAGGGAAAGATAAAGCAAAAAAAAAAAAAAAAAAAAAAAAAAAAGAGAGAGAGAAAAAGCCAGAATCTGGGCGGTAGGCAGGTCAGCCCTAGGGAGAATCAGGCACCACCAGGGCTGTGGTGGAGCTGCAACTAGTATCACTGCAGCCTTACAGGGAAACCACTGATGGTCCCAGGCTGGGCTGCAGTAGGGATAGCAAGCTCTGGAAAGGGTTCCCAGGATGTGGGACCAAAAAGAAAATAATTGTGACTTCTTTGTTACTTCTTTATTGGAATGTTCCTAGCAAGGAATGTGTATTTGCCGCACTAATTATTGACAAACATATATGGCAGACATATCCACATGTACCCATCAGTATTGAAGAGTTAGCGAGTTAGCATTTTGCAGTTGCAGGATCACTTTGCATTTTTTATGTTTTCATATTATCAATAATATCTCCTTATAGTTAGCTAAATTCATAAATGCCAAAACTGAGAACCACTATCATTAATCCAACATAAACCTTACTAGTTTGGGAAGAAGAAATAAAGATTTCAAAGTCAAAAAAGACAAAAAAAAAAAAAAAAAAACACGTGCGAACGTCATATTTTCCAAATGCTCCACAACCTAAGGTTGTCAGAAAGGAAACAAATCAAATAAATCTAAATGTTATCTTGACCTCATGATTTAGTGCTGGATTTATTACTGCAGCAAAAGAATCTCCGGAGTAGATTCCCTGACTATATTTCTGGCATTGGGGAGCTGAAAAAAAAAATAAATTCATAAATTTGGCTGGCATTATTGGCATTTCATATCGGCTTGTGCAATATGAAGCTATATTAGAGGTATTCTTTACTCAAAAAAATGGACATTCTAACAGCCTGACAAAACATAATTTTTAAAAAAGTATGAAAAAACAATTACCTTCATTTTTCAGAATGGAAATGAGTCAAATCATTTAAGAGTATTTAGGGAGGCAAAGGTGCTTCTAAGTAGGATGTAAGATTTTTCTGGAGAGCATAAAAAATAATTCCATTTCATTTCCATATAACTATGGACCAGATCTTCAAGAACTTTTAAGTACCTACATATAACTTCAGGTGTAATTTAGGTATCTTCAAGAACTGGAGACTTGTTATGTGTTTTCACAATTAGCTGCCTAAATATTTGCATGTAATGTGGTCCAAAGTAATTTGTCTGTAATTGGAAAGTCAGAAATGAAACCAGATGGCCATTCCCACATATTAGACCCTAATTCATCTTTTGTTTACATTTATATTTATGAAAGTTTAATTAATTTCTGGCCTAACCCTTACCCATATGCACAATATTGTGTTTTGTTGACAGCATAATAAATTCTGGAGTGAAGAAGAAAGAAGGAATCGATGTGAATTCCATAGCTGCAATGGGAATAGGTGGGAAATATGGAGCTTAAAAACTATATTTGTCTTTTGCTATTGTTTCTTTTTGCATGCTTACAACTAGATTTGTGATTAGCATTAAACATGCTTTTTGTCAACCCTTCTCCCCGCAAAAATCCAAGGACTCTGTAGACAGCCAGTTCTAGGAAGAAGAGGGCTTACCACTTCCTTTTGACATAAATGATAAGCAGGTAATAATTGATAGTAGATAAGCAAATACAGTTGCATACCATGGAATTAATGTCCAAACAGGATGAATTAATGAAACTGCACTCTAATTAAACTCTGCCTCTTACCTTTTCATTGTTTTCCTAAACTGCAAGACAAGAAAGAGATAAATCTGCTCCTTTTTTTTTTTTTTTTTTTTAAAGCATCTTTACATTATACAGCATTATTTTTTTAAGAACGGATTTCTACCAAACTACACAACCTCCAGTGAAGGGGACAAATTAAAATCATTACCTAGTAATCTTTGAATTTTAGTTGTGCATTCACTGACTTGCTTTTCCACATAAATACATGACACTGAGTGTACCCATCAACAGTGTGTCTGTCTTCTGTTGTCATTTTTGAGAGCAGATGCTATCCTAAGATTCACTACAGTGCTCTTGACATTATTATGAAGACTTTAACATTTCCAAGAGGCTGTTTTTTAAAGTCATTCAGGAAATCTGTATTTATTTGATGGACGCTAACATTACTTAAAAGGTGATTAAAATCTTGTCAGCTTGTGAAAAATGTAATATGTTCTTTTTTTTTTTTTTTATGTTGAAGCCATCGTAAGATTCTTCTGGGTGACAAGAGCACAGTAAGCTCTAATAGGACCAGATTAGAGGCAATAATTGTTATTCAAACAGTCACACGGACCCAGAACTATAAAAATCTTTGGCAACTAAAGCAGGAGTCAGGTGGAGGAAATGCCTAAAGTCTGAAATAATTCAAGACTGGATCTAAAATTTGCTTCATAACTGAAATATGAAGTGCCATTCCCTTGGAGTAATAGTAATATTTGATAAGGAGGCTGGCCAGCAGGACCAGCTTCTTTCTTCAGCCTGCTTCTGTCTCCAACCTGCAGCCTTAGATCCAAGATAATATTTCTGGATATAAAATGTTGGCTCATTCAGTGAACCAGCACCTTATATGTTTTTTTCTGCTAAAGGATGGAAAATTTTAAGACATGCATGTTGCTTGGCTCCCCAGTTCCCAGCTCAGACCTGTTAAGTATTGTGAATCCAAATCACAGAGCAGAAAGCTTTAAAAATTAGAGAATTCTATCCCTAGGGACTAAGTACATCTTTTTACTGAGTAGAGTAATAAGATGATCTCTAGGAGCAATAAAACAGAATCTCTTTCTTTTTTTTTTTTTTTTTTTTTTTCTTTCCCTTTCCCCCATCTGTATCTTTCCAGTCTGATTCCCCTGTATTCTGTATAAAGGTGAAAGAGAATCTCATTGAAGGTATCACATTTTGATGTTTGTAGCATTACTGAGTGGAAAGTAGAAATTTATTTTTACATGCCAGTATGAATAAATACTGTTCATTCGGTGATGGCATTTTTGTGCATCACCTGCTTTAACAGACAATATTGAATACTTCCTATTTATGTCAATATAATAAATAATTGCAAATCAGCTGAATTACCCTGATGTGACTGAGAACATAGGACCCTTTCTATAACTATAGCATGAATAATATTTTTGCTATTTATTAATATTCTATTCATGAAGTTGAATTAGCTAGAAATACAGCTGGAGAATTATTCATTACTACCAATTGTTACTAATTGTCACCAAGGTTGCTTAATTACTCACTTTGGCTGGAAGCTTATTAGTTTCACATCTTACTTGCTAGTTAGCACAGAAACATATTTTCACTCATGCACATTGAAAGAGAAAAAGGGAATGATTCTTTGGAATCAAGGTTTAGCTTTGATAGAAGATACTTGTTTCTGAAATTTTTGCTGATCAATCAGCAATATTTTTGCTGATTAATCAAAAAAGAGTGGCAGTATATTTCAAGGGGACCAAGTAGATTTTTCTTGGAATATAATAAATTGCCTGTGGTATTTGACATTTGTCTTTATATACTTCTTGAAGATACACTCTTCTTACGGAAATCACAAAACCTTATCTCTTGCCCCACCTTGAGAGAACCGGTTATTCAAAAAGGAATTGCTAAATTAAGGACTTTTCAGCCCTGCTTTGGATCATGCTGATGTCGTTCATTTCCCACAATGGTTAACACACTTCTTTTCATTTCCCACAATGGTTAACACACTTCTTTTTTTTTTTTTTTTTTCATAATTCCATTTTCTTTTTACTTGTGGATTAGTTCCTATTAACTTAATAGCTGGCCACTTAGATAAATTAGAAATTTAGCTAATTATTTTGGGACTCTTTAAGTTCAAACACATTTTTCAATTTATTATGTGGGCTTCCTTTTCATTTCCATATCCCTTTTAGGGTATGCTTGTCATTAGTAACTCAACGCAAAGAAATAATTATTTCTGATGAGAAACCCTGATGACTCGTGATTGCTTTGTGCTGGTTTTGGTGCATTGGTGCATTTCTCCTTTCAGAAGAAACTCAATGAGAAGACCTAGCTCACTGAGGACATGCTAACAATCCAGGTGTTCCAGAAAGTCTCCCAGTAGATGCTTAATGCCCAGGCACCCACTATGCTCCACCAGCAGTCCCTGGGATCCTTTGGAGATCCCTTAGGTGTTTTTGGTATTGCAGAAATGTTCAAGTGCTGCATCTTTCCTGTTTCCAAATGCCAGATTGTTATTGAACTATATTTCTCTGTCATGCTGACCATCTAGTTGTCTAGATGTTTTCTTTTCTTAAATTTCTTAAACAACTATAGTGTATTTTTGACCTTTGATAAATCCTTCTTCATTTCCCAACTTATTCTTACTTTTTTTTTTTTTTTTTTTTTTTTTTTTTTTTTTTTTTTTTTTAATCTCTTCTTTTTCCTCATAGACACATCTCTGGCTCCAGCACAGGCTCCAGCTGTTCTGCAAAAGAGATGTTTATGTCTTTGAGGAGACTGCCACACTCACACAACATTCCCATAATGGACAAAGTGCTTCTCAGAGAAGCATCATTAGGAGGCAGAGGGTCCTCTTCATGCTGCCAGGTGACAATGTTGGTTCAAATTCAGGTGGTTGAAAGCAATCCTTTTGAGAGATAGAGGGCAACAGCCACTGATAGTGGCATTTCAATCATCCCAGTTAAATATTCGAACAAGAGGATACCACAAGCTGACAGCAAATCTAAGCTCCTGATTTCTCACTTTAGGGCACGCATAGGAAGGACATTATGCTCTGTTATATCCGGCCAGCCCCATCTATGGTCCCTGTCAAGGACACTTACAGACAGATGTATCAAGCTCTCCATTACTTTGCCATTCACTACAGCTGGCATTGGTGGCTTCATACATTACACCTTCAGCCAACATGCCCATTTCCAACCAGGATAAGCATCTGGCTTTAATATGCATATGTCTTGGCAGGAATTGGTAGAAGTGAGTATATCGTAATAATTGCACCATGTTCCTAAATTAGGGAAATTACTGTACATTGGGGGTCACAAAGCACAGGTACTGCGTCTTTAAAAGCACTTTTACTTAAATGAAAGGCTGCAGGAAAAACTTTTTGTTTGGCAACTGTGTCAGAAATCTGCGTGTTTCTAAGGGCTTGGCTAAGGACTTCTAAGAGCTTCTGAGTCCTTAGCCCAAATGAGCTGGACAGTCAACAAGATCTGTTACTGGAGCTGTCATTAGCATTTCACATAGTGTGTTCTACTCTTATCTACAGAATAAATAGTTTCAAAAAATGTGCATATGAACACAAGTAAATTGATGTTAATTATTTGTTCTGTAGCAGTACCAAACTAGGATATCACTTGATACTGCTGAAGATGACAAATGCTTCTTAGTGATCATAGCTGTCTTCTGTCATACTTGGACAGGATTTACTGAGGCAGTGTTGTATGCTTTGTAGAAATGAATTAGGGAAAAGACGATGGCCAGATGCACACTGTCACACAGAAACTGCATGGATAAGTAAATAAATTAAATAATTATTTCCTAATCATACCCACTGCCATGGGCAACATAAAAACATCCAAGCAGTAAGCACAATACAGAAGCAATCTCCTTAATTTTTCATGTTAACAGTTGACAACTCAGGCTTTACAAGATATTTCAGAGAAAAGAGGTGTATGAGAAACTCTATCTACTGAGTTTCTGTAGAGTATATCTATAACATCTGTAAAAGGTACATAAATGTCACAGGGTCTAGCAATGTGCTACTCTTTAGTAAAGTAGCCTTTACTATTGCCCAGGAAGGAATAAACTAAACAAGTTTCACTTTAGCAGATGGCTACTCGAAAGAAGACAGAGAAACAATGAGTAGAGGTTAATTAGGTCTCATGTCTCCCAAAGCTCAAGAACACTGTCATCTTTATAGGAATAACAGTAATTCTTATTAGCCTGAGAGACCTAAAGTCCACCTGCTTTTGTATGAATGTCTTCTCTGCCAACAAAGAACTACGGATGGAGACCTGTGCTGTAAGAGTTAATTGGTGCTAATTGATCTGTTTCAAGCCAGGACAATGAGTGCCACAGTGAGACAGATTTCTAAATCTGTCCTGTCATTTTAAAAAAAAATGGGTTAATTGCTGAGCTAACAGAATAGAAACATCGCACCACACACCAGATAAACTAGCTCTGATTCAGAAGAATCCTACACAGCTCTGCTCCTGCCTTACGTTTAGCAGCGAGGCCTCTACGGTCCTCTCAAAAGAGACCTCTACAACCACCTGTACTTCTGGAGCCACAGTGTTTGGCTTTTTTTTCAGGCATATTCTGCCAAAGAGACAAGGTTCTAAATATATCTTTCTAGGTTGAAAACCTTATATAATTTTCCCAGATGGCAATCAGTTCTATGGGCCTGATCAGCTCGACAGCGGATCAGATGCTCAAGGGCCCATGTTCCCTGTTAAAACGCACACCTGGCAGGCAAAATTTTGTTAGAATATTTAGTGTTCTTTTTGAGACTGCTGTTTTTCAAAACACCTGCAAATGCATTTTAGCTACCTTTTCTATCAGCCTTATCTACTTGCACTGTTACAGTTTTCTAATGGAAAAGAAATGTGTGGACTGAATGATTGCATTTAGATGTGGGGAAAAATCTGGTATCCTTTGCTCTTGCTTATCTTTCCCAAATAGATATTTAAATAACTGCTAACTTTTTAACAAATATCTCAATGATGTATTTTTCCATAGCCCCATAAACTACTTCCTGAAATATCTTCTGTGCTGCATATTTAAATTAATAAATAAATAAGTAGAGTAAAATGATAGGGGATGGAATGACCTTTATATTTTTTTAGGACTTAACTAGTTTAATGTTTCACAAGGAGCCTTTTTAATTCACATTCATTTCATTATTGTAATTATTTTTTCCCTTTCATGTCTTCTCTGACAGAGGTGAATTGCTCAGAACTGTCTTTAAACCCCTAACAGTCCCCTCTATGGTTCTACCAAATGGAGATTAGTCAGATTTAGGGAAGCATGGAGCTGGACTGAATGTCTGCACAGGAATTAGTTCACACATGGAAGTCAATTAAATCAGTGTATTAGCTCTGTGGGTGTGAGGCCATGATATGTGACTATAAACTTCTAGACACATTATTGAAAAAAAAATGGAAGAACTAGAAGGAAATTTTGGCATTTTGAGTGGAGCCTGGGAAGAAGAGGGACCAGAAACAAATTTACAAGAGTCCATGATTATGGCACACTTTGACTTTATGTGTTTTTCTAAGTGGAATGGCTGAGGATGTTATTTAGTCCTGGCATAAACACACATGCATATTAAAATGAAGTCCTCTAGAAATGATCAGCCTTGCATTTGAATTTTGGATTTGTCTCCTAGGCACTTCTGTTTTGACCACAAGTGTGAAATTTCCAATATTAAATATGCATAAGAATTTATAACAGATTTAAAAACAAACAAAAGTATATTTGAAGACTTTTGGAATTTTTCTTTATTTTCATTGCAAACATTTCCTTAGCTAATCCTATTCTTGCAGTTTTATCTTCCAAAAATTGCACCATCTTATCATACTATTTATAGACTATTTACCTCACAGGTATTTTCACCCATAGTAAACCATTAAAGAAAGTGTACAAGACTGACTGCCAAAGAAGGAAAGACTTTAGAGAGAACACAGAATTCTGAAACTATTAGTACTGTTGCTCAGGTTTATGTGAGAAAATGATCAAATTGTATTTGTTTTCATCAATATCACTATCTGTTCAATGAAATGTGGAAATTTATTCATGAACAGTATCACATTTTGACACAATGAACTTGCTTAAAGAAAAATGAAGAGCACTGCCATACTACTAATTTTATTGTATAGGAAGAAAAAATCAGAGAAAAAAAAAACACAAAAGAACATTAATGATTTCACTTATAATTTCTTTTCTTAATATCAATTCAGATATAGCAGCAATATAGAATAAGCATAATAGTTATGAATGTCCCAATGAAGACTAAGATAAATCAAGGAATTTAGATAAACAAACTTAATTGGACCTTCCCCAAGGGATACAACCCTTAATAATACTTAAATTTCTACCTAGTTTAAGTCTTTCTTTACACTAGTTGCTGCTTCCCATTTAACAGCATTGAATATACATCAAGTTGAGAGCATTTGGTTTATGTCCTCTTGCGAAATTTATTTCCTGTTGCAGTTAAAGATACAGAAAGGAAATATGGCTGTAGGACAGTACTTCAGCTTATGTCTTCCAGGTTCTAATTCCTATCATTGACTTTAAATTTGGACATCTGATTAGAAACCCATGTGAGTAATCTAAAAGCTCTGCATCAGCCTCTTGGAAAGGTTCCTCTGCAGCTGCCTTAGCTGCAGAGATTGCCTTATGCATACAGATTCCCAAAATGGGGAATATTATATCAATTCCATGAAAGATTCAAGGCAGGAAGAAATAAAGAAAAAGTGATGACAAGTAGAAAACTAAGTGATGAAAAATAACATTCTTGAAAGTAACCACTTAATGTGAGTGAAATGAAAATGAACAAATATATACACATTTTGCAATCAAACGATTAAAGCAGCACTTGACTTTTGGGTTTCTTATCACTCTACCCAGTGTTAATTTGCTGATTTCCTATTTATAATTTCTTATATTTCATTTTAATTGCATTTTCATTCTTTTTCCTCCTATTCAG
Source organism: Nothocercus julius (assembly GCA_013398735.1). Taxonomy (NCBI): domain Eukaryota; kingdom Metazoa; phylum Chordata; class Aves; order Tinamiformes; family Tinamidae; genus Nothocercus; species Nothocercus julius. The sequence goes on from VZSV01000105.1 coordinate 2,451,783, forward strand.
TCACAGTTTTGAGGGCTTTTTTTTTTTTTTTTTTTTTTTTTTGGGGGGGGGGAGGGAGAAAGATGAGAGCTATTTTTAGTCTAACTACTCCCCATATTATTATTTTATTTCTACCTGTTTCGTCTTGCAAATACTAATCCAGATTTATTAATATAGTAGGAAGCGTAGTAATAGCATATCCTGTAACATAGGAGGTTTTAAGGAATCAGAAGTGAAATATCAGCTTTCAAAAACTGTGGGTACCATCTAAACCACTTTCTCACTCTGGGTATCAGTTTTCTATTTTATCTCCTATTTGTTTCACACTGTTCTTCTCAATGTTATTAAAAGCTTCTTTCTGATAGGAAAAGAATAGAAGGATAATTCTAACCAAAACAGCTCTCTCTTATGTAAATCACAGACTATGACCTGCTTGTGTAGAATGTTACAGAATATCTGAACTTGATTGGAAAGGATAATTAAATAAAAGACAAAATTTCTGCATGAAAGAAAGCTACTGTAAGGTTTGGGTATCAAAATTATTGCAATTCCTTTTAAAATATTTGCTTACACTAGACTCACTTTTTTTTACCCACAACTTTTCAACAGTCTTACTTCCCACAGCTTTCTACCTTAGTAGTTTGTTTCTCTTAAAACACTTAAGAGACATCTTTGGAAATAAATCTTATTATGACAGTCTACGTTTCTGAATCTTTATGTTATGAAAATACCCTAACAAAATCTCTCCTCCTCTTAAACACATCAAAATCAATCCAAATGTCACCAAGTGTGCTTCTGGGTCTTTTCACGTTACTCACTTTTACTTTCTCTGTACAAATCCCACATTTTAGATTTGGCAGTATGGCAGTGTTGTCAGAACTCAAAAGACAGCCAAACCACAGAAATATGTAAAATATAGCTTTGGGAGCTCTTTAACATTGTGGGAACCTTAGTCAGAAACACAGTGTAATATCTTAGTACTTGAGGTGGCATGCAAAATTTCAATATAAACATATAGTGCAATGACAAAACACATATTGAAGACATAATATGAATACAATGCTTGAATCAGAAAATAACTCTCTCTCTCTCTCTATATATATATATATATGTATTTTAATAGAAGTCAGTGAAGATGCTTGCAGTTATGCACTCGCTTACATGCTGTCTGAAACAACTTGAAAGAGCCAGTATTTCATGGGAGCAGGATCCTGGCAATATGCCACACCAAAATGAATGGAAAATGCTTAAATGAGTATCTTTGTTGAAGAACTGATTCTGCTCCAATTAACATAACTATATCAGAATCCACTAACATCTCAGAAAGGATTTTTAGAGAGCACAGCAGAATTTGAGTGTTCTCAAGACGAATGTAGCCATCATCAATATGATAACCTGTGACCGAAGAAGTGACTGCTATATAAATAAAAAAAAATTGCTTAGATCACAAGTTTTGTGGGGAGTTTGAGATAATTTGGTTTATTGTCACTTAGGCAAACAGGACTGAAAAAATCCACATTGGGATTCCAGGAAGCTTTTTAGTGCAATATTGACCAGATTCACACTCAGATGCTTGCTAGGGAAATTCTCTGTGTAATTTCTGTGGGAAAGCACAGAAAGTAGCTCCGCATGTCACTGGGCTTGCTCTCATTTATGCTATTTAATTATGATCCATACATTTCCATCAAATAAGAAATTGCAGTCAAAGTCATCCTTCAGTGAGTATCAATAAAATCTATAAAACAATTGACACCTCTTTTGGTCTCTTTCTCTTTATATACATATATAATTATCCCATACAGTTTAGCAATTCATCTACATGCTCAGAGAACCCAAGCTGCTCTTTAAGAGCTATCTCTTTCTTATACAACTTAATTTACACGTTATTGCAGTGTTTTAAGAGAAAACAGCAGGCTTCTAACTTGCAATCACTTTTCATAGCTGCTTAAAATTTCAGATACCTTTAACTTTTGCTGACTGGCTCAGCAGGGATTCTGATGCACATTTTGTTCCTGTTCTGTTAAGATTTGGGAGCTGCATTTGCCCTAAAGCTTAAGCAAGATGATGGCACACACTCAGATATAAAACTTTAAAAGTCCACTATCCCCAGGACATTAGAGCCATAAAGTGGTAAAGTGGTCCTTTGCCCATNAATCTTCAAAATAGAAATAGAAAACCTGAAAATAAAACATATTTTATAAACAAGATTAATTGTGACAAATTTTACAAACACTATTTTCTTTTCCATTTATTCACAGGCCGTTAAATCCATTAAGTTGATTTTCTCTAGATGTGGTATTATGAATGATTGCCTGCATCCTCAGAGAATGTCTTTTAAACTCATTAAACCCAACATGGTTGCTTTTATCCTTGTTTTAATAGTTTGGTGCATTTTGCACTTCATTTTGAAACATTTGCAAGTAAGAGTAATTAATTAAATATTCTGAAAGGTGGTGAAAATACATGGTCATACATGTCAGTCAAAAGGAGCTCAGCATTTCAATTAATTCCCTTCTTAACTGAATGCTTTTATAAATGCTCACTTATGCATTTACATTTTTGCAAAGTTAGGTACCAGAGACAGAGAGATTTTCTTTTTTTTCCAATAGAAAGTCAATGGCAAAACTCAATGGCTTCCACTGAAGAAGCTTAGCAGAAGGCAGTTTCCTTTCAAATTTATGAAGCATTTTGTTCTAAAATCTGAATGAATAAATAAATTAATTGCCTAGCAAATTCATCATTATTGCTTGTTTCCAAAATATTCTTAGTAGATACTGGCCTGTCTTTTGACAAATATGCATGACTTTACCATTCTTTCCACAGCAATGCTTCCTCCAGCCGGGCCAGGCCTTAATCTCTTCTCACCTAAATCAGAAGGTTTGCCAGGGTATAAGAGAAAGCTTTATGAAGCCTCTAATAACTAGTTATATGTACACCTATAAATTGGCCAGCATATCTACTCGTTTACAAACCTACATTCACCTTTCTTGACTGTCTGGCCAGGTCTGACTTTTTACTGAATCTTCCATATTTTTCATAATGGGACTCAATAGGGATGTCATGATTCACTGGGCACTTTCTCATGCACTCATATCATATGATTTATTCTTCAAAAATACTCTCTAACTCTACCTCAAAACTAGCCTATTTCTTTCCCTCATTCCTCTTAAAGAAAGTTTGCTAATTACCCTGGTTAAACCCAGGAAACCTGTGAGGCTCAGGTATTTAAAACTATTTAAGTGTCTCATTCCCACAGATTTTGGTTCAATTGTCAAATCACTGTTTTAAAAAAAAAAAAAAAAAAAAAGCAATGCTATTTTACCTAGAAAAAAAGAGCATACCAAAAATCAGTATTTAGAATTTCTTGCTAGAAGAATTGTCATTAGAAATAGGCTATGGTTTATCAAAAGGGATGAGGAGGAATTAGGAAATGGAAGGACTTCATTAAAGATATAGTATTTGTATTACTTTTGGACACAGCCCTTCCTAAGAGGCTAAAGCTCACACAGAATTGTGCTTTTGATACACATCAAACATCAGACTATATCATCACAGTGCTCTTCCCTAGCCCACAGCAACTAGTCAAGTGGATATTACTGTATATATAAAGCATTTATTTATATGTATATAAAAGTGTACACAAATATATTAAGAGTATATAAGTGGTTTTATCCTGAAAATGCTGACACATTCTCCCACAAAATATTGTGTTTGTGTTTTTTTGGAAGAGAGGGGGAGGGAGAGACAGGCATCATACCTTAATTTATGAGCAATTAATATCTAAATATACATGTATATGTAATATATACAATATAAAATGTGTACATATATTAAGTGTACTTTATGTAGTGTTCATATATAAATATATGCTTATATGCTTTCATGTTTAAAAGCCTTTGATAGAAAAAATGAAAAAAAAAAACACTTTTTGAACTGCAAAGGAAATGTTAATCACCTTTACTGCTTCCATATACTCTAGTCAGAAATAGCTTACATTAAAGTAACGTTCATCAACAGAGGATCTAGAATCAAAGGGTCATTACATTATGAGAAATTAAGGAATCAAACTCAAATAGGAAAAAAAATACGTTACTTGAGTGCAAGATAGTCATATCCTGAAGATTAGGAACTCAGGTGTTTATTGAATGTGATGATGACCAGGACAAAAGATCATCAAAAACAAAAAAAGCAGGATGATGGTCATAAAAGCAGAGTCAAGCACTAAGTAGCTCCTCCTGCAGAAGTGAGTTAGTAGGACAGAAGAGGAAGAAATCAGAAGTGAGATCCAGGGCTGCAGGTTCTTCCAAATGACACACTGAACAGCAGCAAGGATGGTGTTGCAGATGTGTTAGAGAAGAGAATCCACGGATCAGGATATTCCACAGTCCTTTCTCCAATGCAAGTTCCTACCTTTCAGCATGAGGCACCAAGATGACTGCTTGTGATGATGCTCTTTATAGTGTGTGCTCCTAAACAGGTATTACATAGCCACATATAGTGCTCCTATGTATGGCAACTGACTGTACAAGTTGAAGGCATCAAGGAATCTGTACAGCTGTCAAGATCAAGCTTTTTTTTGTCTGTCAGCTGACGTGAGGAAAGACCATGACTGCCTCAAGTGGCTCCTTGTTCATATGCATGACCTGTGCTTTCTAGATGGATTCTGGTAGGAATGAGAACAGGTAGTTGAAAGCTGCTGCTGACATCGGGTGGGGAATGAGGAAGTGATGACGGAGATCCCAGACTTAGATTCTGTCTCCATAGCTGTTGAAATTCAACCACTCCGGTTTATCAAGGAAGGCAGGAAACTTGAAAAGTGGTGTATAATTAAAAGATATAATTCATTTGATAGTTTAATATTCGCTTAAGATTAAATGATTTTATCTTTAAGGTGATACCAATATTGATGAGGCAATTTTTTTATGTGTAAACTGTTTAAAATGACACAGGTTTTGTTAGTTTCAAATGGCAAAATATTCTGCTATAATGCATGATAAAATTTGAAGCAGAATCCTCAGAATAAAACTAAACATTTAATATATTAGGCAAGATACCAATCAAGTAGCCTATGCTCTTAAAAAAGACAAGAGTAAAAAATAGCAGACATGACTCAAGACCATTGTAGTCAGCTGTCCAAGACCTTTGTCCCAAGCATGTCCCAAGCAAGCTACAGGCATCATTAAAAGTTTCTAGGCCAGCAGGCTCTTTGAGATGTTATGCATAGCCTGTGAAGCTAGCAATAGTTGCATAAAGGTTGCTTGTTGCTTCTTCATTTTTTAGCTAAAACAAGATTAACCTAGTGAATTAGAGCTGGATAGACGTAGTCATGGTCTTGCTTGTCTCAGGAGTGTTTCCAGGCAGCTTATATCCCTTGACAGGAAGCCTTCACCATGGACTTCGTGCCACCGAGGTGAGCGGCACCACCCAGGAAAGACACAGGACACCCAGCAGGACTGCATCCAGCGCTCAGTATATTTCTTCAGCAGTGCACCAAAGCAAATGTATTGTAATTAAATATTACTGTTTCCATTAAGCTGGCATTCCTTTCAAAGGAAAACTTTAAACCAAAAGAAAAACAATTCACCAGAACCATGGCAGAATTACTGTTGTAATCAGGAAAAAAATAAGAATGCAATGCTGTGTTTGGCATATTTGTGTTATTCAAGATTCATGAGCATAAACTTGTGTTACAAAAACTGATTACAGAGTCTTTGATAGTATATCTGCTTGTGTATTTGTAAATGAAACACAAAATTACTTTGCAGTAATTTGACAAACCTAAGACATTACAAAAGAGCTTGATGAAGTGCAAGCTACTTTTGTGCCTAGGAATAACAACATGGTAAAACATTCAGCTGCATTCTTTTCTGATCACTCTTTTGTTGTCTAATCTTTTCACCTTTTTTTTTTTTTTTTTAATAATACATATTTGAGTATAACAGGAGTTCTGAATAGGAAAGTAAAACACGTTTATTCCTGATGTTTTAAATCTTTTTTCTTTTTTTTTCTAAAATTCACCTCTTTTGGGCAGAAAATTATGCAATACACATTTCCTGAGGTTGCTGCACTTGAAATTTTGTTTCAATTCTACTTGTGTATTTTAAGAGAATCTCCTCTTCATATTAGCAATAAAAATGTGATGTTGCCTAACTTATAAATAAATATATCTGTATATGTCTCTATGGATATACAAAATACAAAACTGCAAAAGTGCATATAAAACTTTTGAATAGATTCCACGGCTTTCAACAAATTGTCTTATAAGTACTTGTGCATAATGCATTAAGTGCAGTATTTCAGCACTTAGGAGTAAATCAGTTGTTAATATATAGAGGCCTATTAGTCTTGAAACTGTCAGCAGAAAGTAACAGCTTGTGCATATTCGTGGTTTTAAAAATATGTTTAGCTATGGAAAATTGGGATTATCAGTGTTCATTTGAAATAATTGCTATTAACTAATAGATGCATCATCAATAAAATGTGTAACTGATCCAAATAAAAAGCAATGTGATTAGAAAACTACATATGACTTATATTGAATCACTCAGGTTTCAAATACTGTTTCTCTGTATTCTAAAAAATTGGATAATTAGCCTATAAAAGGTAGATTGAATTATTATCAAGTCCCAGCTGACAGTATGTGCAGCACCGACCATGCCCTGCTAATGAGGGTTTGTATTACAGAACACCTCAACAAGACGCTCTCCGATGATTTTCCACTCTCTTGTTAAGCAACCAGATATCTGGATTTGCCTCTCAAAACTGACTCATAAACTGCCAGTCATCAAAGCCCAGCCTTTCAGAGGATGAGTGGGATGCCCAGAGAGTTTGCCAAGAGTCTCCTTTCTTGTTTATTATCTGTATTCTCTAGTTTCTCTTCTCTTCCTTGGTAGCAGACTTCTGTGCTAGCCACCCTTCTTTGGCAAAACTCCACAGATGACATTACATAATCCTTCAGTTATTTTCTACTTTTACTCAGTGGACAGCAAATATATCATTTTTATTACTGACTGTGCAAGGTACCTTCCTTTCCTGCTTCACAAATGTTAGACTCCGAGTGGGGTTTTCCAGTTCCAGCCAGGACCAGATGATACTGTGAGGTGGTCAAAAGTGACCTTTATGTCATCAGCATATTTGCCAGCTGGAAATAATGGAACAGATTTGAATGCTGTTACCATGTATCCATATATCTCCATATGCAATGAAAGAGACTACTAACACCAGTTCATTCACTTCATTTAAAGTGTTTGTTCTTACTTTTGCTGTGTTCCAAAATTATGCTGCTTCTAAAAGGCACTACATGTTCTCCAAAAGTAATAGATTTTGTAAGTAGTTAAATAATAACAGTTTAAAGGCAGTTAAAATTATCTTACATTTTCTATCACAAGCTGTTGTTTTCAGATGATTACTATACAAAACATAGTACACTTCAGCTAATATTTCCATTTCAGATTTCTAAGATTGATCTTTTTAAAAAATTCAGACAATATATTCAACCTTTTTCAAAACAAATGCATTAGAAAAAAATGTATTTCTTTGTTCAGGTTCATCGATAAATAGGTCTTACTGACTGGAATAGGTGAGACCTCACATATTCAGTGAGATTTAATCTTTGGGAGAAGTAGCCCTATTGATGGAAGAGCCAGGACACAACTGCATATTTATTATCTTCACAAAGTCACAATGAGCAAACTTCAGTTAGTAACTGTGGGGCTTAGCAGGGCTCATTTTCCCCATTCGTTCTGTCTGCCTTTCACTGTAGCTCTCTATGTTTCTACACTTGCAGTTATCTCCGGCTCCATATACACTAAATAACCCTAGGCTCTGCCTGCACTACTTAAAGGCTAGTGAGAACGTGGTACAGTCTCCAGTCAGGACTGGTTGGACACCAGGAGATGATGTCTGCATGGTCTTGCATCTCAACAAAGTAGAATAAGGGAGTGGTTTTGCCTTATGTCCTTATTGAATTGGGTCAGCTGTAACTTGTGGGTCCTGTGGAAATTGAAGGACATTACAGTATGACCAGTTTTTAACTCATAATGAACATGCACGGAGTGGTTGAATTTTTCTGCTTCCTAATATCTGATTGCTTCACTATGCAGCCTTAACCTTTGAGAATGGTTTATTTCTTGACTTTTAAATTGTGCATGATTGGCACTTGAAGCTGCAGTAAGGAAGTGCATATGCTTCTGTAAGGCATAAACTTCTGTAAGACCTATACTTCTGTAAGACCATGTAGACAAATGTCTGTGAGACATTTACCCACGGATATACGCTTTCCCTCCAAGGAACAATCTTCCTTGTGCATAAATACCATTTCTATTAAAAAATGCATTCTAAAAGATTTGCTGAAATAAAATCATTCATGAAATCTAAATTCCATTCCATTTTGTTTTGTTTCATTTCTGTTCTCTTCTGCCCTATGTTATTCTACCTTACACTATGCTATGCTATTCTTCTAATGTACCCATGTGGTTTTACAAGGAAAATCTCAAGATGCCATTTTTTAGGGTTGCTGTCATACAGTATTACATAAATATGTTTTCAGACTTACAAACATGCTAATCCATTATATGTAGCTTCCTGCCTTGGACCTAGCACTGTCCGAATTATGACTGAATTACAGGAACATGGAAAACAGACATAGAACACTTTATTTCATACTCAGTATGAATATCTCCCAAGATCAGGAAATGCCAGCTTCAATACAGCACCTTCTTTTCACAGAACAATACAGTACCCTCTTTTTTATTTCACAATTAGAAAAAAAAAAAAAAAGTAAAAAGTATTGTATGTTCAAACCCAAATAAGTCAGATTTTGAACCTTCAGTATGGAAACACACAATTATATTAACCTCTTATTCTTAAAATTAATATAGCTCCAATCGAGAAAGTTAAAGAGTAAAGAAACCATTAAGTAGGCTGGGAGTTGATCTTTTGGAACATTTCTTACAGAAATAGTGGATCATAAATGTGCTTCCCCACCGCAAGTAAAAGAATTGCAAGCCTGTGCAAATAAAACTTTTTTTTAATCAGTACTGATTCTCACTTTTTAAACCTTTTGCTTTTTTTAAATTCCATCTCCTATAATAAAGCTTTTCAGTGTCCTAATGTTTTTTCCTATAATGTTTCAACTGCTCATAACAATTCAGTCACACATCTTGTGCTAAATTATATACTTTATATTTTTTTCTTTTAAAATATATGCTTGTGTTAGTTTGGCAATATAAGGCTGAATATCGTTTTATCATTTTGCCATTTAACACAGTATAAAAATAGTTTATCAGAGGTAACAAAACATTCTGTAAGTACTCCTTGAGGGGAAGTACTGTACTTAAATGACCATTTTGTTTTCACAAGAGAATATTATGGGTACTGCTCAATAAATCATTCAAAGTTTCATCCATGAACCAAAACTGTGCTTCTAAAACTATTAAACACCAATATCATGGTACCTAGTTTTCAGATTGAATTTCTACAGTAATCAGTATTTTCTGCCTTGCTTGTCACATTTTTCCTTCATTGGTATATTAGTTTCAAAAGTACCATACTGTCATATTCCTGAACTAAGTCTCCAGACACCTGCATGTCAGCTATCAATGCAAAAATCTTTACAGCGTTATAAGCAAGGTACATAATATTTTTGTGAAACCTCATTTGAAAGAATCTAGTTTTACAGAAAATAGTGCTAAAGACTGACTAAATAAAATGTTAATATTGCATTTGATTAATGACATAACTCAAATCCAGTACATTAAAAGCCACTATTAGTAGTCATTAAAAAAAATCTAAACTCATAATATTTAAGTATTTTGATTTTATCACTTTAATTAATAGCCAATGTCCTTTTTGCTGATATTATTAGAAACTGCAGTATTTTTTCTGAGAATCTCAGCAAATGCAGATATCTATCTGATGCTTAGATAACACAAAATAAATATAGCTTGAAAATTGTCTTTGAATTTAGGTAGTGTACAGCACAGCATCTAGTCTTTGTCAAATGTAGCCTGCAACTCCTAATTTTGAGCATAACAGATGCTTTCCCCTTCATTTTTCCTTCACTCTTCATTTGACTCCCCAAATGCAAATACATGTATATTTTTCCTCTTAACACAGTTATTTCAAGAGAATGGGACTATTTCTTATAGGAAACTGTCCTCAATATTTGCAGAGTTTCAGTGGGAGTCTCAGTTTTAACATCCCCCTTGCCTATTCTTGTTCTTTCAATATCTGCTTTTTGTATAAATGGTCTTATTACATTAAAACTTCATATTCTTTGAATTTCAATGCATGTTACATTAAATGCATGATGACCAAAATATCTATATAATTAGCTTCCCCAAATGATTTTAATGGGTTTCAGATCATGCTCTGCATTCATAGGTATCAAAAATTGAAAGGAACCAGCACCCACCATATGCCAACTATTATCCTAAATAACAGAGTAGCTGTATTACAGTAGCTCTCAGGCAGACTTGGATAATTATATGCAGCTATCAGCAAAACACATATGTGAAAAATCATAGTGACTTATGAGAAAATATATGGAGAAAATCCACTTTTTTTTATATATATAATAAAGCAGGGGAGAGATTTTGGTCATAATTGCTAGCTTCTGAGAGTTCTGCATTATTGTAAGAATAACTTTTAAGTCAAACAAAATCTTTTATTCAATTATCCATTTTCCTACATGAACAGAATGACTCTTTGTTCCATATAGAAGCTAAAGTTCTTTCTTATTTTTTTTCAAGCATTATGTTTCCTCCAACTATAAAAGAAACATCAATATACTTTGATGTTACTAAGCTCTCTTGTCAGCATTGTAATATCTATCCCACACATTTCATTAATAGTAAACATTTACTGAATAATGACCTTTAATTTTTTATCCATGAAATGTAATCAGTTGCACTCCTGATGAAGTCAAGTTGACAGCAAAACTACCTCATGACCAAGGAAGAAAATGCATTCTAATAAGAGAGGCAAATACAATTCAGGGTTTAAGTTGAAATTAAAATAAAAGACAGCAAAAGTTTGGGATGCCACTTGTGAAAATATGAACTTAAACAACCAGTTAAGAAAATGGAATGAAAGAAGGAAATTCTTACATTCAAAAAAAAAAAAAAAAGAGACAGAGATGTAAACCTCTATATAAATCAATGGCATTGATCTAAACACAAAAACAAAATAAATAAAGGAAAACTGAAGCTGTCAAAAGAAGATTTTACATATTTTTCTTGGCTATTCTTTGGACAGATGAAAGAGAGATGTAGGTACACCAAAAATTATAAGAAATATTTGCATGTTTATTGTTGAATGAGAAGCTACCATCTCTGTATCAGTTTATCAACATTTATCAACACTGTCATAATTTTAATTGAAATTCTTTCGCAACTGTGATTGCAAGGCAGGCAAGAGAGGGTCATGCCAGTGGAGAGAGACGCTCAAGTTTCATAAAGAGTTAAACGGGATAGTTTTAATAAAAGACTTAAACTCCAGGAAGAAGTTTACTCTCAGGAAGACCCGGTAGCCATGAGGAAGAGTTGCCCTGCTGGAGCTGTGGGATGGATGCCCAGACTGGTCACACGGGCAGGACTTAACTTGTTGTTCTTGAATGCCCCTTAAATCTACTAGAACTATTTCTTTATCTATCTCAGCTGTGATAACCTGAGTAGATACTGCCCAGGAAGCAGCTACAGCTTGTTGATAAAACACAGCATTTCTGCCTGGCCCTGACGGGAATTTGATCAGTGTGTAGTTGCACATGATGAGGCTACTGCCGTATACTTTGCCAGTTGCTGACTCCTTGTCAGGTCTTCTGCAGGTGTTCCCACTGCTGCAACACATAGGTGAACTTTTGACTAACCTAAGCTTTTATTAGGAAATACTAATTTCTATCAAAAATGTCTATTCTCCTGAAAAAAAAAAAGTATTGAAAATTAATTTTGAAATTCTGTTTTAAAATGAGTTGAAATTTTCCATGGAGGGGAGAAAAAAATGAAAAAAATACTTTCAGCTGGCTAAAGTTATGCATCAACTGCCACAATGAAAACAAATGCTTTTGCACAGAAGCATTTTTAAAACCAAAACCCCAACCTAACAGAAATTGCACAAATTAGACATGAACACATCATGCTACACATATAGCCTACTGCTAAAAATCAAAAAAGAGAGTTTGTACACAAATTTCCAGAACTAACCGTCTGGATTTACCATTTCGTTCCCCAAGTCAACATCTATCCTGAAATCAAACTCTGTAACTTTAGAGTCCAAAGAAACATTCAAAAATTCTTCTGGCCAGAAGATATATATCATGAACTTGCTGTGCATATGATAAACACAAAATAATTATACAGAACAAAATCATGTAGAAGAAAATGTCTTTCGCCACTCTTAAGAGACAGTTAATGAGAATCAAAGGAAATTTATTTTTTTACCAAGACCAAAGCTATGAAATAAGTGTGGAAGAATTGCTTGAAAGGTGCAATTTAGAGAAAAACTAGAGCCTGCCAGCAGTTTTGGCATTCCAGGAGCTTGCTCGGGGTGACACACGTTTGCCACTTCCAGGATAGTTGGTGGGCCCGGATTCTGCTCCTCCACGCTTCCCTAGGCAGCACAACCTGCCCTCCACCTGAGTGTAAGGAAAAGTATAAAAGGTGAACTAAGGAGGAGCAGGGAAGAATCCATCGTAACTCCTGGGTCAGCTGACGGGCTGATCCCCCTTTCCTCCCCTCGGGTCGGGACGCCGCCTGAGGAGACTCGAGGCTGAGAGCCCTCTCCCATCTTCTGGGGTGAGTGATGGTTGCACATCCATACATCAGATCCAGCTAAAAACCCCATGCTGTAGTAGAGAATTTCCTGTGCTGACATCCAAAACCTGCTTTGTAAATGTTGCATTTGAATAAATCATGCTGTTTGTGAGCTTAACTACTTGTTTGGAGGGGCGATCAGACCTACAGTTGACAGACTGTTTGCAAATCCGGTACTGCCAGAGTCGGGCGTAGAGCTAACACAGTATTTGATATCTCCTTCCCCCCCCACCACCTTGACTTTCGAACTGCAACAATAAGTTGTTGCACTTTAAGTAGGGGGTGCTACTACATTAATGAAGGTGAGTGTACACAGTGCTATGTGTGGTTGTGATTAGACTGAACTGTTAGCTCATCCAGAGCTTCTGCTTAGTTGGCTCATCAAATAGAAATTGCACTTAACCTGATATCAGAGCATTCAGGAAATATGCCACACTCATTTAGGCAGCATAAAGTCTGTAATGCTTCTTTGCATAGACAAAAGACAGACTTCGGAGATAGAAATGATAGGAAGTAGATTAAACTGTAGAGATGCTGCTGCAATTGCACAATAATGAGCCATAGCTATGACAAGGAAGGACAGATTTGGATGTGTATCTATTTAGAAGACAAAAAGGGAAAGACTGACCTGCTAAAATCCTTCTGTTAGAATTCTTGGAAAGAGTCTTGAATAGAGAGAATATCTCCGAACTCTTCCTTATACCTAAGTCTCCCGTACATTCCCATTGCTTCTAGTCCAGCCTTGGTCCATGAAAGGAGTGAGTTGCCTGGCTGGATAAAAACAGTTTCTTGGTGCTGGGCCTGTCCTGCACAGTTTCCTGCCAGCCAGGTACCTGAAAAACGGGTCAACAGGCAGCCCTTGAGCTGGTCAGCCCTGGGATGGCCATGCACAGCCTGCGCAAGAAAAAGTGCAAGTTATATCTTGTCGTGGGTCGTTATGTCTCCAGGTTTCAGATGCCACTGGCTCAAGTAATAAATCTGAGTATTGGTCTGGAAGGGCCAAGTCATAGTGACTTATTCTTGTTGATCACAATCCCCAGAAACTGAAATTTCATCCTTTCATCGAAACTGGCTAACTGAAAATCACTGTAGATACAATGTACTGATGCCCTTACTAGTATCTGCTCATGAATTCATCCAAATTAATGAAAAATATTTGTAGGATGAGATGGTCTGAAGACATAGTGGGGTATTGCTCCTTCAGTCTCAGTGGCACAGTGATGCTGTGTCAGCTGAGGGTTTGCCTATGAGTATTTCATGTGGAGCCACTGAGATAAGTATAAACCAAACTGTTCTCATTTTGTCTTTTTCCTTTGGTCTACATATCTAAGCAACCCATTAAAAGTAAATCACTTCACTGAACAACATGATACGATTAGTAAACAAATGCCTAAGGCCAGAAAGTATTCCTCCACTTCCATCAACTTCCACATCTCTGTGCCTTTGATTGATGCCAAGGCAAAACTGATCTGAATGCTAAGCAAATTAAAAGTGCCACAGTGACAGCAGTGAGTAAATTATTTTGACCTTTTTCATATATCTGTAGGATAGAGGAGCATTGGAAAGAGATTCAGGCTCACTAAAATCTATGTTAAGTGTTTAGGTTTTACAGGTGGTTTTGTTCTGTCCTGATCTCTTTAGGAAGATTAAAAAAGCTGCTAGTAAGAAATATTTGCTTTTCTTTTTTACAGTCAGTTTATTCGGTTTCAGATTACACACTCCATGTTCAAAATTTGTTTTCATACTTTTTTTTTCTTTTCAGTTACACATTTATGTGAATTCATGCTCTTGTCTTTCAGAAAAAAAAAAAAAA
>VZSV01000105.1:2469904-2508676 GCA_013398735.1 Nothocercus julius
AAAGAAAGAAAGAAAGAAAGAAAGAAAGAAAGAAAGAAAGAAAGAAAGAAAGAAAGAAAGAAAGAAAGAAAGAAAGAAAGAAAGAAAGAAAGAAAAAGGTAGAGGTCGGGCACTATTATCCAAAGAGTCTGAAATAACTTTAGCCAATAAATACTTAACATCTATCATAATTTAGTTTTGACTATCTTTACAAGACTTTAAATCTAGTTAGTTAAAAAGTTGCTCCTTTTAACTTCTCAATGCCAGAGTCACAGTAATCACATCTAATAAATGCATGTGTCAAGACCAAAATGTCTCTTCATAGCTTGTTGAAACAGTGCCTTTTTCTCAAAATTTCTTCTGTTCCGCAGAAGCAGCAGGTGTTCTGTTGAAGAATACCACATTTCATTATGTAAATTTTTCCTTAAGGCTGGCACAATTTTGAGTAGTCTGTTTATAAAATGTTGAGGTTTGTCATATTGCTTAAATCCCTCTCTGGAGACTGAGGCTTGTTTTTGCTGCTCTTTCACAGTCTGAGTTCCTTTACCAGACAACTTACATGACCCAGTTCCCTTCTCTGAAAAATATAAAAGGGCTGTATTAGTTTGCATTTATTTTTTGTTTTCCTCTTGTCTAGCAGTAAATGTTGCAGAAAACACCCTCATTTTCCATTTGCAAACTGCCCATTACATTGAGGCCTGAAAACAGAATTGAAATCATTTACCATTATCATTCTGCAAGCAAATTATAAAAGAAATAAAGAGACTCGTGAACAAAGAATCTTGAACAAAGACCATCAAGGCAAAATGTAATGAAATAATGCTACCAAGATTTTAATTTTCAATTTCCGTGCTTTGTAGTAGTGTTTTAATATGTTTATTTCATAAAGAAATAAAATACAAAACCTCTTGCTTGGTTTTGTTTTTACAATGATGTACCTGTGGAGTGATACGAATAATTATTAGCTTTGTTTTACTTTCAGAATAATATTGACTGCATATGCTGAGTTATGTTGATATACTTCAGTCAAAACTTTTTCCTAGGATATTTGATTTCCTGGTAGCCATCTTGACATTCTGAGAATCTGGATCTTTGCCGAAGACATTAGTAGTGATTTTTTTTTTTTCTGAACATCATCTCTCTCCTTTTATATCATTGTGTCACTGATAAAGCTGTTACTGCATAATTGAGACAAAAATTTCAGCTATACAGCATACTAAATCCAACACTGACTCAAAGAGTTAACACTACACAAAGTGTTGGATAGTAATAAGTTAACATATACACTAAGAGCAAAGGTAGTTTTAATAATGCTTCCATAACAAAGCTTTTCAGTCTATAGAATCTGAAGGTATATGTGTTTGGTAACAGGCTAGGAAATTACTTATTTTTGTCTCTTTTGAGGGATGGGTTGGGGATATCAGTTTAGCCTCTGTGACACTAGTCTTCTCATTACTGGTTCATGAAATTATGTTTCAGTGAGTACATCAAAATGCCCAGTCAGAAATCTGAAATCAGAAATCTGAGTAAAATGTTTTCCATGCTTGTTTCAGACATAGGCATATTAAAGAGGTTAGGCCTAAGACTTATGAATTCATGTATCTGTGAGTTTATGATTCTGTCTGAAAAATAGTATCATGTGAGATGTTTCTTAATGTGAATTGTTTAAGTTATTAGAGAGCTCTTGTTTCAGATCAGCTTGGGATCTGACCTCCAGACCTTCCATTAAAATGTAGGGCTTTTGGACAAGTATCCAAAACCTGGCAGCCACCAGAATTGTTGTCCCACAGAAATAAAAATAATATTTGGGAATTTCTGCCCCCAACAACACATTTCTATTTTTTCTTTTCCTGCAGAGTGCTATCATACTATTTTTACCTACGTTTTGGTACTGCAGCAATTACCAGCTCTTGCAACACACAGAATGTGATTGTGTTCTGCCGTATTTCAATTAAATCAAAATTAACTTAATATGAATGTTCATGATATTGCTGATAATAGTCTAATACCCAACAATGAGAAGGCATTCATGGTACAAAAAAAGGCTTCACAGTCTAGTCTGTTTTTCAGACTAGAAACTAGTCTGGGTTTTTCAGCACCTTACAGTGTGCCACTTGTTGAAGGGCATCACAACACAGTCCCCCAGCTGTCCTCTGACTGAAGTGTTCTAACATCAGGCTATAAAAGATTGTGGTTCACCTCCCTTCAATGCAACTAACTGGCCTCTAGTAGAAACAAACATAGCTACCTTGTCTCCATAGCCATCTTCACCGGCCCTTTTGTTTCTCACTCTTTAACGGAAAAACTTAACATCGCCTCTTCACCCCACAGAGAATCTACTCAGTATTTCTGGGCACCTTACTGTAGTTCTGCACAAAGTGAGATAGATTCTGTCCTTCTAAAATGTCCAAACTGGTTGCAAAGAAGGTACCTGATTAATTCCATGTTTCACACTTCACTCTTTGCTCAAGAATTAAAAGACCAGATAGGTTCTGGTTAATTACAGAGAGCAAAACAAAAGAATCTGATAAGGAAAACGAGGAAATCTGTCAGAAGGATGTTCTTAGATCAATATTCTTAGGTGAAATTGCAGAGGTTATTGGTCTCTAGCTATAGATTTCTGCAAATTTTGAATAGGATGCTGTACAGGCATAACAATCTTGCACAGAAATAATCTGTGAATAACAATAAAAGATATATCAGAGCAGACAGGCAAATAGCTTACTTTCCTTTGCAGAAGACTACTTCTTCTCTATACTACTGTGCTGGAGGTATGTAGCACTAAATGACTACAGTTAAGTCTATCTATACTTCAGATAGTAAATAACCTCTCTTGTCCATAAAATTCCCCTTTTTCTACTTTTTTTTGCACTACATTTGAAAAGTATCCAGCATCTGATTATACGTATAGCAATTAAAACATTATCTTGAACTGTTCTACAAACTCTTTCACTGCTCACTTTTCCACTGAAGCTAAATCCAGCCCTGTGAGTCTAATCAATACTGGGAGGATTTATAGTGTTGCTATAGATCATAACTGAGAACAACTCAAAGTCCTTTGTTATAATTCTTAATATATCTATCAGCTAGGATAAAGAGAGCTAAAACTCTTTTCACTTCAATACAAGATAAACAGATAATTCTTAAAAGATACCACCATATATAACACAGATAGACACATCAGTATCATGAGGATTAGCAAATGCAGTACTAGAGTATATTGATCTTTACTGCTGACAAATTAGCTTTGAAAAAAATAGAAAGTACAACAGAAGAAAATGCTTCCAGCAATCTATTTTCTTAGACCACGCCAATAGCTTGTTACCAGTCCTTTGGCATTTTTCCCTGGAATGAAATGACCTTAAATCTCATTTTTGTGTTTAGCATGGGCACAAGTCAGACAGGGAAAAAAAAAAAAAAAAAAAGGGCAAAAAAACAAGTTTGGCAGATCTTCCTTTCCTTTAAGGTTCACCTTTATAAGTCTATGTTAGATGCATTAGATAAAAACTTACTCACAAGAAGTTAGTAAAGGTGAGAACTGAGAAGTGAGTTGAGTGAGTGAGAAGTGCGAAGTTTCTCTTGCTCTTGCTGCAAGAAAGAGAACTGAAGCTGCTAGCTTTAATATGTATCCCCCCCCTCAAAAAAAAAAAAGAAAAAAAAGCAAAAATGAGAGCATAGCTGTGAATTCTATACCACTATACCACAGTTAAGCATATTCCTCATAGTAGCTTCATGTATACATGACAGAATTTGTAGGAGGGAAAAAGCAATCTCACAGGTTGTGAGAAGCCTTATATCTCTGATTTTGTTCACTCAATAAAATAAAGAACTGTGTTTCTTTGCTTTTGTCCATAAAAATATAAATAAGTCATATGACAAAGCTAATATAACTTTACACAGTAAGAAGTGTACATACATATATAGATCTTAGCAATTTATCTATTGCATTCAAAATAACTAATTTCTTTAAGAGAACATAAACTGATTCTACACTTTTACCTCTCTCCTTCTCAGATATTTTTGTTTGCTGTTGCTTTTTTTTTTCCCACACGAAGACTAGATCACATAGTCCTACCTCCTGATATCACATTTGTTCCTCTTCCATTTTCTACTTCTTCACTGCTGTTAGTGAAGTTACAGTGCCCTGGTAAAGATGTATGGGCAGGGTATCAGCAGCCTGCATTTGTTGACCCCATCAATCATGGAAATGACAGTATGAAGAGTCAGGTCAAAGCTCCCTTCAGAACAGGCAAATGAATCAAGCTGTTTGTCAAGACAAGACACAGCAATAACAATGGTCTTATATATCAAGAAAAGAAAAGAACTGCAGATACTTTAATTTAGACAGCAACAGGATGAACAAAATGGATAGCTTCCTCTACTGGGAGATGAGGACAATGACTGATCTAAGAAGTGCCTAAGATGGATAATGGTGAGGCCTAAAGTCATGAACAATCTGAAGCTGATCGGGGGGATTAAAATGATTTTTCTGCAAGGAAATCAGACTTCTGAACACAAGTTTTTTTTTTTGTTGTTGTTTTTTTTGTTTGTTTGTTTTTTTTTGCCATTGCTCCTTAAGGGAATGCAGATGTTTTGAAACAGCTAGTAAAAACAAAGATTAAATGGCCTTTGAAAGTCAGTGTACTGAGTAGTTTATTGCATTGACTAGCAATATTGTGTCAGAAATGAGTTGATCAGAATATGGGTGAACACTTTTTTTCCAAGACAATAATGCTTAAAAAGCTTAAGTTCTTTCTCATTCATTTAACAGGCTTATAAAAGTGCCATTTCCAGACTAATCTAGCTGAAGGCAGGAAGACATCTGGCAGCCACACACACAGTATTGCTGAGTGTTGCAGCACTCCGTAGCACCGTAACGCTGTACCTGCTAAGGCACCAAGCGCAGAAACGCTTGGAAACGAGAGGCTGACTTGTACCATGGGACTGCCTCCATTCAGCAGCTAGGCTGTGAGAGAGAGAGGGAAAAGAGGGCTGGGAAGTGATTCCATAAATTCACTCATGTGATTTCCAGCATAAATTCATTTATAGCCAATGTACACTTTTTTTTTTTTTTTTTTTTTTTCCCCTGGGCCTTTTGTCATTTATGAGGTGTAACACGTTTCCCTCTCTTATGTATTTACCCCTCGGTCTGACACCTGAGTTATTTATTTCTTCTACATCTTCATTTTACCATGCTCGACAAGCGAAACCATATACCGAAGTACCTGGAGCAAAGGACCCTAATGCATTTCCCAGCACTGATTTTGAATCTGAAACAGGCTCCCTGGCGAACATATTGAGACAAGGTCAGTGCTGTGCAGGCACAGCAGTGCCTTCTCAAGAAGCCCAGCTGAGCCTGGGCAGTGCCCAGGGGCCAGCTCTGCCTTCACAGCATAGAGGAACTGCAACCACCTCTAACAAGGTAACATCTCTAGATTCTATCATTCCTAATAAGTTATTTCTGTTACTTCTAATAGATACAAACTCCATGAAAAGGTTCAGTGTTTTTTCTGTACAGATATAAGTTCTGATGCCGATGGATTATAAGTTATCTTTGTTGAGACAGTTCCAGAACTTTGAATATTTGCTGTCTCTTCAGTATAAAAAATAAATTTGTAAGTAAAATTTAGTGGTGTGGTCTGTATTGGTTTGCCTCTTATCTAAGCTTTGCCAATACTTGTGCACAGACAAATTCTTTCCAGAAGCAGTAGACTTAATTACATTATTATATAATCTGTAAACAATAAGATATGAAGTTCCTCATTTCATGTGCTAGTGTCTGAATTTCGTCACCTACTCAGGTAAGCCTCTGCACATAGCACTGACTCTTAGTTATTTCTACATTTCCTCAGACTGACAGGAAAGTGTCAGTTTTTAACAAGTAGCACTTGTGATATAATCCCTGATGTTCTCTGGAATAACTCTTATTTCCTTGTAGCAGTCAGACAGCTCATGTACCTGTACATTAAATTTTTATGTGCCACCCAGATGATGTTTGCTGTGGAAAGTGTTTGTGTCTCTACTTTGGAGCTTGAAGATTTTTAAATTCGCTTTTCAGTGCTGAAGTCCTCATCTTAGAATCTACATGTCTAGAAGTTAGAAACCTAACCTACAATCAGGATGGCAATATCTGATTATATAATGATGAAAGACAAAAGCAATTTACAGAAATTAAAATAAGAAATTGCATTTTCTTAAAAATAAAAGTATTTCCAGAGCAGCTGAATCATGTGTTTATTTCTGTGTATTTAACTCAGCTTAAGGTGATGGACACAGAACAAACATACCCACATGCCTACAGGCAAATCAAAATCTAATTGTCAGCTGAGCCACGATGAACGACTCTGCTTGCATTCTTAGCTATGCCACTAATTTAATATTACAATTTAAACTAACTAGGTTGCTTCTCTACCCCTAATGTATAGGATTAAACCCGTTCCTGCACAATCTGTTTGAATCACTGGAGTTTCGCAGTTTGAATCACTGTTTTAATCAGTATTCTGCCTCCTGAAAGACTGAAGCAGTAAGGCTTGCTGTTCCCATAACACTGGAATTAAGAATGAGAGAAAACTGAGACGTGTAATGGAATGTTCAGCTTGCTAGGATGCCAGAACTGGCCTCCTAGCCCCATCCCTGCATACCTGGACAACTGGGACAAATAAATAGACTTTTTAAAGGCAATATAAATTAAGTTTTACTGGTAGGAATCTAACTTCCTATGAGGGACCTGTATAGGCAGCTAAAAAATATGAACAAAGAATAGGCAAGAACCTCTTCCAGAAAAGAGGCATTAAGTAGTTTGAGACACTGAAACCAGAAGAATACAAAAAATTTCCAGGCTGGAACCTCAAGAAATTTTGGTCATATATCCTCAAATTCCTAAAAATAATCAGTTCAAGAGGTGTTTTTCTTAAAGAGGAAAAATGTTACATGGGAAAAACTAAATCTAGATCCAGGATAGACTTTCACCATTGAAAGAGTAAAAATAAAAATAAATTAAGTACCTAATAAAAGTAATAAAACACCTGAAAATTTGTAAACTTCCAAACTATTTAAGGGCACAATGAAGGGATCTTCGTATCCATCCACAGCTGCATAGGAGTTCTCAGTTATGTTCATGACAGGCCATGTTACCCTGTAGCTGCTGGAGTCACTCTCCCTGTCATGTAAGGTTGCAACCCAGACAGACCACCTGTCAGAGGATGCAGCTCTATGAGTCTTAAGCTGCAGGAAGGCCTGGGGCCTTTTTGTGAGGCTGGGCCTGACAGTCACCTTTTCTGCAAAAGATGTGCTGTTGTTGAAGAGTTGTGTTGCAAGATCAAGGAGTTGCAGAAGGAGGTCAGCAGGCTGCGTAGCATCAGAGAGGATAAGTGAGAGGCAGACAGGATCTTCTGGGACCCTCGGATTCAAGACCTGCAATCCCCCACAGCAGTGGAGAAGCAGGTAGAGTCTTGCCTTGCAGAATAGTCAGTGGTCATTCCCAGGAAGGTGAAGACCGGAAGCTACTCTCTTCTTATACAAAGAGAGTAGTTCCTCCAAAGAGGAACAAAGAGAGCAGTAGAGCTCCTGTTCCTTTTGATGGCCTGCAACTACTGAACAGGTTCACTGTTCTCCAGCCTGAGAAGGATTTAGGTGTGCTTTCTAGTGCATCATCTGGAGAAGCACCTGGAAGGAAGCACCTGGAGGAAGAGGTGACTGATAGCAGTGGATGAGTCCCTCATGCAGGAGATAGAGGTAGCCATCTGCTAAAGTGACCTGCTGTCCGAAGATTTGTTGCTTGCCAAAGACTTGGATCCAGGATGCTGTGGATAGACTAAGGAAGTTTGTCTGCCCCTCTAAATATTAGCCTTTGCTGCTGTTCGATGTGGGCACCAGTTATACTGGCAAGAACAACTTCAAGAGTGTAAAAAATATCTACAGAGCTCTGGGTTGATGGTCCCAAGTTGTTTTCTTCTCGATCCAGGCAGCGAGGGGGAAGGATGTGAGAAGTAGTGGATGGATACAGAGAGTCAACAATTGGTTATTTAGCTGGTGCCTGGCAACAGGATTTTAGTTTCTATGATCCTGGGATCCAGTTTGAAGATCATAATCTTCTTGGGAAAGATGACATCCACCTCACTAAGCGGGGCACAAGTGTCTTTGTTGACAGGCAGGCAAACCTGCTCAGGAGCTCCTTAAATTAGGAAAGATGGGGGGGAAGGCGAGAGTTGTAGGGACCACGCAGTTAACAAAACAGGGCTTAAGTGAGGGTACCTAAAACATTTCCCTCTGCAAGGAACTGTCTACATGCCAAAAGTACGGGGAAACCTCTTGCACTCCTTGGAAATCAAGATGCTCAGATACCTCTGAAGTGCCTGCACACAAGTACATGAATCGTGGACAGGAGAAATTGGAGATATGTGTGCGCTTACAGGGATGTGATCTGATTGAAGTTACGGAGATGTGGTAGGATAGCTCTCATGACTGGAATACTGCAATGAATGGATACAGGCTCTTCAGGAAGGACAGATCAGGAAGATGTGGAGAGGAGTCAACCTTTATGTGAAAGAGCAGTGTGAATGTATTGAGCTCTGGCTAAGGGTGGACAAGGGACTAGCTGAGAGCTCATGGGTAAGCATTAAGAGATAGACTAACATATGTAACATTATTAGATCTGTTTGCTACAGACCACGTGGATGAAGAAAAAGTAGATGAGACCTTCAACAGACAGCCAGAAGTAGCCTTTCATTTACAGGCCCTGGTCCGCATGGGAGACTTGACCTATATCAATATCATAAGAGGCAATGGGCACAAACTAAAAGAGCATAATGAAGAACTTCTTTACTGTGAAGGTAACAGAGTCCTGGAATAGCTTTCCCAGAATTGTTGTGGAGTCTCCTTCATTGAATATATTCAGAAAATCTCTGGCCACAATCCTTGGGAATATCATGTAGGTGACCCTGCTTGAGAAGCAATATTAGACAAGATTATCTCCAGAGATCCTTTCCGACTTTGGCCATTCGGTGATTCTATGATTGGAGAGACAGATGGTGACTCAAACTATGAAGGTCCCAAAATATAGAATTAAGGTAGTTGTTGCAATGTCCAAGTTCCTCCAGAAGAAGATATCTGAGAAAGAACCCCAAATATACCATTATACAGTTAATTGCTTTTCTGTTTTCTAGATTATTTGTCCAGTTTCTTACTAATGAAAGGCAATATTATAAGTCATATGGTTTTTGCCTTGTGGTTCTTCCAATGTTGCATTTTGAACTGAAAACAGGACTGATAACTACTGTCTACACTACAGGCATGTCATCGTGTATATATATGTGTGCATGTTTATACCTACCCATTTATTTATTCTTTTTTTGTACAGTAAAGTGCTGTTATAGACCTAGGTTTCTTTGGTACAAAATATATGACATCATTCATACCACTGCTACTAAAAAAATACTATTAAAGGCCATGTGATTCCCAAGTTTAGTAATTATGGAATAACTTTTTTGTGATTCTAGGAGTTCATATTAAAAGTACGGAGTCTTAATTCCAAGACAGTTTACTAAGAGTAAAGATCACTAGAAACAGAACATCTCTTATGTACTTTACTATGGCAACGTGAAGCATAAAATGAAAACCACTTAAAGCAACACGTTGCATATGTTTATTCATACAATATTTTAAAATACAGTTTTAAAAATATATTTATATTAAATATATATGTTTTCAAATATATATTATAGTTAAATACATTTATATAGTTTATTTATTTATTTATTTATTTATTTTTCATCAAAGACTTGGATGAGGTGACAGAGTGCACCCTGAGCAAGCTTGCAGATGATATCAAACTGGGAGGAGAGGCCGATGCTCCAGAGGGCTGTGCTGCCATTCAGAGGGACGTAGCTAGGTTGGAGAGTTGGACAGAGAGGAACCTCATGAGGTTCAACAAGGACAAGTGCAGGGTTCTGCACCTGGGGAGGAATAACCCCAGGCGCCAGTACAGATTAGAGGTTAACCTGCTGGAAAACAGCTTTGCAGAGAGAGATTTGGGAGGCCTGGTCAACAACAAGTTATCCATGAGGTAGCAAGTCAGCAATGTGTTCTTGTAGCCAAGAAGGCCAATGGGATCCTGCCCTGCAGCAGGAGGAGTGTGGCCAGCAGGTCAAGCAAGCCCTTTTCCTCATCTCTGGTGAGGCTACACCTTGAGTATTGTGTGCAGTTCTGAGCTCCCCAGTACCAGAGGGACATGGAGCTTCTAGAGAGGGTCCAGTGTAGAGTGACAAAGATGATTATGGGACTGAAGCATCTATCATATGAAGAAAGACTAAGTGAGCTGGGCCTCGCTCAAGAGAAGACTGAGAGGAGATCTGATCAATATGTACAAGTACCTGAGGGGAGAATGTAGGGAAGACGGGGGCCAAACTCTTCTCGGTGCTGGCCAGTGACAAGACAAAGGGTAATGGGTACAGGTTGAAACACAGGCAGTTCCATCTCCATGTGAGGAAGAACTTCTGTACTGAGAGGGTGGCAGAGCCCTGGCACAGACTGCCCAGAGAGGCTGTGGAGGCTCCTTCTCTGGAGATCTTCCAAACCCGCCTGGCTGCCACCCTGTGCCACGTGCTCTGGGTGTCCCTGCTTGAGCAGGGTGGGGTTGGACTGGATGGTCTCTAGAGGTCCCTTCCAACCTTAAACATTCTGTGATTCTGTAAACTAAAATATCTTATTTTAGCCTATTAAACTTGATATTGATTTTTATGAGTAAGTGCAAGTGTTATTTCAGCTATGTTTCTTTTCCCTTTGGTATTAATTTGTAGCTTTTGAAAGCTACATCATTTGAAATCATACAATCTTTGTAAAGAGATGAACATTCAAAGCTTTGCACTGTCTCTTTTGTGTGTCCTAGTCATCTGGTATGTGACATCATATTAAAAAGTGTTTTTTTTTTTTTTTTTTTTTTTTTTTCCCCACAATTTTGCTCTGAATAAGCTTGTGAGGAAATGAGCATGTGTAAATCTTTGAAACACCGTGTGGCAAGTTCATTGCCAAAGCAGCTCCCTCATTAACTACAAAGGGAGTAATTTCACACATATCTTGTATTGCTTTTTTTCCTCATATCTAATATGACTGTAAATCTTTAGGGATATAATACAGATAAGGAAGCACTACAAAAGTACTTGGTCAGATTATCTAGCAGGATCTATCCTTTTACCTTATTCCAAATACGGAGTAGCTGCTCTTCTTATGGGAATTTGTTCTTTGTCAGGGAGATTGCAGCTTACAAATGAGTCATCCTTGCTGCCTTTTACATTGCCATTCTCTCTCTGAAGAGGCATCAGATTCATTTCTCCACTGCCACACAGGTGAAGCAGCTCCCAAGCACAGACTTGCTACAGCTCACTCCTATAGTGAAGGATTTGCAAGGTATAATCAAGAACTATTTCACAACTGTGAATATTCATTCTATTTCGTGTAAAACTGTGCTGGAAGCTGTTAATTCTGATTCAGTTCAACTGAGCTTAAAATGACAGTTCCTGAGCAGGTTGTTAACTCTTGCTTCTCTGCAGCACAGCCCTGCTCCTGGTCCTGGGGGTGTCCTCTGCTATTGCCAGTCCAGTTTCTCACTCCTGTCTGCCAGCCTCAAGAAAGAATATCTAAGAGATATAATCAAGGGAGGTGAGGAACCTGAAATATATATATATATATATATATATAAAAGCCCACTTCTGACCTCAGCAGATCTGCTTCCTTTTCAATTTCTTAGACTCAGACATGGAAAATGAAGGCATAAAGTAGTCTGAGAGGAAGAAAAAGCCTCATGCACTCTCATCCTGCTTCTAATTCTGTTGTTAATTAAAATGTAA
Source organism: Nothocercus julius (assembly GCA_013398735.1). Lineage (NCBI taxonomy): Eukaryota > Metazoa > Chordata > Aves > Tinamiformes > Tinamidae > Nothocercus > Nothocercus julius. The sequence goes on from VZSV01000105.1 coordinate 2,481,727, forward strand.
TACACTTTTCTGTATATGGGGAGTCATTTTTATTCCTCATTAGTTGGTTTCTGTACTCGAAACTGATGTGTACAGTGCTGTTTTTTTTTTTCACCTAAACATGTGGGGAATAGCTCTGTTCTGTACAAATAACCACATTGATATGCAAATAGAGATATTTGGTATTCATAAACAGCTATTCTCATTTCAAGTGTTTCAGAAAATTGTCAAGCATAAACAGGACCACATGACTTTAACAAATCAAACACCATAGAAATGAAGTAATAATGAATAAATAGACAATCTGTATTCTAAAGTTTGTTCAAGCCATTATGAGTAGTTACAAATGAGGAGTTACATTTGTAAGAATCAGTTTGATCAGAAGGAGAAAAATGGATGAAATTGGTCAAAAACTATTTCTTTGAAAGAGCTGAAGTGACTCTAGTTTACAGAAAAGATTGAGTTAGTTTGTTAGAACCTAACCTCAGAAGTGTTGTATATTGCTTGCATTTGACTGTGTGACTCTTAAGTGTAACTACTGGAGGTGGCTTACTATCTTCCTTCTGTTTTTATTAGATTATGCTAACCTTTAAAAACTTCTAAGACTTTAAAAATCATGCTTACTCTGTCATATAATTATGCAAAATTTGCTATATATATATATACACCGATTGAAGAGTGTATAGCATTTTCTTTACTTCCTTTAGCAGTCTGCATAAAATCTTCAACACCATTCCAGGCATATCATCAGTCTAAATCTATTAATTTTATGGAATATAAAGTATATGGATTATAAATCATTCTTTGAAACTGTGCTCTTTTTTGGACCATTCTCACATCATTTTTTCCTTCTGAATTCCCCCCCCAAAAGATGTTTCAGAAATTTGTGTATTCTTTTAAAATATTTCAATTTATATTCAATAATTAATTTGCGAGTATGTCTAACTGACTAAGAGCAACTTTTTAGTTGTTTATTAATTTTGGTATAAGTCATGTCGTCCTATACATTTTCTAACATTTTTGATAAATTGATTAGTAATAGATATTTCTATTTAAATGTCTATACAATTTTGATGAAATAGATGAGAATGTTGCCATCTATTCCTGTGTTGCAGCCTGAGTGTTTGTCCCTGATGCTTTTTACACCATGCTGTGGCATAAATACAATTAACTAAACCTGATAACCATCTTCCTGATAACTTTCTATCTGACTTACCTACTACATGCATAGCAATATCTGGAGTGAAAAGCATTGGAGAAGTGCTCAATGCCATGTAACAGTGTGGAGCAAGATAGTAGGCCTAGAGCACATGCTCAGTAAGGGCAAGCTGAGAGAGCTGGGTCTGACAAAGAGGAAGCTAAGGAATGATTTAGGAGCAGACTATGGCTGCCCAAAGGTGGTCACAGAGATGATGGAACCAAGCTCTTCTGGCACCCTGTATGAGAAGGAGAAATGGCCACAAGTTGCAATAGGAGAGGTGCAGACTGGACTAGCAAAAGTTCCTTTGCTAGGGCTGCAGTGCTGCTGTAAAACAGCAGAAGGTTTCTTAGCAAGACTGAAGAATCTCTGTCCTTGAAGGTTTTCAAGACCAGACAAAGCCATGGCTGTACTGATCTGCTATTGTCATTCTTTAGTCAGGAGGCAGAACTAAATGGCATCTAGAAATTCCTTCTAGCCAACATTTCCTCTGATTATGACTTTCCAAGGCTGCCTGTCAAATGTAGATAGCCAGAGCACAACCTTCGTTGCTTCATTGAAGCTTCTATATTTCAAGGATACTGGAAGAGACAGACATCAGAACTAGTTACATCATTTGATGCTTTAATCTGAATTGATTGAGCAAGACTTATTTGCATCAGAGAAGTCTGCAACTGTAAAACTGTAACCAGATTCTTCCTTAGTATACAGAAAATGCCAGAACACTCTCCAGAATCTTGTAGACCAAGATTCAGGTATAATTAATTAATGTATTTCAAAGTCAGTGATTTTATGCAGCATTTTTGCTTATATGTAAAAATACTTAAAATATATAAAATTATGGATGTTTTGTTATATTTCTATGCCTAGGATACAGCTTGACTTTGTATGCTCTCTCAAATTGTAAAACACTCTTCCTCCCCCAAAATCAAACATTACGTCAGAAGTCAATATAGAATGAATCTTTGGAGTGAGTCAAGAGATATTTATGATATTTTTAAAAGTGAGTATTCTTTTGTAGTTGAAAAACTGAAAAAATGTGTTTCTGTATTTTCTCAGTTCAGTTCCAATGTCTGGTGCTCCACTGCAGTGAAGCAATGAAGGAGTTTCTTTATACTTTACTCTATGCCAAAAATAGAGTTTGCTATAAGTGTAGTTCATTGTGCATATTTCTATTTATACATCCGTGGAAGTTCTTGTTGTCTTGTGAAATCTCAGGAAAATGGATGTGATTTCTCTTTAAAATAGCATGAAGCATAAGGTACCTGAATCATCTGTCCTGAACTGCCAGGTATGTTTTCTTTTTTCTGTTTCTTTTTAATGGTGTGAAGTCCCTCCAGAATGTCCCAAATCAACATAATGTTGAAGTAACTTGGCACGTGTGTTTACAGACGTGTCCCTATTAAGACACATCCCGAATGCTTCCATGTATAAAGCATCTGCTAGCCATCAAGTTATTATGTCTGAGAGTTGGAACATATTTTACCATCTACTGTGCCTATCATTTAAATTAAGCCTGTGAATGGAACAGCCTAATTCAGCAAGAAAAAGCACTCTCCTTTAAAGGAATCTGTCAAGCTTAATGTGGCAGACATGCAAAAAAAGCATAAAACAGTATCTGTAGAGTGACATTTTTCAAGATTATAGAAATGTTCATAAGAACTATACACAAATGTCTCTAAGTGAATACTTGTGAGTTGCTGGTTGCTCATCTGACAACATAATTACTTTTTGTTCTGGACAAATAGAATATTCATTTTTTAACATCTGCTGGACAGAGCTCCAGATTACTCTTTTAGAGCAAACATCTTGAGGTAAGAATCAGATTTCACTAGTACCTCGTTCTGCCGTACTTCAGGTGACACCATAGAGAATAATTTGGAAAATTCCTCATCTTCAGTGTCATAAACTGTACAAGCTATAATAAAAATAATAAAAAGATTCTTTTTGGGACTAGAACCATATAGAAGATGGTATTTCAAAGGCAAAACCATTTCTTGTCTTGTGCTCTGTATGTTCCAAGCAACCACATATATAACACATATGTGGCTACCCACAGACATAGGGAGAGAAGACAGAGAATAATTCAGAACATAGGAATATAGGAAAAAGATCAGACAAGGAGAAAGAGAGAATTCTGAACTAGAATAGGCTTGAATTCGTTCTTGCAACTACTGCTGAGATTTTCAGGGAGGAGTTATCCTGATGACAATAGCAACAAAACAAAGCAAGTTACAGGCAGATGAGTGGCATAAAAAGGAGATGTTACAATTAAAAGTTTGAATAAATGGATTAGAGCTATTTAAGTACTAGGACTGGGATGATTATTTAACAGTGTATTTAGATTAATATACATGTTTTCAATATTGCATGATACTTGATTTGTATTTACTGAATACTCGTACCACTTCTATGATTAAACTGAAAATGAATACGTTGTTAGTTTTGTCAGAACCAAACAAGGTGCTGATAACTTTTTTTCCAATTCTTTATTCAAACTTTTACAGGAAGTCTGGTCTTTTACCTATTCCATCATTATTTCTAGAAAGTTATAATTTTGAAAGAATCCTAATATTACAGGAAATTCATAATTTCATGCTCTGCCTCATGCATGTTTGGGATTGGCAACTCCCTGGACACTGTATGTTATAATCTACTTTGTATACTTGCCCACCATCACTAGTATTACTGGTCAATGCTTTTTGCAGACTAGAGCGCCACACTCATTCCCTAGTGATAGGAACAGATAGCTAGGGAGAGCAAAAGTTATGTTTATTAATAAGACTTTGCATGTACATACAGGTAACCACAATTAAATTACTGAAAATATTTTTCTCTTTTAATTGGAATGTCAATCACCTTAAAAGGATATAGTAAAACATTATAACACGACACATGCACTGAGAAGAAAGAAATCTCACATCTGATTGTTTGTTTGTTTGTTTGTTTGCTTGTTTTCTTTGGGAGAAAGTAATTCCTACAGAGGGAGAATCTAGAGGTGTTCAGATTCTAGGATATAGAAATTGCTCAAAGTCATAAGCTAAGTGATGGCAGTATGTGAATATGAGCAGCAGTTGTCTTAACCATGAAGATGAGCTGAAGAAAAAGAAAGTCTACAGAAAAGATAAGCAAATGGTCATGATGGTGGAATACAAATAATGCAAAATAATTCACCAGAGTTTAAGATTCATGAAAGAATCTTAAATTTCTATCTTGCTCCAGTAGTTTGATTCTCACTTCCCACTTCTCCCAGACAGTCTGTGCATCAGAGAATGTTACAAGGTCTGGAGAAAAAAAAAAAAAAGGCAAGCAGAGATAATGAACCTAGTAGATATTTTTAAGGATTGAATGATCATTCCTAACATTTCTAAAAACTTTTACACTGGGAAGCTACTATATGTGCTACCAATTAATGAGTAATGAGCATATACCTCCAGCCTGAATTCCAGAATCTATGTGAGCAAATACTTATTTTGTACTGAATTCTCAGAGCTTCAACCGTTTTACTGGGGTATAACTGAAAATTTCACATAAGGATGCTTTTTCCTGATCCTAAATAGCTGAATACACTTAACTTTTTTTGTTCTAATATGCTAATAATATTCTACTAATATACTAATATATTCTACTGTTCTAACTGCTAACAGGTTAGAAAATTCTCCTGTGAATTTTCCTTCTTAAGCTTCATTGGTTGAGAGCATCTTACATTGCAGAAGCTGGGATGTAGTAAAATTCTGCAAAGGTTTGGAAACAGACTGACGCGTTTCTGCCTATGTGATACAATACATCCAGGAATATCTACAGAAAGGATTGGAATTAAGATTCCATGTCTCAATATTCATCACTTGTAAAAGCCATCATAACAGATAATGTTTGTTGAAAACGTTGACCATGTTTGAAAAGGAGGAGAATAAGATCAGAAACCAGGAGAGGTGCTGGACATTAGAATATATAAAACTCGTCTCGTTGTAGAGATAATACCTTTAAAAAACCCTTTGAATCTGAAGTAAATATCACTTTTTTTCTGGCTATAAAAATATTTGATTATCTATGACATTTCCTATCCCATACCATACAATGTTCCTTGAATCATACCTAAGATCATTCCTTATTTCTATGTGTATTAATTTAAGAAGCCAAGATTTAGGTTGAAAATCTTTATCTATGGTTCTTAAAATAAATAAATAAATAAATAAATAAGTTAAAAAAGTTTAGATGTTTCCAAAGCACATACCTATTCAAAAAGAAACAAAAAAACTAATAAAAAACAAGCTGCTATGACCACATGAAAGCTTTAGAAGACAGAGATAATTATTTACAAAACCAGCTTTAAGATAAAGTCCACTCTTCTTCTATGTGATAATTAAATTTGTAACTTGTTATCTCTAGAAAGAGGAAATTAAGGCATTTAGATATTGCATTGTTTTGCTTGGAGTCTAGAGGAAATATTACAATGCCTCCAAGGTCTGCTCAGTATTGCAGGGAGTGGAGGAATATCAAAATATTTCCAGTATGCCTCAGGTGGAACTAGACAAAGGGAAAGATAACTGCAATAGTTTAGGGTACTCCATAACAGTTAAAATAGAATGGAAATCCTTCCACAAGTCATGGTATTAAATTAAGTGTTTATTTGAATGAGTACACTGTCCTTCAACACTTGAGCAGTGCAAGCTCTAAATATTTGATATAAGTAGTTGAAGCAACATCCCCTTCCTTCCTGTCCTTTTGTACCAGCCAGCAACTACTGGGAAGCCCATTTTGCTGTGCTGATGTTGGGAACGCCCTTGAAATAAAAGTATTGCAACAGCCTTAAGGGCTCAGCATATGCTTTTTGCCATATAGCTTCACTGCACAAGGAGAAATAAGGCAAAACTTGTGTCAAAAAAAAAAAAAAGTTGGGTCCTGACATACATAATTGCTTGCATTCTCCACTTCCCTTGCACATTTCTTCAGAGTCCCAAGAAAATATGGCTTTAGATAAAGTCTTACTGGACTCTTGCAGTTATAAGCAAGACAACTCCTTAAATATTTTTGTAGATACATTGTGATACCTTTTAAAAAAATAAAGTCATACTTTTTACTGAACAGCTGACTTTGCATCTTGGTTAAAAGTTTTTAATGAAATTTCTTAATCGGATGCTGTAATATCGTTAAGGTGATAGTTATTAGTTCTGGAAAGTGGGCTGTATTTACCTGATGCCTATGCCTCTAAAAAATATTGGTCAGATATGAGTGAATAAAAATTTGTATACTTTTATATGGAACAGTTATACCAATCAATATCTAGTCCTCAGAGTGCTCTCTAGTAAGATAAATAAATTAACCTGTGAATCTGTCCAAGCATACAGGCCCATTGAAATAACTAAAGATAAAGAATTACATAGAAAGGAAAAAAGGGGTAGTGATCAGCAACCAATTAGCTGATAAAGCTTCTATATTCAGATTGCTTGATAAGTTTTCAATACAAGCCAGCAAACAAAGCCTTGGAAGATTTTCCTTTTTTACCCCCTAAGTTATAAACAGTAGAGGTAATAAAAATACCCTATGCATTAGCCATTATGAACTAATGTTACTACAGTTAATTCTTATTATTGCATGTTAGTGTAGAGTGCACCATACACAACAACAACAACAACAAAGCCTAAATTGATGAGGGATTTGTTTTTATTCTTAGATGGAAAAGACTTACATGTTAGATACTTGGATTAAGTCAAATGTATTTTCCCAGAAAACTCAAGGCAAAGCTAATGATGTAATTTATGTGAAAGTCTATATAAAAGGTGGATGTTTGTATCCCTTCTTCTTTATTCCCTTTTAAAGGAGAAACTAGAAAAATGCCTCTCAGAATGTAAATTCAGCGACACTATACTGTTTAGACTTCATCTCATACTACTTTTAAATTATGCAAGTTTGGAAATGATATTCTAGCTCTAAACAATATTTTTCCAGTCTTTAGTGTAACAATTTAATAGCAAATGGACTGGAACATTTATTATTAGTGAATATGGGTGTATGATCAGTAATTTCAATTTTAAAGGTAATAAAATGAATCAATCACCTGAACAGATATTGATTTTACTTTCTCCCCACATTGTCCATTAAAACATATATTTATATTATTGGCAACAGCAGAATATAGCCTGCATTACTTGCCTTCTTTTTACATGAACTGGTGCTTTCAAAAAGACTATATTTATGTATTGAAATAGCACATTGCTGAAATTTCAACTTTATTAGTACATTTTATACCTCTAACAAGATCTATTCAATTACTCTAAAACTATGTTTGGAAACAACTTTTAACTTAACTAAAAATAACTCAAACCATTTGGAGGCTTCGTAGCTGGAGGCCTGTGGCCAGTGGTGTCCCCCAGGGGTCAGTACTGGGCCTGGTGCTGTTCAACTTGTTCATCAATGACTTGGACGAGGGGAGAGAGTGCACCCTGAACAAGTTTGCAGATGATACCAAACTGGGTGGGGTGGCCGACACTCCAGAGGGCTGTGCTGCCATTCAGAGGGACCTGGACAGGATGGAGAGTTGGGCAGAGAGAAACCTCATGAGGTTCAACAAGGACAAGTGCAGGGTCCTACACCTGGAGAGGAATAACCTCAGGCACCAGTACAGGCACCTGCTGGAAAGCAGCTCTGTGGAGAGGGATTTGGGAGTCCTAGTTGACAACAAGTTAACCATGAGGCAGCAATGTGCCCTTGTGGCCAAGAAGGCCAATGGGATCCTGCCCTGCAGCAGGAGGAGTGTGGCCAGCAGGTCAAGGGAGGTGATCCTGCCCCTCTCCTCATCCCTGGTGAGGCCGCGCCTGGAGCATTTTGTGCAGTTCCGGGCTCCACACTACCAGAGGGACGTGGAGCTTCTAGAGAGGGTCCAGTGTAGAGTGACAAAGATGATTAAAGGACTGAAGCATCTATCATATGAAGAAAGACTAAGTGAGCTGGGCCTCGCTCGAGAGAAGAGAAGACTGAGAGGAGATCTGATCAATATGTATAAGTACCTGAGGGGTGAATGTAGGGAGGATGGGGCCAAACTCTTCTTGGTGCTGGCCAGTGACAGGACAAAGGGTAATGGGTACAAGTTGAAACACAGGCAGTTCCATCTCCATGTGAGGAAGAACTTCTGTACTGTGAGGGTGGCAGAGCCCTGGCACAGGCTGCCCAGAGAGGTTATGGAGTCTCCTTCTCTGGAGATCTTCCAAACCCGCCTGGCTGCCACCCTGTGCCACATGCTCTGGGTGTCCCTGCTTGAGCAGGGGCGTTGGACTAGATGATCTCTAGACATCCCTTCCAACCTCAACCATTCTGTGATTCTGTGAAATTAATATGCCAACATCATTTTATGTATTTCATAGTTTTATTACATACTTCTGTACGAAACAAGCAAAACTCATGGCACCACTAGGAAATCTGAAGCGTTCTTGCTAGATAAAGTCTAAAAGCTTGATTAGCCTGACATTTGCTTTCTTCACTGTACTTTTCTCTCTCCAATTCATATTTAAGTCCAGCAGCAACTCTTCTCTGAGGAACAGAACACTTACAGCATTAATGAAGAATTTAGTGTGCCCTAATCAGTAGCATGGAGCTAAGGGCTGAGAAACAGTTTCAGTTTCCTTGCTCTACTGACTCTCACAAAAATGTATAGGAAATGCCACAGTGTCAGCACAATAAGAGCTCCAGCTCATCCTTTATGACTGTAATTAGAGCACCGCAGAAACCTGGGAAGCAGGTTATATTAATTCAATCTACTTTGGGCAAGAAAAACCCTTGTTATCCTTCTACCTCACATTCTTTCTTGTGTCATATTTACTGCTCAATTTATAATGTCACTTCATAAAAATCCTACGGAGTCAGATGTTTTCAATCTTTATATGTAGTATCAGCCTTCCTACTTCCAGCCACCTCCTTGAACACCTGTTTATTGCAAATCAGATTTATCATGTAATTGGATGTAGGTGCCACTCTTTCCGTACCTCCTCATGGGCCTCCCATGTTGGGATGGCTTAGAGCCAAGGGAGATGCTTCGGTCGTCTCCTTTTTTCTGTCAGGAGCTCTCTGTCAGGTTTGTTTCTAGAACCCACTGCGGTCTTGTCAGCACTTGCGCTCCTGATCTGGTGCAACAACCCTTCTTGAGGACCCAGATGGGGCTGTCAGGGAAATGCAATGACTGTGTCACGACACAACAGGAAAGAGGGGAAGGAAGGTCCTTGACATCTTCCCCCTCCCAACTAGGCTGTGTCTTTCAGTAAACTGGGACATATATTCAGTTCCCAAATGAAAGCTTTTTTTCTCCTCTTATTTCATCTCCTTTTATTTTTTTTTATGCTGTCTTAACTTTTTCAGATGTACTACTTAACTGCGCCAAAGTGTAGAGGAAATTGTTTTGTGCAAAATATGGTGTATAAAACTAAGTTACAGTTGACGAGCCAATACACACACACACACACACACACACACACANGTGCAAAATATGGTGTATAAAACTAAGTTACAGTTGACGAGCCAATACACACACACACACACACACACACACACACACAAAAAAAAAAAACAAAACACAAAAAACACTATTGCAGCCTCACAGGTAAGAACCTTATTTGAATTAGCTGATTAGTGATTTAACATTTCACTGTCAGAACACATTTAACATCTCAGAAGACAAGACTGCTTAAAATATAAAAGAAGCTTACCCGTATAATTTAAACACTCAGCAGTAAGAAATGGGTCACCTGTTTTGAGCTTGTGCCGCACATCAGATGTCCTAAAAGCATGAAAGTGTAACTAAAAGTCTCTTATCTATTCATTAATGGATAGTAAGAGCAAGAAATAAGATTCATGCACTGAACAGATCTAGAGTTCTACATAACCATCAGCATGGAAAATCAAAAGCCAGATGAGCAGCAGCAGTACAGAAGTGTAACAACAGTATTTACAATTGATTACAATGAAAACTGTGACAAATTGGAGAAATAAGAAACAGCCAGGTCACAATTTCCAAATCAGAGAAAATTTATGACTAGAACTTGAAGTCAGTCACTTGTTTAAATATTTTCTTTGGGAAAACAACCCTTAAAATACTTTATTTCCTTCAAAGATCTGAGAAAAGTAGGACACAATTAGGAAAGACAGAAAGGAAAGCATAAAGATTTTAGAGAGAACTAGTAACAATGTTTCAAAATTGCCTTCTGTATTCAGGGAGATTATTGAAGTCTTGTCTTTAATGTGCTTCGTGAATGCTACCTTAAAAAGATGAAAGCCTTAGAAAAATTGTTAGAATCACTAGAGAAAAACGGTGCTAATACACTGTGAGAGTCACCCAAGAGTAGCTGTTCAGAATCAGGAAATGCCAAAGATAAGGTAGCAGCAACATTAGCTCTGCAAATATATTATTCTCCATTTTCTCTTATTTTTGTGATAGTACCTTGTTTAGACTGACAAAGGCAATGTAAACCTGAAGTAGACATATAACACAGATATAGGTTATATAGCCCTTAAATCACTGTGAACTTACATGCAAAAATGTCAAAAAGAGAAGCATCCACTCATTCCCCAAAGTTGCTTTCCAAAAGGAAGGTACAAGCACCTATATATATATATACACATATACACCTATATATATATATATACACATATATATGCATATATGCGTAGATATATATATATATGCATATATGTGTAGAGATATATATATACACACACACACATATATATATAGCCGGGGTTTGGCATATTAGAAAACATCTGACAATACACTAGATTTGCATTTATGGCCAACATGTCAGGGAATATTCCTTGTATTGTTAGCTGTCCTTAGAAATAGATGAACCTGCTAGTTGCCTTGGTTCCTCTGTACTTGGTGAATTATAAGAAAAATATTCTCAATTTTTATCCTCTTCTGCAGAAATTGGCACACTCCGAGGATTCCAGTCTGCATTCACATAACACACAGCGAAGGAAGATTTCTTCTTTCAATATTTCTTGCTTGTTATCATGATCTTTTCCTCTAATAAAAAGAAAACAAAATGCTCCCATTCTTTCTTTCTTGCCATTACTGTAAGAAAGTATACTGCAGTATACTTTTTTCTTTTATTCTTCTTCCATCTACCTTCTGGATTCTTCACATTCCTCCCTCTTTCTCACATAGTCAACCTCTACACTAGTGTATTTCCTCTACTGAGTAATGTAAAAGGAGGTGTAATCAAAGATATTTTATGACTATTTGGCGCATTATATATCTTTCACTAAATAGGGAATAAGGATAGAAGAATGAGGAAAATATTAAACGTTTTTCTGAAAAACCTTAATTGTGAATCTTTTTCTTTCCTTTAAAGTTAACCATATTTTACATTTTTTTGGCTTCTATAAACTGCAATGTTCTCTTAAGGACTAACTCTGAGTTATGGTATTTCTGTTTTTTATCACTTTCTTAGATTATTTTGTCTGAGTTTACTCCTGCTTTTCAGCACTGCATCATTCCATCTGCTCCATTCTAGTGTATCATGAGATTGGAATGTTTCTGAAAATAAAAGAAAATAAAAAAGAGAAAATAAAAAGGTATTTTAAAAGTGACATGAGCCAGATGTGGCCTGCAGACTGGAGGGCTTCAGTCTGTGTGTGTGTGTGTGTAAACTAGAATGTACAACAGCCACGTTTCTTTTCACTACGTATTACTGTTTTTTACTTTATGTTGAACAAAAACATTATGTTGTCTCTGTGTGGTGTTTGCCAGCCAATCATCACCATGGGCTAGGGCCTCTCATCTTGCAGAGTTTTGAACTGCCTTAGTCCTAAAACACATCAGCTCGCTGTACCCTGATGGTCTACCTCATTGATAGGAGAATTTTTGAAGCTCAATTGTGATTTACCATATATGCCTTCTAGATTTGTCATAGAAATTGACCCCGTAGAGAACAGTATCTCATACTGTATTCTTCATTCATGGCTCTAAAAATAGCGGAATGAGAGATTTTCTGTTAATGTCATCCCCAGCTTCACAAGCTTTTCTTTACATAGAAGATCCAGAGACCTGACCTGTGAAGGTACAGTGTTTGTCCTAATCAAGAGACAGCTTTCTGACTTATATCATCTTGTTATGTCAGTCATCTCACCTCTAAACCTAAAAGAACGTTACTAGAATTTTGCCTTTGAGAATCTCTTCTCCTAAAGTTTTTTTTTTTTTTTTTTCTTTTTCTTGGAAATTCTTTGCTGTGTTCATCAGCCCAAATAAAAGTTCTCATGTGTTTTTTTCTCTTTAAATGGTGTGCTAGAGAGGCATAAAGTCTTATCTTTTTCACAGTAACAATCTGTGCATTTTTCTGACACACAGAAGGCCTGTCTACATTGTATTTCCAGCCTAGACACCCTTGAACACAATGAAGATAACTACCCACATTTCAAGCCACTAAAGACTTGTCCACTCCCAAATCAGAAGTGATGCAGATTGGCTAGATAATGTCATGTCTGAGCTAAAAAGCCACAATGAAAACCAGTGTGTATTAGCTCAGGTTCATTGTCTGACACAAACAGCTTCCAGACAGGTTAGTACACTGGCAAATTCACATCTGCCTGCAAAACACTATATAGACATAATTTTCATTAGAACAGATAATAGAGGTCCCATTATGCGAGGTTCCATTCCCAACTGTATCTGTCCTTCACAGAGGGCCTGGTCCACTGGGAATGCAGCCAACATTGAGTCCTGTTGGCTTCAGCTGATACTTTCCAGTTCATTAAGCTTGTCTCGGTATTTTGCTCTCCTACAATACCGTCCTGTATAATGAATTCATTGGGATGTGCCATGTAATACAGAAATTTTATTCTACTCCAAAAAACAAAACATGAGAGCCTTTTTATAAACTTTCTTTTTTTTTTTTTTTTTTAAATAGGCTTTTGAAAAGAAACAATTTACTTGGCATTGGGTGTGAATATAAAATCATATGTTCATGAAACATGTTTGTCAATCAATAAATTGCAGATTACTTAGCTGACATTTCATCTTTTTTTTTTTTTTTTTTTTTTTAGCATTGCAAAAACAGTGTTGCTGTTTCATAAAGCCTAGGTCAAGTTCACACATTTGTAGTGCTTCCAACTTGCTTGAGCAGGTGCACTCCTGTCTCTGCTGTGTAGTTTGGCAAGCTACCTTGCATTTGTAAATTTGCAACAGATGTCTTAGCTTTGAAGCATATGTATTATACAGTCTATGAAAGAAAATTATCAGGACATGACAAACTTATAATCTAACTTACTGAAATTTTGGCTATCCCAAAATCCACTATTACTTACCAGCTGCTGGACATTCTTCTACATCCAGATTTTAAAAGACACACAAAACAATATGACTGTTGTACTGTTGTCTTTCCTCAAGTTTTAGTAAGCACTTGCAAAAATAGGAAATGAAACAGCAAACATTAGAACCCAAATACATCTTTATGTGAACTAATTGGGTGATTCTGTCTAAAAAAAAAATAAGATATACCTTTCCCTCCTCCCTCTACTTCAGCGGACCTGACAACTAATCAACTTTGTCAAATTTAAGATTACCAGGCTATATTTTCTTTTCCCCTATATTTTTGTTTATTTTGTAAATGCTCTGTGTCCTAGTTCTGCCATCATCTAGCTAAGACTGGAATGAGAAATTCACTACAGGCATTTCTCTGTATTTGATGCCCATATTTTCAGACCCAGAAGGTTTGAATAGTCAGGCTAGATCTTGGAAGCTATTCAGACTTTCCCTTTTTAAACTAAACTGATTTGCCAAGTCTTCTTATATTCACTCACAACTAGTTAAAACCACATTTTGTGTTTCTTGTTATATTGTGTGCACTATGAATATACAATACATTTGAGCACCAGATGGAATGAATTTTAAAATGCTTCATAGAAAATATTAGGTATTAAAGGCTACATGATGAGGTTTTGCTATTTTAAAAGAATGGTGTACAGTACCATTAACATCTGCACATATAGACTATTGACACAAATACAATATATATTGCATAATTTTGTCATATTATTTTATATACAATATATGCTTTAACCCATACTCCTTAATTTTGGATTTCATTTATATTCAAATGACTGAATTTAGCCTTCAATATAGTTTTGGAATGCAACATTAGTACACCTTAAATACTCCCCCAATAGCTCTTCAACTCCAGTTCACAATTAAATAAATATTTATTAGTAAATATTAAATGAAAATAAATTATCTAACGTTTTATACAGTAAATGCATTCTCATCTCCTTCAGTGAGAATATCAGATCTGGATAGACCTCAATTTCATAAAATGTCAATTTTTCACTGTCAAAATTAAATTTACTGGTAAAAGGACAAAACATTTAGAAACAAGCTATTCTTATCTTTCCTTACAGTAGCGCTCCTAACTTAATAATTGGATTTTATCATTGCTTATTGCTGAATGAGAGAAAAAAAAAATGAGAAAAAAAGAAAATAAAAACTAGTATACACTTTAGGCTAGAATATTATCACACATATTTTAAGTTCCAAACAATTTACCTGAATTACTAATTATTTAGCAAATGACGAGCCACTTTCAAATGTATTATATCACTGAAAGCCGTGACACACCCTATATAACCTTACAAGGGAGCAAGCGGTGAAAATTGAAAAGTTACTGCCAGAACTGCTAGGATATTGAAATATAGGAAGATGTTTCATGGGACTCCTCTTATTCGAACTCCTGGGAGGCTGTTTTTGGCTGCCCAGCTCTGACCACTTCCCAGGATGATTTCAACTGACCAGAGTGACTCTGCTCTTCCCACCTTGCCAGCCAAGCAAGTCCAGCCAGCAAATCTGTTCCCATAGTGAACGTTGATTTTACTCATCAGAGCTGGGGCTGCACAACAAATGTCTCCAGAGTCTGAGAGATGACAGACGAAGCTGGCAGTACTCATATCACGCAGCATCTGGTTCATGAACAGCAGAATTTCTTATTTCTTCTTTAAAAGTTTGGTGATATCTGAACTGTGAGAGAATCATGATTCTTACTGCAGGACTAAATTGCAATTTGGTAATTTTCCCTTACTCTACTTGCACTGTCCCATCTGGAGTTTATTGCCTTTTATGTAAGATAAAGATAGTATTTACTTACTGTCTTTGGTGAAGAAGCTATGTGGAGAAGTGTTTGTGACAATCAGAAAATCTATAGGATTTTTGCCATTGTTAACCACAGCAATAACAACAACAATCATTGCCATAGTTCACATATAGAGAAAGAGATACTCAGAGGTGAACCTCCTAAAAGATAACCCAGAAGATTATGCTACAGTCAGTAAAGGAGAAACTAATTATTCTTTTCTCCAAAATGATTTGATAATATGCCCTACTGCAGGGACTCTTTTTGCTGCCAGTGTGATTTTGTTGAATGCCTCTGCCTTTCTTTGAATTCAGGTAAAGTCTACAGCATGTTCCAGGAATAATGGCAATGTTGGAAAAATAACTAAACAAAATGCTCCCCTTGAATTTTGAAATAGTAGCTCTAGCAAGAGACTGTGAAACTACATTAACCTAGACTAAGCCATATGATTGCAGCTTTAGTGAAATAATATCTGATGCATAAAAATATCCATTTACTACATAATGATACCATTAAACCTACAATTTAAAGACCAGAACAAATCACTTTACACATTTAAAATTTACTTCAAGCATCTGAAAGCAATTCTTGTGTATTTTCTATATTACTAGACATATTTTAAATATTATGGTTATTTATTTATTTGATGAATTAATTCACTATGAATTTACTGACACTCCTATGTCTTAAGAAATTTATATTTTAAAGTATTTTTTTAATTAAAAAAAAGTATTCTTAGGTGCAAAGAAGGTACAGAAGAACTTCTGAGTATTTCCTTGCAAATTTTCAAAAGAAAAAATTCAATTCCAACTGACCATGACTGAACTCACAAGAGGGCAGTAGATGGATTCCTACTGACTTGCATAAGATTTAAGATGACCTTAACAGATTACCTGTACAAGGCACCTCAAAGCAACAAAGATATAGAATGCCATGACATGTCTTATAGTAGGGAAAACGGGTTTTGAGCACCATGAGAGCTTGTCAAGGCAATGATGTAGCTCTCTGCACAACACAGTTTCACTGTCCGTGCAGAGGAAGCTGGCAGCAGCATATAATAGCATCATCTCTTGACAACCAGAACATGTATATGCATGCATGTATGTGTGGGTGTGGATGTGTGTGCACACACCACACTCAAAGCTGGAAAAAAATCTTGCTAAATCAGTGCCCAGACTCCTGTTGAATTCAGCATTGCCACTGCAGAGCCATAATGCAGAAGTTAAATAACTTCCCAACAGTGTGTCTACTAATCCTCAGAGAAAAGCCTAAAACCTGAGCCAGCCTTCTTCCTTCCACAGACTCTTGGAATGCCACAAGGGAGCAGCCTTCCGAGCAAAACACCTTCTGTAAGAGTTCACTCAAAGCCAGCTGGTAATCAGTTGTGCTTAGCAAAGTTACCCATGATTTCCTGCTGTACAAATACCACCACTGAAAGCAATGTGTTTTGGCACTGTCCCTGCAACACAGTGGCAGAAAGACAGCATCCTTATTGATAAATTTTTACTTTATCGTATGCTTCCAGAATAGCAAATACCAGCATATTACTCAAGATATTAAGTGTTGTGTTTGGAAATAGATATCTAATAAGATCAAGGCTTAGGTTAACTCATATGTATTCCTACCTTTTGGAACTAGCCTTTTCTGAACTGGCTGCTATAGCAACATGGATTTCAAAAAAGCAAGCACAAAGCAACTTCAAATGAAAGTTGTGCAAACCTGAATTGACTGGAATTGATTGGAGAAAATATAGTTAATTGGCAAAGCACTATTAGTATAAAATTGGATAACTCCAATTTGATAGTGATGAGCAGAAAGTCAAATTATCGTAACAGTAAAACATCCATCAACAAACAATCCTGAAATCGTGCAGCTCTCCAACACTGCAAAACCACTGACAATATTATTGAAGCTTGTCTTCAAATCTGCCAAGGCAGTAGCAATTTATTTTCTTACAAAACAACATTTTCCAGATTTTTTTTTTTTCCAGAATAGCATTTTAAAGAACAATTTTATAAAAACTCTGAGATTTTTAGGGAGAAATAGATTTAAAAGTCTGGACAGAAATATTCTATCCATTCTGCAATATGGCTAATTACTCCTTTTAAAATCTAATTTGTATGAAGACATATATTCTGATGGCTTATCTCAAAATCAAAACAGGAAGATATGTTGATACTGCATCTAGGACAAATAAGCACAGACCTGCAGATCAGTCCCAAACAAGCCTAAAAGAAGACCATAATGCTGTCTATTAATTTCAGTGTGGAGTTACTTGGTTATTTGTTCTTTCCATATCCAGTGTGCAGAATAAAAATGATTTCTGACCTAAGAACGCTAGTTTTCTGATGGTGTGGTGGGAGGGGCTAGTATGTTAGTTACTAAGGTTGTTGGCATCAAATTATGTTCTTATACTTTTATACAGACAATTTTTTAAAATGTGTTTTCTTTAAAGCAATGAGGTCATAGGGGTGTGACTGAAATTAAAGAAACCATTCTACTGTTGCAAATAAAATCAATTATTTATTAGTCATCACCATTATTATTGTTAAAAAAAATGTCTTGATTGCCATCAGTGAACTGGATTGTATGTGAAGTTACTGCGCATTCAGATTTTGTAAAGACTCACTGGAAAATATGACCTTTATTCCAGGAAGTGTAAAAGCTAAATTGAAGATGGGACACAAAAGATAAATGCATATAAGACTCCAAGGAAACAAAAAACATTGATGATCATTTCACCAGGGAAGCCTAGCTCAGCACCTTCCAAAGAATTTATCAGTATATTGCAGCTATCATGACAAAGGAGAAATTATAGTAAGGAGACTCTCAAATCTTTACAGATATCTCCATTGACTACCATCTAATTGGGAAAGCTGAAAATCTAGCAACTGAATAGTATTCATCATTATGGGCCAATTAGATGAAGGAGTCGATTAGAAGTCAAGAGTCAAAATAAAAAAATGAATCAAAGTTAGGTTAATATGTCCAAAGTGATCTGTTAGATAAATTGATCATCACAAATGAATGTCATGTACGATACTTTCAGGTCAGCCTTTTGACACCTTAGAAAGTTTTCCTGGATATTCATCAGCTGCCATTATAAACAACAACTGTTGTGAACAACAGGTGATTCTAAATTGTCCAAACAGTGGGGTATTTTAATGTCCTCTCTAAGAATGTGCATATATATATTTTTAAAGTAAATAAACTCCTTGCATTGGTGTCCTTTGAACAAAAGTCAAAGCTTAAACTTGCTTCCTTTGTCTTTTATTTTGAAATTATATAGAATGACTTAAGCAAAAGAAGGAATTTACTTCAAGTGTTCAAAACACTCTCAGGTTGGTGCAGCCTATAGATCAGGGTAGACTTCTCCCTGATTTCTCATGAAATGGCCAAATTTCACATATGTATATATACTTAACAGCCAAGAGTGAAAAGATGAACTAAAACTCTATAAATAAATAAATAAACAATTTTTTCAAATGTTTTCACTTCAATAAGTGAAGTAGAAAAATAATACTGATTTCTATAACAAAGATACAGGAAGAGAAATTCTAAAGTCTATTTTTCCAAACTAAGAATTAATGGCAATCATAAAGAAAGAGTAAACTGAAAGACTGAACTGTAAGATAGGCTTTGGCTAGGAAAATATTGAGAGTGACAAAATAATTTTGCCTCATGTATTTCAAACATTTGACTTCAAAGACCAGACTACTATATCATTGTCACTCAAAACATTTTCTTACAATAGCTTTATTCAAGACTTAAGTCTATTTCTTGATATTTTATTGGAGAATCATTCTTTATATTTTAGAGATTTAGGAAAATACATCTCTCATAAAGTCATGGATATCAATAAACTTCAAATATTAGATTCTAAGCGTTTTTCAAATGTCACTCATGAATGGCCTCTGCAAATGAATCTGAGGCCTGGGCTTTTGTATATGCCAACACAGACACCATTTCTACTACCACTATGATGCTGCATATCAGCAGCTAGTGCTAAAAATCCTCTGGCAGGGAGAACTTAACACTTTATGGCTCCCTTACGCCATTTATCCCACTGTTAATAACTATAAATTAAAGTAGTTCATTATAGATATAAAATAGTCTGTCAATATCAGCATAGTAATTTGATATTAATTGCATATAAGAATTTCTGATGAGACATTATGAAAGGTAATGTTTTTTTCTTATAAATACTTCCATTACTGTAGAGAAGCAAACACCTATATGTATAATTAGCAATCATTTGTTACTGAACATATTAAGGGGATTGTTTTGAACACATCTTCTAACTACCTATTAATGGAAAATTTCTGAACAGAGAGATGCCACTTCTTTAATCATGGAACTTATCAGTAACACATTATTACCCAACACAAAATATATTAGTGTTCTTTAGCTGCTATTACACAATTCCGTGACAGGATAGGCTGGTATGAAAGTAAACCAAACACATATATAAATGACATTTACCAGCAGAAATTCCATCTCCTATTTAAAGAGACTGTATTTTTCTGTCAAGGACACTGTTGCCATTAGCTCCCAGTGGAGGCTGAGTTTACTACCAGTGGACTTTAATTAAACAGGGAATAGAATGTGTAAATTCTACTACTATTGAATTTCTTATATTTCCCAAGATTTATTATAATAATGAGGATCTCAACACTTTTTGCACTTAATTACTTAGTAACAGTGATGCAAATAAAGAATTATTAGAGCAACCAGCAATGCTTAATTTCTAATAATTCCCATAAGTAAACTAGGTGTGATGAACAGAAGGGAAAAAAAAAAAAAAAAAAAAAAAAAAAAAAAAAAAAAAAAAAAAAAAAAAAAAAGAAAAAAAAAAAAAAAAAAAAAAGAAAGAAAATGAAAAAAAAAAAAAATCAAGGTTTCAGCTTATATCACTTGTATTGAATATGTTTAGTTGCAAATATGAAGGAACCTTTGCAAAACTGAAAAACAAACACCTAAACTGCAGATATTAGGGTCTGTAGGTCACTCTGCTACAAATGCACCCATGATCCATATATGCATTTTCCACTGTTACTTCACAACAACACTGAGTCAATGGAGTCTTGCTGAGGCAACAAGCTTTCTTACTGAGGCACTCCTAGTGCAATACAATTTTTATGTCCAGAAACATTTCACCAGTGTCTTGCACGTAGGTGGCGCTAATTGACTTATATCCATTCACCAAGTACGGAGGCTGCATTCCCGAGCAGTTGCCCTTTGTAGCTCTTCCTGCCTTTAGGCTGAGATTTGATTGCAACAGCAGAACTTCAAACTGTAATCATATTTTTCTGTGGTGTGCATCACATTAACTTATATTTGATTTCCGTCTGGCACCCACAGTTCCAACAAATGTTATCTTCTTGTTCAGTTTGTAAAGATAAGAAACCTGACAGTAAGTGCTGTAGCTGAGAATCACATCAAATAAGCAAACCTTTGAGCTATGCTGCAGCTTTTCAGGTGCAGTGCAGGTCTTGCATTAGAAATCCCAAATCAGAAGCTAAAAGAGTGAGAATATTTTTCTTGTTGATGGTTAGTCACTGAAAGGATAAAAGGAAATTCTAGTTGGTGAAAGGTAACAGAATGTGCATTCATACCACTCGTTGTGTTGAGCATTACAAAAAGGGAAAGTTTTCATTCATCCTAGGATAACAAAGACTCTATCTGATATCTTCTATTGGAGTAGGGGCACTATTTGTTGCATTTTGGTTTAAATACGAAAGATATGAACCTATATTAATGCAATTGCATTGCCTTGGAAATATATTTTTCCCTGGATAATGTCCAAAATCTATTAATTACCTGCCTTTTTCTATTTCTCATTAGTGTGCAGGCAGGAAATACAGACTGATAACCTAGAGAAAGAGATAAGATTTGCAAATGCAACTAATATTTTGCTGACTTATTTTCTGAGTATATAATATAAAATTAAAATCTTGATTTCTGGAGGATAACAGATTTTTCAACCTGGATCCCCCCCATATTAAAACATTTCGGGAAACCTTTGCCTTCTAAAATAAGTGAATACACCAAGAAATACTTTATTGGATTATTTTGACTTGTTTTTTTTTTTTTTCTACTAATGGAATGCCTCGAACAATGTTTCTATTCCATCTCCAGCAGGTCGAGGGAGGGGATCCTGCCCCTCTACTCAGCCCTGCTGAGGCCACATCTAGAGTACTGTCTCCAGTTCTGGGCTCCCCAGTTCAAGAGGGATGTGGAGCTGCTGGAGAGAGTCCAGCGCAGGGCTACGAGGATGATCCGGGGCCTGGAACATCTGCCCTATGAGGAAAGGCTGAGAGAGCTGGGCCTGTTCAGCCTGGAGAAGAGAAGGCTGAGAGGAGACCTCATCAGTGTCTATAAGTACCCCAAGGGAGGCAGTGAGGAGGATGGGGCCGGCCTCTTCTCAGTGGTGGCCACTGATAGGACAAGAGGAAACAGCCACAAACTGAAGCACCAAAAGTTCCACAAGAACTTAAGGAAAAATTTGACCGTGAGGGTGACAGAGCCCTGGCACAGGCTGCCCAGAGAGGTTGTGGAGTCTCCTTCTCTGGAGATCTTCCAAACCCACTTGGATGCAGTGCTGAGCCACATGCTGTAGGTGACCCTGCGTGTGTAGGGGGGTTGGACTAGATGATCTCTAGAGGTCCCTTCCAACCTTAAAGATTCTGTGATTCTATGATTCCACTCAAGTCTCTTTATTAGTTAAATTTATTATGTCTTTTTCCTAGCTTTTATAAATCTATAGATGTACTTAGAAGCAGTTCAATATTAATAGTCATTATTCAATATTTTTAATTAAAATATATTGGTTATTTGGTATAAATCTCTTCAGACGCATGGAACACTTTATTTTCCCTGATAAGATGGGACCTATAGCCTGGGACCAGTCCATAAAATGCTTCTGAAATTAAAAAAGTCTGAGGAGCGGGACTAGAGAGGAGAATGACGCACCAAAAACATCAGAGTCATTTATAAGAGAGACATTAGGACTGTGAATGTGAGGAGTTTGTTTTCACTTTTCCCCCAATAAAAAGTATGCACTGACACACGGTTGTAAAAGAAGAAAGATATATTTATACTGGATTTATCTACATGTGTTGGGGCCATAGCTTTTTCTTGCTTTGTTGCACACTGTCCCCGGCCATCTAAAAGACACATCATATTCCCATGCCTTGAAGATCTCCTCTGATTTTTCTTGCTCATCAGTTTCCCAGGAAGCAGGAGAATGAAGCTGGCAATGTCATCACATCCAGCCTGAGAAGTGATGTTCGGCTACCGCCACATCCGAGCCCGTTTCTGCCATTAAAACGACAGTCACTAGTAGATGGTACCAGTTAGTTTTCTACCTAGGGTATTCTGCACAACAGAAGTATTCTATCTACACAAGGATCAACATTTACATTCAGCAATGACATCTGACTGCAATGACGGGCTGGCTCAGTTCATTCTTGAGAACTTCAGAAGGTGGCTAGCTGCATGAGATTTTCTTGAAAAAAGAAAAAGGGGGACTTTTTGATAATGACAACAGTATCTCCCATCTTTATAGTAATTTTTAACTGAGAATCCTCTTAAAAATAATATTTTTTGTAGATTGTATAAATACAGCAAATTATTCAAAAAACAAACCATGTATTTATTTTGGTTTTACTTCTTTTGAATGAGCTTTCGTTCTGGATTCAAGTTAGCACGGAAGGTCTGATAATGTATTTTGCTTTTGAATATGATCTTAGAAGCATGGTTTATTAAGTATTAATGTGAATGAAACCCAAGAATTCCTCAAAGTAATTTTAAAAAATGTCAATTTTGGAAATAATTTTATTCTAATAATTGCAGGCAGTTTTCCTAGTGATAACTTAGCTGGTTCCAAGACTTAGTATTTTCAAGTGTCTTTCAATAGGTAAAAGTTGGAAGCAACTTTTTTTTGTTTGTTTGTTTTTGTTTTTGTTTTTTGTTTTTTGTTTTTTTGGCTGTGGAAATTGCAAAAAAAAAAAAAAAAGTTGTCTTGAACTGCTAAATCCTCACCCCTCCGCTGTCAGGAGAACAAACAGTGGAAGATAATATGTGTTATTGTATGAGAAGAACAGGAGTCCAGTTTCAGTTTGCTTCATGAGGGAAACAGAAATATTACAGAAAGCTTTATAATGTGCCTTCTCTTCCTGAATAATTCTTCACATATTTTCTACATAATATAAAAAGAAAACCACCAAAAAAATCATACATTCAAATATATTTACAGACAACCTCCTGCCTGAAATCTCTCATTCAAGTACATTTATGTAGAGATTCCTGATAAATAGTTCTTGTTATTGCTTGTGTTTTCTTGCAGTGGGAAATTAAAATACGTAGTGAAAGTTGCCAAAAATATAAATAATAATATGAAGGGAAAATTGCCACTGAAATTTTCTCACTTAAAGCTGAAAATTTAAAGTATTTGCAAATACATGTCAAATTCTTTATCTTAGCTTTGTAGGTTCTTTTGTACTAACACATTGCAGTGCCATATATTCTAACACTGAAGACTAAAGAGATTACTGAAAATCATAATGCAGATGCTGTTAATTTTATATTCAATCATTATTTAACATCTGTAATAGGAGTGGCATAAGGTAGTGTCATGGCCATTATCAGGCTTTTTGTCTGTCTCACATTCAATGTATTTCAGTTTATAATATCTGTTGCAGAGAAAATTCTCATATTTCCAACTGTGATTAAACAGGAGATGAACTTCCCAGAGTTGTCCCACAAAGCATATATTGGGTCCCTTAATAAATAAATAAAATCATAACTAAGCAGTGATTTTTTTTTTTTTAATTATTATTTATTTATTTATTTTAATTCCTGTCCCGGAATGTCTGAGCACAGAATGAGATTTAAACACATCTTTGTAGTCACCTTTCCTGGTGGCTAAATAGCAGAAGGGTTAATCCTAACAAGCATCAGCATAGTGTTTCAATTAAAGAACCCCTGCCTACTTGCATACTCAATACTGGTAAGGGATGGGTACAGAAAGTCACATTTCTATAGCACTTCTACAACAATTAAGAAATCAGCCATTGTAGCAGAAATTTAGCTGCCACACGGTTAACCTTAAAGCTGCAGCAAACTTTCAAAGAGATTCAAAGCAACAACAGATAGGGAGGAGGCTTTGCCTGAGTCCTTTCTGTTCTTAAAAATAGATCTGAGGCATTGTGCCTTCCATGTCCCAGTACAGGGCCATGAAAAAAGCAGACAAAGCCTCAGTAATTTCAGACTAATGTACATGTCTCTTTCTTTCTCTCACTCTCACTTCTTTTTTTTTTTTTTTTTTTCTTTAACTGTTTGAGGAATGAAGAAAAAACTCTTAAGAGCAAGAAAAGTATTCTCATGTACTTTTTGAAAAATATATCCATTAAAGTTAGATGATATACACATGAATTGTATCTGCAGTTGTCAAAGACTCTTATTTTTAGCATATTTTTTCACCCCTTTTACTTAGATGCAACAGACACTGATAAAACTACAATTATAGGACAAATTTTAAAGAAGCAGTTATAAGCAGTTACAAGCAGTTATAAGCAGTTATGCAGTACCTCTTTAAAGTAGATGTAGAACTTTCTGCATATGCACTAAAATCCTAAAAATTAGCTCATTGTGTGCCATCTTCTATAGCTCCAGAGAAAAACAAACATTCAAATCTCTAACACATAGACACATAGCATTACTATAGAGAGAGAAGGGACTTGCTTGAATATGTATGATTTCTGCAAGCACCTTGTTAGAGGGATAGATTTCTCCTTGCCCATAATTCAGCAGAGTGATCTCCCCATCTGCACTTCAGCTCGAGAGCAGGCCCTGCAGGAGGTCAACCATGCTGGGTGAAGTGTGTTTGCAGTTTCGGATTAAAAACATATGTAGTACTGGGGACAAGAGGTCAGCTGGGATTGCTGCTCAAGTGAAGCATGTATAAAAGTAAAGCAAATCATAGGTGATCTAAACAGACCTTTTTTTTTAACTGTATAAATGGTTCAGGCCCACAGGTATAGAAGCTAATGGCAGCATAGTCATACTCCCTGTGCTACAGAGGCAAGAGTAGACTGCTATAAAATATCCCTCTATAACTGACTTGGAAGTGCTTAAACTGTTATTTATATGCAGAAAATGGAACAGCAACCTACTTTCTTGGTTTTAACTTGCAGAAGAGGGAACTTGCTTCCCAACTTGCCTGCTGACTGCCAGTGTGGAATGTAAATACCCACAGGAAAACTCTTCACTTGACATGTTTTTATTCCAGCTGAAAATATTTGCTTCCTTAGCATCTGGAAAAGAGACTTTTCCCCATAATTTGTTACTCTGAGTTTTGAGGAATCATTGTATGTGAACAATTTATATCATTCCTTACCAAAAAAAAAAAAAAAAAAAAAAAAATCATTCTGCAAGGACTATGTAATTTCATTTTCACTGCTACTACTTTATGTTTTGGTGCTGAAAGCATTGCTTCTTTCTTTCTTCCATTTAAAAGATTTTTTGTAGTAGCACATATGTTTTACAATATCTCAGCCTTATGTATCTATTTCCTAGACACAGGCATCTGAGGAAAAACAGCTTTTGCTTGCACAGACTTCATAAATCTAAAATCAAAACAAACCAAGAAGGTGACAATCTCTATCCGGATATTTTTCATTTGTAATCCTTGCCTATTTCAGTGCTGTCATGCCAAGCACAGTACTACTTTACTGTTTAAATGCTTCCTTTCCCTCTGCAATCAAAGGAGTTTCTTCCAAGATCCAAAGCTGCATTTGTGTATGTACAAAGCTCCCCATGGATTGATATACACAATATTTTTAGCAAATATGATGAGTGTGGCATCTCAAAGAATTTCTCTTACACCTGTCACAAGGAAGGTTAATAAAAAACACCTTCCAGTAAAAAAAAAAAAAAAAAAAAAAATCACAGTTTTCACCTAGAAGCCTACCACTGGTTCTTTTTGGAATTCTCTCTTCATTCTCTCTTCATTTTACAAAGGGCTATATGAGGTCACTTTGGGCTATTGCTAGGCAGAAGTTCAGGGATATCTACTGAATAAGGACAGATGGTGAATGTTCTTGTATTGGAACTCTAAAATTATACTTTTCTTTTTAACTTTTTTTTTCCCCATTGCATCAATAGAGACTCCCTGATTGGTTCTTTGGAGATACAGCATTTGGTCATATAAGTATGGCAGATCAGTTTTTTATTTACTTGAGCTACTGATGCTAGCCCCCTCAGGTTTCCAGAGATGTGAGTTTTCTTGAAATGTCTTCCAGTTTGGATTTTCACAAGGAGAAAGATCTTAAGCAGGTACTGCATGTGTTTATAGGAAGACTTTCTTAATAAATTATTTTCTCTGTTTCTCATTCCCACTTCTTCAATTTCTGACATCTTAAAAAATGTCTGGAATCCACCTTAGCCACCATTTTTCTCTTTCAACATAAGAAGCTGGTTGATACCTACTTTTTCACAGTTGTCAAATTCTTTATAAGCTCACAGTATTAAAGCCATAATTTAAATATTATATAGAGGTTGAACTAAGTAAAAAATCCATTATATCCATCTTTAAATTAATATATATATATGCTTTTATAGAATATTTAAGAGTATGTAGGATAAAATTTTTACAAGAGAGGGAGAGGGA